>CM045768.1:28389587-28547087 GCA_025200525.1 Camellia lanceoleosa | reverse complement strand
TTATTGCATTTGTCTATTACATTTACTTGAATAAACTATTAAGAGAAATTGTGATATTGACAGAGTCTTGTTTGGTGGTGTTACTAGATGGTAAGCATAACTCATTTTTGGATTAAAGGTCTAAGGACACTTGTTAATGGTTTTCCTTCACTGGAATTTGGAATTGGTTCCTGTTCCACTAGGGTAAATATATATATATATATATATATATTTTGTGCACCCCCCAAAGGGGTAAAAACAAAAGAGAAGGATAGGGGAAAAGGCAAAGTTTATTCAGGAATTAGGGACTGGAATTTTAATATTGAAATTCTATGGGTTGAAACCTAATGCACTTTATGTCAACGAGACATCAAAAAATTCACCTTTTCAATCCTTAAGCACCAAGTATAAAACTTTCTGATAGATACTGTGCATGATTTTCATACAATCATACTTACATATATCAATTGTAATGAAAGCTGAACTGGTGTATTCACTCTGTTCGTGCAGTTTTCTCCCACTTCTGAGCACATATTGCTTGCTTACGGTCGTCGCCATAGCTCTCTTCTTAAAAGCATTGTTATTAATGGAGAAACATCATTACCTATTTACACAGTTTTGGAGGTAAAAGTTCACTAGTTCCCTTTGTCTGAATAATTTGAAAATGTTCATATTGTTTCTTTACACAGCCAGTCACAAGCCCGGATAAGGAGGGTTATGTGTTGGGTAGCCTGAAAGTCAACACATGAAACTCTTTGTTAGATCCCTTGTGAACTTGAATTTTAATAGGCCAAAAAAGATTCGTTTAGCTGACTCAACTTGACTGGGGACACACGGCTTATTTTTTATATGTCCTGTATACATCGGATGTCTTTTTATAAATTTTATCTGTGCTTGTGAAGAAAAGAGGACAGTGAAAGGCAAAATTTAAACTGTGCTTCTCATTGGTTCGCTGTTAACCATTGTTAGTTAAGAAATGAGGGGATTAATGCAAATGTTTTAAAAATGTACACTAAAGACTCTACTGATATCACCAATAAGCTTCATTCTGAATGTCAATATATGCATACAAATTTTAGATGTAAAAGACTGTCAGAAGTAGTTAAGAGGCCTGGGAATCTTTAGGATCCATTGTTGAATCTGTAGAATCATTTCTTTCCCAATAAATATGAACCTATATAAACAGTTAAAGAAACATAAATTTAGAAGGGAAAATAATTTACTGGTAATGTGCTGGAGGTATGCATTAGTTCCCTTGCTCAATTAATCTTCATCATATGACTATGTAACTCAAAAGGGTTGGCAGAACAATTTATCATATGATTATGCAACTCAAAAGGGTTGGCAAACCTCATTGTTCATGCAGTATATATGAATTGAAGATCTGCTAATTAATTGCTTAGAAAGTGCTTGATTTCCTTGTTGAGAATTACTCTTTTCTGCCCTGGGCTCAGGTATATCGAGTTTCAGATATGGAACTTGTGAGTGTGCTTCGAGTGCAGAAGATGAGGTCAATGTAGCTTGCTTCCATCCTTTAGCAGGTGGTGGCCTTGTCTATGGAACTAAGGTGCGCATTTGTCTTTGTCAGGAGGTTTTACATTCTTTTTGGAATATCATCTTGGATTTTTGAGATATGGCATGCTGTTAATCACAGGAAGGAAAGCTTAGGGTTTTGCAGTATGATGGTTCTCATTACCAGATTTGTACTAGACCAATGGTTGTTTCAGAGGAAAATATCGTTGAGGTAGAACAGTATCCCAGGTTGTGGTAGATACTTCCTTCTGTATTTCTTTGATGTGTAATCTTTTTTTGCTTTCAAATGTTGTTTACACTATGCTTAGTTCTGTACTTGATTCTCTATGCTTTATTCATTTTCTTCGGTTGACAGATGGTGTATCATTATCTTTTTTTTTTTTTGTGTGTGTGTGTGTGTTTTAATTTTTTGTAGGCATTAATGTGTTGTGTTTATACTTGACAGCAGTTGCATCTTTGCTTTTTCATCTTGATCCAATAATTTTTGGCTGATCTTTATACTTTAATTTATTATTATATTATTATTATTTTTGTGATCCAATGTGGTTAATGAATGTTAAAATATGATAACTAGTGCTTTTTAGATATGCGTTTAAGCATGGCCTTTTTAGTTTGAAGAAAATCTCCACATGTTTTATGTTTAAAGTTTTATCTTTACACCGTCGTTCCAAAGCTTGAATATAGGACGATAGTTGTGGTTGGTTGAGTCGACATAAAACTTATAATCAGTCTTTACAATCATGGATCCTAAGAATTCTTCCATTGGGGCGTTCCTTACTCGCAACGTGCAAGGGTTAGCTGCGGTGTTCCCCCAATCGATGTGCTGCGTTGGTGTCTGGGTGTGGTAATAAGTAGGCAAGGGTTACTATACTTTAATGTACAAGATTGAAGGTAAAGAAGCTAGTCCAAGAGAGTAGGGTACACATAGGAAATTGGAATATGGAAACATTAACAGGTAAGAGGATGGGATCAGTGCTATCAATATCTTATGATATGCAATACGTCTCGTATCAGTTAGAAAGAGATATGTATCACATACTGTATTGCACGCACTTGTATCGCTCAATACGAAGTCGTATCGTTCAATTTTGACTTGTATTGCGATTTGTATTATTACATTGTGCTTCATTTTCTTTGTTGGAAGATGTAACTTTAACATCTCCCGAGGCCCTTTCAGTTTGGTGTGGCACACAATATACAAGCCTTTATTGAGACAAAGCTGTTTCCTTCACTCTTCATCACTGATTTCTCCACCTTTTTGTTTACTCTTGTTCTTGTACTATTGACATGATAAAGTATTTGGATATCTTTCAAGTTTTCCCCCCCTTTGATACAAGTACTTTGTGTTTTTGGTACTGGGCAATATCTATAATTCCTTATTCTAATGCATTCTGGATGTATTTGTTCCCTTCATTTAGAGGTGGAAAATTGGTGTCAATCGTTTGAATAGTTTCGTTACAAAACAGGAATTTGATTAGTTATGTCTTCTTGTTTGTTACAGGTTCAGACATATGCTTTAGAATGCTAGACTCATGGTTGCCATTCATCATTAGAGGAGTACAGCTTGAGTTGGATAGTATGTGCTTCTCAACTTTGATGCTTCCTCTCAATATTTGTTGAATTTTTAAGATATGGATGGGCTAATTTTCCTATTATTTAATTGTTTATTTATTTTTTCTCAAAAAAAAAAAAAAAAAGCTTTATTTATTCCTTGATTAGAATAAACATGTGTAGTTTAAGAATTTGCTGCTATGTTAAGGTTGAAGTTGATATGCACTCATATTCATGTACATTACCAAGAAACTTGGCAATTTGTAGATAATTTTTCTGGGATGATGGATTCCCTTTCTTTTTTATTTGTTTGCTTACGATTTTACATTTGATGGTCTTACAGGCAGTCAATTTAAGAGCATTTGTACACTTCTTGACCAAGCTACCACAATTTCAGAGTACTTCCCGTGTCTCATTAGTCCATTTATTTGCATTGTACCATCATCTTTCATGTTGACCTTTTGTAATTCCAAATAACATGTTTCTCTTGAGCCCCTTGCTAGATTTCCAATTCTACCTATATGCCTCATTAGTATTTAGTTCCAAAGGTTTTGAGGATGCAAAAATTGATGTTTCCTTTCTGATTGCTCACTGACCTCCCAGGAGCCCTGGTTTTCCCAGAGACTGCCCATAAAAAGTGATAGATTTACCAATTTCATGAAACTATTGTGACATTTGTGTAACTAAGTAGATATCAACTATCAAGCACGCCAGAAAGCTGTGCAAGTGAGAATTATTATACTATAATAGACAGCTCGTATACTCCCCTTTTGAGTAGATCCGTTTGAAATTTTTTAGTGGATGAGCAGAATGTTTTTTTGTACCGTTTTGCATTATGTTTGGAGGCTCCTCTTATTTTTGTTTTTTCAAAATATGTTGCATTGTGAATAATAGAATGTTGTTTAATACGGGTTGAACCCCCAAACTTGTGTCTCCAGGAACTCGTGTCATACCTCTCCTGGAGCTGTTGCAGCTTGTTGGAACCGGGGTTCTTCAATTTCTTTTTTCACCGTATACTTGAATCATGTTTGTGTCAACTTGTACAATATCATAGGTGTCAAGACAAGTTTGTATTTTCACTTTTTTCTTTGTATCTTTTTTGGCTTGTGTGTTTTGTTTTTTTGAAGTAGCGAGGTAGAGGCAAACTGAAAAATATTGTAGATTCTCTGGGGGAGTATTTCTCAGCTGTTGGGGGTGCTTGTAATTAAGTCGTTAACAGTCAATGCGTTGATGTAATTTTAAAAAATGAGCTGTTCCCATGATAATCAGCTTAATATATAGCTCTCGATTACTGTCTCAGTCCATGTTTTGTTAAAAAAAAAAAAAAATCAAATTTTAATGTATTGTAGTTTATTTATTTATTTATTATTATTATTTTCTTAGAGCTTGTAATTCTTTATCTGATTTTCAGCTGCTCGTTGGTTAATGGGATGTTTGAAATGCTGCCACATGATGCGTTGACTGACTTGCATTTTTATGTTTTGTAGTTACTTTTTCTACTTTACACTAATTTATAAAATGTGAATTACATTGAAACAAGTACACTACAAACCCCAAGGTTAGGTTTGGTTGCGGTTTGCTTATTCTAAGGTTTTAGGTTTGATTCTAGCAAAACTCTTTGGGTCACGGGTTACAGCAAATAAATCTGTTTTGGAAAGTTTGTTTTGAGTGACGGGATTTAGTCTAGTACACATAAGTTGGCTTAGGACAAATTACGCATAAAAAAAAAAAAAAAAAACACGCACACTACTATCGAATAAATTTGTTTTGGAAGGCTTTGTTTTGATTGTAGGGATTTAGTTGGTGCGTATAAATTGGTTCAATGTACCTTACTTATCAAAAATAAATAAATAAATAAATAAATAAAAAGAAAAGAAAAGAAGAGCACACGACAATCAAGGTACACAAAGGAACAATACAGCTTGGGAAAACAGACAGGGATGGGGGTTCCAAGGCCCAAAGATTTATCCAAGACGACAAGTTTGTACCATCCTTCTTACCATTATATGAGAAGGAACAACCCTGCTCTAACGTGGTGCCAAGGACAAAGAAGGAATCTTCTCCCAAAACAAAAATGCAGCTTCTCCATGTTTATTTTTATTTTATAAATATATAAAGCAGAGTATTTATCATAAAAAATAAAAATAAAAAATTGGAGAGAAAATGCTTTTAACTTTTGTATTTATTTAAAATTAATGCTAAGAACACATTAAACACTGCATGAATGTACATAATTTATTGATGGAATTCATTTTTAAAAAGTCTAATTGAATAATATTTTTTTGTATTTGGTAATGTGTTTGATTTTTTTTTTTTTGGGTATATATATATATAGAGATAATGCTATATATAAATAAAATTTATGAACAAAATATTCATGCAGAATAATATTTCATTTATATTAATTTATTAGAATTCAAAAAGATGATCACTATGGTTCATAATTATTAAAAAAATTATCATTACATTATTATGTATGATTATATATATATATATATATTGTAAAAAAAATTCTAAACATATAATTTTTCATAAATACATTTGGCAATATCTTACAAATCAATTTATTAGTTAAAAAAACAAATCTATTTTGCTAAAAAAAAGAAAGAAAAGGGTTTATTTGATCATATTAATTTCTCACAAAAAAGTTAATTTTAACCACTTTAAAAAGTTATTAGAAATATTAAAAAAATTAAAAATATGTCAAATAAATTAATTTGTTTTAGCATTAATTAGTTTTTTAGTTAAATCCCAAAAGAGTAGTAGTAATGTTAGAATGACTATCAATTCCTACCATGTTATTTTACTATGGCGCCATTTGGGAACATTATAAAAAAGTCAAAAATCAGCTTGTATCATCTCTCACATAAAAAACCAAAAAAATTAAAAAATTAATTTTTAACCATCTTCATAAAACAGATATTAAAAATAAAAATGTAATGAACAAACAAGATACTAAAGCTAATATATGTATGGGTATGATATAAAAATGTGGATACATAAGTCTAGAATCAGTTGGATCATTACTATTACACATATGCAATCACTTTTTATTTTTTATTTTTTATTTTTATCCTAGCAGTAAAGGCTTACCCCCAACTAGTAGTCCAATATTCCCTCATGATAAAATTGTAATGCCCTTGACCAGTCAAACAAACATTAAAAAGAAAAACTTATTTTAGTTTTAATACAAAAAGACATAAAAGGTAGATTAGTTTGAAGTATTGAATAGGACATGCATTGACAAATTGTTTTCCCTATCTATGACAAACACAATTCACTACTACCTTCTAAACCAAACCCTAAACCCAAAATAAAATAAAATTATAAACATCACACTCCTCGAACTCAAAACAAAAAAACCAAAAACATACAACTAGATCTCATGATGACGACGATGAGGAATCAAATTTGTAGTGTTTATCAACGGCTACGGACACATCCCACGTGCAACTGAGTCCTTTCGGGATGATGACGAGATCACCGGCGCCGAACTCCACCACCTCCGACGCCGCCGATGACCCTTTTGGGTAGACTTTAACTTTCCCTTTAAGAAGATAACAAGTCTCCTCTGCGTCGAATTTCAGTTGGTACTTCCCTGGCGAGCAACCCCATCTTTTCGCCACCAACCAAAAAAAAAAAAAAAGAAGCAAACTTAACATATATGTATGTACGAAACGTTATATGTGAATCATTTAAATTGACAGTGACTAATTAAAACAGTTAGATTAGATCTAATAAGACAAGAAACTGATTAAGAGAAGTTACAACGTTATTCGATTCATCTACGCCAAGTGTGCCATTGGCTTTATAACATAGAGAGAGAGAGAGAGAGAGAGACTTACTTGGGCCAAGATTTGATACCGAGTTCAGAGAGTTGGGATTGTGAGGGGTTATTTTGGACAATAATTCTAAGATTAGGTGACGAGTCTGAGTTCGACTGTGCAGCCATGAAAGTCGATGGTGTTGATGGGTTCTTAAAACAAGGATTGGTTTTGGAGGAAGATTAATGCTAGTGTGTTAATAAAATTTGACCTCTCTCTCTCTCTCTCTCTCTCTCTATGTATATGGGACACACAACTTTCGTGGAGAGAGATGGAATCTCTACCTGGAATGGAGTAGTTGAAATGAAGGGATAAGAGATCACACATATACGACGTTTATATATAAGGAATGCTTTGCAAACTTTGGTCATTGACTCATAGTGTATATACATATATAAGTATGTATGAGTAATTTATTATTATTTAGTTTTTTAAAAATTGAGTTTTTTTTGTTTATAGTGTATATTTAAAAATTTTACGTTATTTTTTACTTATTTTTAGATGCACCTTATTTAGATCTATCTAAATAATAAATACATAAAAATAAAAATTAATAGATGTATCTAAGTATGTATTGAATTTTCTTTTTTTTTTTGATATATATTTTTGGTATTTAATGAATTTTTTAAAGATTTTTTTTCACAAATATTATACTTTTAAGTGTATTTATGTTGAGTGTGTCTAAAAATTAAAAAAATTACTTAAAATATTAAAAAATTCTGATAAAACAAAAAATAAGGAAAATGAAAAAGTACAATTTTTTGAAAAGTAAATTTTAAAAACTGAAACTAAATAGTGTGATTATTATTTTATGGGATGCGTTATTTTTTGCGATATAAAATGGGATTCATTAAACTAATTTAATAATGCATTTGATACAGAAATTAATCACAATTACTCTACAAAAACATTAAATACTCTAATCCGTCAATTCTTGTCTTTTTACAATCCTAAAAGATCTCACGATTTGCATTTGAGTGGATGACTAGTTCAACGTGTAAGTTAAGAAGAATTTTTTTTTTTGTGACATGTATATTTCATGACTTAAATGTTTTTGTTTGATTTGATTTGATTCGTGTATTTTTTGTGATTGGCTTTATGTGATTTTTAATTATTATTTGTCATAGTTAAAAAGTAAAATTGAATGTGATTAAACACTCAGGTCTATTTTGGAAAGTGAGTTATAATTCACTTCTCAGATTATAACCCACTTCCTTTCTCACAAAAAAGTTTCTTATAAGTAATTTTTCACCAAAAAATTGATTATAACTATCTTTCCAAAATAACTCTCAATACCTTATGATGGAGTACAAAGTGACTTTTCAAATTTGACATTTATCGTGTCATTTTTTTTTTATAAATTAGTAGTGTCCTTAGAAGTGCTGAAAAATCTAACTATTAAACCTAAGATTTATATTGCAATAAAAATAATTAAATTTACAATTCACCTTTCGGCTTTTTTTATAATAAATTTTGTTTCAAATTTATGAACAAATATATTAATTCATAATCTTAAGTAATAAAATGATAGACTCACACGCAAACTTTACATTTTCATTCATTAATATATTTTCCGATATATTTTGTTAGTATCTCAAAATATTTTCATAACTCAAGCTAATTTTTAAATTTGACATATTATTAATTGACATGTTTTTCAGCATAAAGAAATTAATAAAATGAAAAAAATGTTTTTAATTATAAATGTTTGATGGCAATAATTTTTATTTTTATTTTTTAGCAGGACAATATCAAAGAAGTTTAAAAAAAAAAGAATTTAAAAAAAAATATTGGCAATAATTTGGAGAGGATAGGATTCCTCTGGTCAGAGGGTTGACCAGAGTCACTTCAGCTGACACGACACACGTGGCATTGAACGAATGGATGTCTGTATGACTATTTGACCGGGTATCATAATCTTTGAAGATGCCGACGTGTCAACCTCACACGTTTTTTTTTTTTTGTTTTTTTTTGGTTGTGTAAAAGCATCTCAAACTCTGAATCAAATTTGAGTAAAAAATGATTTTTTCTATAATCTGATACCGAGTACCTCAACGGTTGATTTTTATCAAATTTGTGCCGGGATAACCGGTTGGTCGACCGGCCAGTCAACCGATTAAGCCCAATTTTTTTTTTTTTTTTGAAATTTTGAATCTTTTAGTGGTCAACCGGTTGATCGACTGGTAAGGCAAAATTTTTTTTTTTTCAACTGTTTGACCATTTTTTTGAATTGTTTGAACCTTTTGGTGGTCGACCGGTTGGTCAACCGACCGGTCAACCAGTTGGTCTTCCCCAACGGTCATGCACAGTGTTGTGATGAAACGCGGAGCCTTGTGAAACGTTTGGTGAATTTTAGATTTGATATCAATTTGGTGAAACCGTTGGAGCTCTAAACAGTGTTTTTTTCACCAAATTTCAAATTTGATGCTAGGTTTGGTGAAGGATTGGAGATGGTCTAAAATATTTTAGATTAGTTTACGCATACTAAACTAAGTTCTTACAATCCGAACAAACCTTCTGAAATAGAAATTATATCCTGTGATTTATGACCCCAAATATGTATTTAATGATAAAGAGATTCCAACTTAAAATCGAAAAAAAAATAAAATTTCAGACCCTAATCGTCACCAACTATGCCGACCACATGTGGTTAATCACCCTCGTACCCCATTTCTCTATTTGGCTCCATTCATCACAGATTATATTATTTATTTATTTTTCTTAGTCTAAAGTTTACCCCTTGATATATATTTTTTTTCTCAACCACGCATTTATGGCCAGGCCATTAAAAAAAGAAATTGCAAATATTTGTCACGTCCGAGTTCATGTGCATATATTAGCTTTTTGTAATGTAATTAAAAGTGTGACTTTAAAGTTATGTTTGATTTTGTGAGTTCTATAAAATTAAATGATAAATTGTGTTTGTTTATACCTTTGTGGTGACATTCATCGTGTTTGGTTTGTTTTTTTAAGGAAATAAATATTTAGAAAAAAAATAAAAATTAATTTTAAAAAATAAATATTAAAAAGATATTTTTAGATTTTTAAAAATTACTGTTGACATCTCAAAAGATAAAGTTATATAAAAATAATAAATATTTTTTATTTTTATCACCAAACCAATTTTTAGAAGAAAAAAAATTTAAAAGATGTTTTTAAAAATCAAATCAAACATGGCATTATTTGCTTAAGATTAAATCTACGAAATTAATTAATAACATTTATTATATAAAATTATAATTTTATTATTTTTGTAGAGTGAGGATAAAATCATTTTTCAATCAAATATAATTTTTATGGAATTCACGGATTAGTAATCCAATTAAAGGGATTTAATGTTGAGCAGTGATTAATTTTATTTTTTTTAAAAATGGTTTATCGATATTTATTATATTAATACTTTATCAAATTGCTACCGATAACCTGCATCTCGGGGTCGGTGTAGATATTTTAATGGCAAAGTAGATAGCATGAATTGATATATTTTTGTTAGATGGAAAGAAGTAGAGAATAGAAAATAAAAGATAAATAAATTTTTACATGAAAAAAATATATTAAAATTGTCAATGAACTTTGACTTTATTAATAAAGTGGTCGGTGGGTTGGGTCCTATGGTAGATATTTGCTTTCAATGCTATAGAGGGGATACAATCTCATATTTTAATTTAAAAAGTTAAAAAAATATTTAAAAAAATCAATTTATTTTAAAATTTAAAGTTTCTTTTTTATTTACTTTATTTTTTGTATTTTTTTAACTTATATTTTAACTAAAAAATATTTAAAAAATCGCTTCCTAAATGGTCTTAGAATCATCTCTCTTTAAACCTCTAAATTGGCTTCAAATTTCAATCAATAATAAATAAATGAAAAAAATACTTTAAATTTGCACCCGTGTCTTTTGTCTTCATCTTCTTTTGTGCCTTGGTTGATGTGCCATATTGCAAACCCCACAAAATAAAAAATAAAATACTTAAAAACTTTAAATTAGCACATGAGATCTAAGAATCTAGGATAATCCAAATTCCTTATGTTATATAGAGAGGATAAGAGATATGTGAGGTTTCGAAAAGTTGTTGGGATTGTCGTAACGGTTGTGATGGTGTGATTGTAGTTGAAAGGTGTAAAAGTTGTAATATAATGATTACGATAATTAAAATTATAAATTTTTAATTTTTTTTGTACAATTTAAAAAAAATTATCGATACGTATATATATTTTTTAAATTACATTTATTAAGGTTTAAAATATATTTGATTAATTCTTATTAAATTTTAAGTATAATCTAATATATTTCATATTTTTAAATTACTATAAAAGGAATTTTTTACATTTTATTTTAATAGTTAATGACTTTAAGAATAATTGATTTTAAATGTCTACAAAATTATTTTTGACCAAAATCTGAACTAACTAAATAAAAAAAGGAAAGATTACCCATAAATCCTATATGAAGGAAAGTTAAATCATTTGGTCGTGAGAGTTTTCTTGTACACCAATTAATCTTATTTTTTTGGTAAGGTTTATTTAGATGGGTTGGATGCCATTCGATTTTACATGTATATCCTTTGTGTGATTGTTATTTCCTAATTGACGGTTTCTGTTTTTGTAGGGATAAAGAAATGTTATCGTGGGAGAGTCTGGGTTAATTGGTTAACATTGATCTCATTGGTTTGTGGAGAGAGAGTGTGGGGATATTGTCTGGGGTTTTGGCCATATTTTCTATTGCCGACTGTAATCCGTGGATGTGTTCATTTTCGCCGGTGTTTGTTGTTGTTAATTAGGTGGTGTTGACACCAATCGTATTGTGACAAGTTAGTACTTTTATTGTGTTGGTATGTTATGCTGATTTTTTTGTGGGATGACGTTGGCTCTGTGCTGCTGTTAGGTTGGTGTGTGGTGTTGTTTTTGCTGGGGTTTTATGCTGGTGTGTTTTGTGTGTGTGGGTGTGTTAGGTGGCGTTAACATTACATATGTACTGTTGGTTTTACGTGTATGCACCTGAAATGCATTTTGTTGTGTTGTATTTTACGTAATCGGATCGGGAATGTTGGTATTACAGGTATGGAGGATGGTATATTATTGGTGTGCACGTTTGGACATACCAATGTTATTGGTTGGTTATAATACGAGTTGGCGTTCGCATAGTTGATTGATCATATTTTTGCAGGAAATTTGATGGTTTGGTGCCGGGGGCGGTATGTATGTTGTTTGACATTCTCGGGTATAAGAAGTTTAAGGTGGATAGCGATGACGATATTCAAAATATGTTGTGTCTTGATAAGTCGTTTAGGCTAAATCACATTGATGTCCTAATTCAAGCACGGAGTGTTGGAGCGGGAGGCAATGTTGGGGTGGTGCATTACGCGGAGAATAGTGTGAGTTCCCATGGAAGTCCGAATTTCGATGTGGAAGACGAAATAGATTTGTTACCAACATATTGCCCTAACAGGGTCAAAGACATTTTTGTTCGCTCAATGGGCGTATGGGATTACCCATGTGGGTCAATGTTTTGATGGGGGTGCCAATGAATTCTGTGAAGTTCTATGCAAGTATGCTGTGGACCGTGGATTCCAATTCAAGTATTTTAAAAATGATTCGGTTCATATTACTGTAGTGTGAAAGTTTGCAGCCGATACGGGTTGTGCTTGGTCAATTCATGCGAGGGTGCTACCATCGAGTGGGGTGTTATGTGTTAAGAGGTTTGATGGTGTGCACACTTGTGGTGCAGTAGTGCGGACTTATAGGAACCTGTGTATGGGGTCTGAGTTGATGTTTTCTGTTGTGGTAGATCATGTACATGGACAACCGTTGGTACGTTCCACGGATGTAGTGTTTGATTTAAAAAATGATTATGGATTGGACATTAGTTACCGGGTAGCATGGTTGCATGTTGAGAAAGCGATGGGTGAAGTTTATGGGGATCACGCTATGTCGTTCGATCAACTCAAGTGGTACAGTGAATCAGTTATGGAAAAAAATCCAAACAATTACATTAATCTTGAATTTGATCAAAAAAGTGGGAGGTTCATTCGGTATTTCATATCATTTAGTGCTTGTATAGATGGATTCAATCATTGTCGACCTTTGCTCTTCCTGGATGGAACATTCCTCAAAGGTAGGTTCAAGAGTAATTTGCTTGCCACTACCGCAAAAGACGACAATCAAGGTAACGTTGTGGTGGTCCGTCTAATATGTTTACAATGTAAATTTGCCACAAAATTACCCCATGTACTAATGGGATGCCATAAGATTGACAGCAAATGGTAATTTAAAACATATTGGCATGCTTATTGCATGTTTATTATAGTTTATCACATATGCGTTGTATAAATAGTTACAAAAAATGACACATTGCAATTTGCAATATCATTTTTTTATTATACCATTTTTCATGCCATCTAATTGACTATAACATATTTTTGTTATATCATATGGTTTCATGCTGTGTCTATAGATTTGTTTCTTGTTGCGTTTTCTATTGTTGATTCCGAAAATTTAGCCAATTGGGAATGGTTTCTTCAAAATTTGAAAGAAGTTGTCGGTGCAATCTATGCCCAACATATTCCCTTTTGCACATCATGGATATTGTTTGTTTTACCTTCAAATGAATTTATGAGACCGAATGAAATACATTAACGCTTTGCACAAAATTGGCTTGCTACGCAAGTTACGTGAATATGCTTACGCATCCACTGTTAGTTGTTTCAACAACAAATTTGAGGTATTAAAGAAGTGCAGCCCGATTGTGATTGACAATTTTGTGAAAGACTTGCATCCCAAACACCAGGCCAATGTGTATTTCAGGTAGTTTACACTCTGGCCAATGTGTTGTGCTAATTAGCTACGTGTTTTTCACTATTTTTATTCTCCGTTTGCAATTATATTGGTTATTTCGCAGGGGCCAACACTACGGTGAAATGTGTTCTAACACTGCTGAGTCATTTAACAATTGGATAAGCGATGCTCGACATTTTCCTATCACTAGATTGGTTGACATGGTAAGGGACAAATCATGGAGCAGATGGCGGAACGCAGAGTTAAATGCACAAAATGGGTTGGCGTAATATGTCCAAAATGGGATAGAAAACTAGCAACGACATACAATAACAGTAGGTCATGGTGTGTTAGCTAGGCTAATGATAATATGTACGAAGTCCACTTCCATCCGTCAGTGTTGGTCGACATGGCTAGGCAAACGTATTCTTGTTTTCAGTGGCAGATAAACGGGTTTCCATGTTCCCATGCCGTCATCGCATTTCATAATAATGGGCGAGACATTTATGAATCGATAAATCGTGCTTTTCATATTGAAACATTCAAAGTATCATACAGCAGAACAATATATCCTATTCCAACTGTGGACAAGCTATCTGCCACAACAGCTGACTACATGATTATGCCGCCAACAGTTAAGCGTCAGCCGGGGAGGCCCAAAAGAAAGAGGATTCCATCGAGGGGCGAAATAGTTCAACGTATTCTGTGTGGTCAATACGAAAAGTTAGCCAACTATAATAGGAAGACATGTAAAGAGCCAATATAGATGGCCAGTGTTTGCTTAATTTGTTGGCCCAAAAACTGGGTTTGTTACAAAGACCATTTTGGTGTCAATTTCTTTTAAATGTTTGTTTGCTTGGAGAAACGTTGACTGTGTTTACAATGTTAATAAATGTGCTCTGACAACATGATGTCCAAATGCACACCATTCCCTTTCATATTGATCCCATTCCATACACTATGTAATTGTTGCCCATTTGCCGTTTTTGAACACACTTATGGTGTACTCCATGTTGGTGTTCTGAATTACAGTAGCTAACATCATCGATTTATTACGATACCAGGTTTTCGTTGCAACCTGAATGACGTAGCTCTTTTTACACTATGTCAGCATGTTGTTTTGTTTGATGGGTTAAGTTCCACATCGACACTGGTGGCCCATTATTTTGTTGGCTGGTTTGTTTTTTTCCTACGACTGGCCATTCGGTAACATTACCATGTGTTCCCAATTAAAGCATAAATTAATCTTTTTCTTCATCTCACAGTCAATGTTATTGACTCTACGTTAATAGCCCAAGATTGACGATTAGCTATATCAAAAAACCAACCCAGGATGTATCCGCCAACTACAATTCCAGGTCACTCCACATCAACCATACAACATACTAACACCAGCAAACCAACTATCCAAAACCAAACATACAACCGTCTATTATCGAAACAAAATGACCATTATGTTCATCTATTACCATAACAAACCCATGAAACGAACATCTTCGAACTGATCAACGAGTCATGAAACAGGTAACTAACCAATCCAATCAAAATATGCACATCAATGCTAAAAATAAAATAAAAAAGGAACCAAACCAAATTAATCAACTCACATCAGGATGTTTCAAAAATAATTATAACTGTTCAAAACCAGATAAACGATTTCAAAATGTTAAAACAATTAATCCAACATGACGAAAACTAACATTTTTCGACGCAAAATAAAATAACCTACCACATAAACGACATCAACGTTTACTAGTTACTAACCAAAAAATAATTATTTACACTGTTACCAACAAAACAACATAACAATTTGGGGGAAGGGGGAGGAGTGGTTGGGGGTGCTACTAATGGTGATTCTCAACACCACAGACTATGTTATCATGGCACGAAGTTCACTTGTTGGCTCGTTCAAGAACATCTTAACTACCACAGCACGTAGACTCGTAGGGGTGACCCCGTCCATCGTGCCGTTGATTTCTATCCCATGAATTTACTATCGGACAATGAAACACACAACAATTCCGCAGTCTGACCTGTAGGCACATACGACCACCACAACGTCACACTAACCAATATATTAACACAAAAAAATGCAAAGTGGAACAAACAACACTTATGACTCCGGCACTTGTTGCGGGTAATCCACAACTGACACAAGAGCGCTATCAAAGTGATTCGCTCGAATATCTTTTGTTCCAACCCTAGGCTTCACAAAATTGGTATAGTGGTCGGCCACCCATTGTTTCTAGCATTCAATTTTATGATATGTTAGTCCGTTGTCAAGCAATTAACGTTCGACATGTATGAACAAAACAAACACACCCTTGCGTATTAAACATGGAAACATATTCATCCAACAAAAACCGCTGGCGCACTTACCACTTTCAGAGCCTCGTTGTAATGCTCATCTCGAACCTCACGTCTCGGCCTCATGGAATTGTAATGTTTCCATTCCCTGCTTTCTGCATCTTACACCATGACAGTCCAATGGTTCGCATGGTATATCGGGTACACTGTGTACCTACAACCTCTTGCTGCCTTCATTTGAACGTTTAAGTACTTAGTTTTCAATAACGCGCTCGTATTCCTCATCATGTCTTGCACGTATGTTATATGTCAATTTAGTCACTTGTTTTGTATTGTTGTCAACACCTATTTTCATAAGGGGTGTTTATGTACAGAACGCGCAAAACGTACCGAACACACACTGCTGAACACGTATGTCGTGTCCCCATATTCTGTTCTTCCAGCCACCTTCCTTTGCACTTCCATCAGGATATCGACGTAAACATCGATTACCTACATCATATGTCAACCATAAGTATCTCCTTGTAACTGTGTATATGTACAAAGTATTACCGTTGTGTATTGTAGTGTTACATTATAATTTTTATTTCCTCAAGCATGCACGCATTACATTGTTATGGTCACATAATGCATATGTTTTTGAAGCCCGGTCCCAGAATGTGCATACAGAGCATATGACAATCTCCTGCTTTACGTGCAAATTGCTAACATTTTAGGTGTGTCAATTTGATATACACATCACCAACAACGTATTCAACAGCTACACATCCTTATATCAGCATGACTTTTCCCAAGAACATTACGCCCACATAACAAAGATTTAAATTTTAAAATAACAACCACATATACACATTCAATCCAAACGACAAAAACATTTAAAAAGATACAAAGACGCACGTACATTTTTGTGAATCGAGTTCTGTTGTACTAAGTCCTGGACATCCATAAAATACATTTGCACTCCATTGTCCCTACCATCTCATATTATTACCCTGCAACCCCAAACACTAAATTTAACAAGTACAACTCTGCAACATTGCGTACTACATACGTTATAAGTATTATAACAAATTAGAAAAATAACTTACCCATTACCGTCCAAACTATATATTTTCTCCAACATTCTCAACTCATCATCATTCAAAATGTTCCACACGGCATGCCTCTTGTTCATACCAAAACCATGGCACGTTTTACGTTCCATGTCCACATCTTCAATATTGTAAATCACCTTGGGCTCCGATGATTTGCGCACTACCACTCTACTACTCTTTTTTTCCCAACCCACTACACCTAGGTACTCGTAGTCAGACAGCCTAAATTTACGTCTTGGCTTGTTGTTCACGCGTCTAACAACTGGCGTGACATCAGGAGCATGCCCTGCAGCATCTGTTTTCCCCATACATATAGTTTCTACGTCTATACCAGCAATACCAACACCACCATCAACAGTTGAATGATCCCATAAATACCTATCCGCGTTGTCCATTGTCAAATCTTTAACTTCAGCCACATCTTCAACAAACTCCACCACAGGCTTGGGTTAAGCCTCCACTCCGGTTGCATGGGATGAGGGTTACTATGCAGTTTCCCCACTTGTGTCATTGACCGACCCATTCATTTTCCTAGAATGACTGTTAGAAGGCGTTCGCTGTTTGGATCCACCATTTGTCACGGATTGCGTCACATCGTGAACCTCACGATCGTTAAGATTGCCGCATAGTTTGGCAATCATATCTTTCAACTGTTCAACCAAGTTGTCAAGGCGTGCAATTTCAACATACTTCCCACTGATAACGTGGTCAAACCCTATAAACATATTTGCAGCTTTTGCCCTAAGCATCTTTTCCACCGATTCAACACGACATTCCAATTCATATATCCGGGCCGTCTTTGTTTTAATTTCCTTTTTCAAATCATTAATTCTTTCCTTAGCCTTTCTTAATTTAGTACTGCGGCTATCTGTTTTAGTGTTACATGTATCATCATCCGGTGTACTAGACAGGTCAGGCAAATCCAAGAACAAAATCAGCCATGACACTCTGGCTGCACGTATTTTCCTGCTGAAATTTATTTTACCATCCGGTGTCATACTATTGAGGTTTTCATTGCCACATGCTCCACTCATTTCAGCATTACCACCGTTTGGCGAATTAAGCTGCCACCAATCAAAGCTTGCCTCTACATCATCCATACCAACATCATCCCCATGTCCAACCCACACATTTACTGGATCAACATCAAGTACGATCCCCTAATTCTGTTTTGCCTCATTCCCAACCGGAGCCGGTTTTAATAAGCAACACTCATTACTTCTTCCACCAATTTTATTATAGTTAATCTGCAAGATGTAAATAGTATCACATACATAAACAATAACTTACAGACAACTAAAGCCAACATTTTTTAAATGTTTCGTGCTATACCTTAATAGAGCCTTTCGTCGTCAAATTTACCCCTTTTAACCTCCCTTTTTAGTGTACCAATGTTCCATTTGCAAAATCGAGGCGTCACATTACTGCCCTCTGGTTTCACAATCTCTGAGTGCTCACAAATAAGAAACTAAAATGACAATATCAGCAAATACGTTAGATAAACACGTACACAACTTATAAATGTGTATGTGAAGTAACATATGCGCTATGGTAGTTTGTATGGCATACGTACCAGTAACACAATGACACAACCTGTAACCCTCTCTAGCTTGTTGTGCATTTCATTCAGTGAATTAATTAGGGTGTTACAGATTGTCGCAGTCCAGTCGTATAACCTTAGGCTTTCAAGTTTGTCAATCACGTGCACAAATGCCCAACCTATATGCTCACCCGTAGTTACAAAAAATAATTTAGCACAGATATAAAGGGAAAATAGCTTCGTTACATCTTCCTCGTCCCGTTCTGTACGACCACAAATTGCCTCTATGAGCAAATCTTTGATTACTTTCGAAGACATCCGACCAACATTTGGACATCGCCTCTGCATAAAATCCGACAGACCTTTCACACCATGTGCCAAATCTAATTTGTCTTTCCCACACTGTATTCCAAACATCAATCAGATGTCGTTGTTCCTCAATGGAAATCCAATCCCACCAACATAAAACTTCTCATCTGTTGGATCATATGTTTGAATTATTCGGCAAACCGTTGCATCACACTTCATATATGCTCTTAGATATAGATTCTGGACACGAATAGCATCAATCATTAGCCAGAATGGAGTTTTCTCCAATTGTCGAATATGCCTTTCACCCAACTCTAACTCAAGCACGGTCTTGATGACCCCCAAAATGTTGGATCAGTACATTAGTCTCACAGTGTCGATCTCATCATGTTTAACAGTACCACACTTTACTTTATGTTTCTTGAATGGTAGTCAGGTTTGCCTCTTCGTAACCAACCTTATGGATGTGTTGCTAGTCCGTTGCGAACGTGGTGAACTGTTCTTAGCAATCTGTTTCCCATGTTGGCAATCAATGCTACCTGCCGTCATTGTCACACCCACATCAGAGCAAAACCCAAAAATCAAACACGTTGATGACACAAATCGTAATATTAAACAAACATGTATTTAAAAACCCAAACTAAATTATATTCATAACAAAAGATGCAACGTAATATGCTGTCACGACCCAAACCCGGCCCTATGGGTTTAGCAGAATGGCGCGATGTCCGAGATTACCAAAGGCTGCGAGCGATATCTGATCAAAGCAATCAGAACTGGCGGAAGCCAAAACAGTAAATAACTAGTGTCCATTGAGCTGTGAAAATCTGTATGCCAAAAACATTTTTCATGCATTCATACAGTTCAGAACAGTACAGTCTATACAATCATTTACAATCATGTACAATCATTTACGATCGATGCGGGGATCGAATCCTCGATAACAAGACAAGAAAAAAATAAAGAGATCTATACGGTAGTACAAAACAATAGAGAGACAGGTGGGGACAATAAAAACACCCCAAGCCATAACATGGCAACTCGGAACCTCGCAGTGAGGCACATAGGCTGGCTTGACAAAACTGGGGACCAACCCACGCTCCTAGCTCCGGCAGTTCTTTGAGAACCTACATATATATATAAGCAGTGAGCTAAAGCCCGATGAATAACATAATGCGTAAGAGGTTATGAATGAATGTCCTTCTGATAATGAAATCGGTTCATTAAACATGATATTTGATCTTTTAGTATTTCGATCTTCAAGATATTTTAGTCAATCGGTCATATGCGGTACACCCAGAGCCTATAACAAGATGGGTCCAAAGGGCCGGATCTTATGAACCTTGATAATGATGGCCATCGATCAATAACAATATGGTTCCTGAGGAACCGACAGAGCTCTATAATGATAAAGAAGTGCTAAGGATGCCTGTCTGATTGAATACAGGACATACATTCATTCAAGATAACAATATCGATTCAATAAACAATTGATTCGGTATTCAAAAGATAACCATTTTGAACATATCTTTACACAATTGTTACTCACAGAGATTGGGCTAATAGCGACTAGATGGCGTCCCAGAAACCAACCCTAAGCGGTTAACAATGAGAACACACACTAAGTTCACAGTCGAAAGGATGATAATTAAATCCCTAAATTTCCTCGGTGTGGTTCTATGTCTAAATCCTCATTAGGATGCCTTAAACTAGGCCTAAGAATGCCTAGTATGGGATGAGGATGCAAAGATGTGCACAGAAATCAGTTTCAGAATTTCCAATGAAACAAGGCCTCCGCCGAGTCGAGTTTCCCTTTCGGCGTACAAGCAAACAAAGGTCCCCTTCGGCGTTAACTTCCGCTCGGCGTGACACTAATCCTCGCCGGCGCACATTCCTCCGCTCGGCGGGTGATGAACAAGATAAGATCTTTGGATGCTCGATTTCTCCGCTCGAGCGCACTTTTCTCCGCTCGAGCGGACTGTAAAACAAGTCGAAGAAAATGCTGGGAGCATGAAATCCCCGCTCGAGCGGATGACCAAAATCTGGAAAACCCAGAATTATGTTCTGAGTTCGAAACTCAAGTTTGGGATACCAAAATCAATCCTCTTGGGCCCATTTACTGGAAAACTCTTTTAAACACATAGAATAACATGTTTCAAAACTCATTTTAAGAAATCAAAGCCCAAGGGTGTTTAATTCAAACCCAATTTCCAACCATTTTTCAAGAACAACATTCAAACATGACATGCATGGGTTAAAACCATTTCAAAGCTTCAACTCTTGCTCCAAAGAGCTCAATCCTTTCAAAACAAGATGAAAACATGGATTTAAACATGATTATGAACATGCATGTGGCATTTGACCATGGAATCAACTCAAAACTCATCAATTCTAGCATGCATGCAACAATTCAAGCATAGATCAACTTATTTGCACTAAATCATGGCTTAATCCTACAATGGAGCATGGACCATGCAAGATGAAGCTTAAAGACAACAAGAAGAAGATGGATATCCTTACCTGAGTCTCAATTTCAAGGTTCAAGAGTCCAATTTGGCAATTCTCTAACAATTTCTACAAATTCCCCAAGCTAAATCCACAAGATGAGTCCAAGCTCAAATGTCTCTCACTCTCTCTAAGTTCTTGGTCGGTTAGAGTGCAAGAAATGTGGCTGATCAATTGATATATTAAGTGTAATAAGGCTCTATACTAATAATAAACAAAGGTCCATTATAGGTGGCAATGTGGTAAATAAGTCAATCTTGGTAATTAACTCTTTTAAATCTAATTTAATCATTCCTAATCAATTTTCAGATAAATACATCATTAAATCACGAATATTCTACTGAGTCCGAAACACTAAACGGTTCCTAATTCGGCCGCCGATAAGGCCTTCAATTAACAGTTTAAACACAAACACTCAAACAGATAATCAATCAATCAAACAGATACAATATGCAATTCCATAGATAAACTTATTCAATTTCAGTTTCGATTTCAATCAGTTCATTCAGTACTTCAGTTAATTCAATTATCAGTCATTATCAGTTCGGTTTAGCAATAATCAGTACGTAATTCAGTGGTTATTCGATGTCGATGCGAGGTCTGATCTCCTCTTATAAGGAGTTTAGTCCTCTAAACTCGAGTTACCTTCACTGAAGAAAAGCAGGATCGGTGGAAACAAATCAGGATATCTTTTAGCCATGTCATCTTCCCTTTCCCAAGTGGCATACAC
The DNA here is from genome assembly GCA_025200525.1 of Camellia lanceoleosa. NCBI lineage: Eukaryota > Viridiplantae > Streptophyta > Magnoliopsida > Ericales > Theaceae > Camellia > Camellia lanceoleosa. The sequence goes on along the minus strand of CM045768.1, from coordinate 28,524,941 downwards.
ACCACCATGGTTCTGCCAATCAACTTTTACTAGTGGGATCTCTTTGTTTCTCAGTTTCTTGATCCGTCTGTTCACAATCTGTATAGGCCGTTCCTCGTAAGTGTAGTCATCACTAAGCACTATCCGAGTAGGCTCAATCACATGAAAAGGATCCCGGAGGTAGTCTCTCAACATAGATATGTGGAAGGCATTATGCATATGCTCCATTTCAGGAGGAAGCGCAACTTGATACGCCACCGGATTGATTTTCTCAATAATCTGAAACGGTCCGACATATCTTGGCGCTAACTTGCCTTTGACTCCAAAGCGAGTCTGGCCTTTCATTGGTGTCACTTTCACAAACACGTGATCACCCACTTCATATTCTCTGTCTCGTCTTCTAATATCTGCATAACTCTTACATACTGCTACCGTGCGGTTTTGATCTCTGTTGTATCGGTTTATCTTTTCGATCGTTTCATATACAATCTCGGGCCCAAGCAAGGCCCATCTCCAACTTCGCTTGTGATTGGAGATCTACATTTTCGCCATATAATGCCTCGAAAGCGCCATTCCAATACTCGAATGGTAGTTGTTGTTGTGGCGAATTGACCAACGGCAGATGACTTTCGATTTCACGAAAATCCGAACACACATTACAGTAGATCCTCTAAAGTCTGGATGGTCCTTTCGATGTCCATCTGCGAGGATGATAGGCACTACTGACCTCAATTCGATTACCCAATGCGGTCTGTAGGCTTTGCGAACCTCGATGTAAACTTTGAATCCTGTCGAAACAATAGATCTGAGCACTCCATGCAATCTCACAATTTCGTTAATATAGATATGACCAATTTATGCGCATTATAAATTGTCTTGACAGGTAGGAAGTGTGCAGATTTAGTTAGTCTATCAACAATAACCCAAATAGAGTCCATACCTTTCCTGGAGCGAGGTAATCCAACAATGAAATCCATCGTGATGTGGTCCCATTTCCACTCTGGTATGGGTAAGGGTTGCAGTAAGCCTGCAGGTCGCTGATGTTCCGCTTTGACTTGTTGGCAATGAAGGCATTTGGACACAAAGTCGGCAATTTCCTTCTTCATTCCTGGCCACCAGAAATTCTGTTTCAGATCTTGGTACATTTTCGTATTCCCCGGGTGAATCGAAAACTTCGAACTGTGGCCTTCCTGCAGAACTCTTCTTTTCAATTCAGTGTCATTTGGTACACACAGTCTCTCTTGAAATTTCAATACATTGTTCTCAAATTTGAACCCCGGTCTCGGTTTAGAACCTCTTTCTTCAATAACCTTTTTCAAGAAATCATCCAGTTGTTGTTTTTCTTTAATTTCCTCAATCAAAATTTGGTTGAGCGATAATATGAGACTATTGTTCCACCTGTTCTCTCAAAACAATTTCAATTTCGGACTTCTCAAGGTCATAAAGCAATTCATACATCGGTCGACAAACAAGCTAAGTTCCTAATCGATTTCCGGCTCAAGGCATCCGGCAGCGGTGTTGGCTTTTCCGGATGGTCTAATCTGCAGTCATAATCTTTGATCGATTCTAACCATCTCCCATTGTCTCATATTCAGATTCTTTCGGTGAAAAAGTACTTGAGCTCTTGTGGTCTGTATACACTTCACATGTTGCTCCGTACAAATAGTGACGCCAAATTTTCAGTGCAAACACTACTGCGGCAAGTTCTAAATCATGGGTAGGGTAGTTCTTTTCATGTGGTCTCAACTGTCGGGAAGCATAAGCAATAACTCTCCCATTCGCATTAAAACACACCCCAAACCCTTATGAGAAGCATCACTAAATCTGATATAACCATCCGTACACGAAGGTAGAGTCGAGAATCGGTGCGATCACAAGTCTAGTTTTCAACTCTGAAATCTTTGATTCCCTACAGTCGATCGATCAAATGATATCCCTTTCTGTGTCAACTGGGTCAGTGGTAGGGCAATTTTGGAGAAATCTTTGACAAATCTCCTGTAATATCCAGCCAGTCCCAAAAAGCTTCGGACCTCGGTTACATTGGTTGGTCTAGGCCAGTTTACTACAGCTTCAATTTTCTGCGGATCAACAGAAATCCCATCTTTGCTAACAACATGCCCAAAAAACATAACATGATCAAGCCAAAATTCACATTTAGACAATTTAGCATACAGTTTCTGTTCTCTTAAGGTTTGCAGGGCAAGTCTCAGATGATGTTCATGTTCTTCAACAGTCTTAGAATAAATCAGTATGTCATCAATGAATACCACAATGAAATCATCAAGGTATGGTTTAAAAATTCTGTTCATGAGGTCCATAAATGCAGCAGGGGCATTCGTGACTCCGAACGGCATAACTAAAAATTCAAAGTGGCCATACCTCGTTCTGAAAGCGGTTTTATCAATGTCTTCCGGTTTGACTTTCAGTTGGTGATACCCCGATCTAAGATCAATCTTGGAAAACACTTGTGCACCCTGTAACTGATCAAATAAATCATCAATACGCGGTAATGGGTATTTGTTCTTTACGGTTACCTTGTTCAATTCCCGATAATCAATACACAGTCTCAATGAGCCATCCTTCTTCTTCACAAACAAAACAGGTGCGCCCCATGGTGAAGTACTGGGCCTGATAAACTTCTTATCTAACAATTCCTGCAATTGTACCTTCAATTCTTTCAGTTCGGTTGGGGCCATTCTGTAAGGAGCTTTAGATATCGGCTATGTACCCGGAACTACGTCAACGGTGAATTCAATCTCCCTGTCAATAAAATCCCCTGGTAGATCATCTGGGAACACATCTGGGAATTCTCTAACTATAGGAATGCAATTCACATTAGTTTTAACATTATCATTAGCAGGTACAGTCAATACAGAACACAGATATCCCTTACACCCCTTTTTAATCAGTTTGACAGCTTTTACGGAAGAAATCAGATATGGAGGAGGTACTACTCCACTCCCGTTAAACACAAATTCGGGCAAACCCGGTGGACGGAAAACTACTTGTTTTGTTACACAGTCTATAGTGGCATGATATTTTTGTAACCAATCCATCCCCAATATTACATCGAAGTGATCAATATTCAACGGCAGTAAATCAATAAATAGATGCATATCCCCAACAATAATCTCACAAGCAGGATACATATAAGCACATGTCATGGATCCCCCAACAGGTGATGATACAGCTAGCAGATAGTTCATGGGTTCTAAGGGTCTATTCAATTTACGCGAAAAAGCATGCGATACATACGAATGTGTAGACCCCGAATCAATCAATACATAAGCATTTTGAGCACAGATAGAGAGGATACCTGACACAACAGTCTCAGTGTTTTGCACATCTCCCGGTACTAGGGCGAACACTCGGCCCTGCCTCATAGGCTCTTTCCCGGTAGCTTTGGGGTTCGGTTTTGGTGTTGTGATCTTGCTGCGCTTAGTGCCTTTACTACCTTCTTGCGGCGGAAGGCGATCTTTAATTACGTGGCCCACCTTGCCACACCTGAAACAAGCTCCAGAAATTTGGTAGCAAACCCCTTTGTGCTTATTGCCACATACGGAGCAGGGTGGAGTAAACCCACTCCCTTGGCTGGGGCTAGTCGTCGACCCCGTATTTTGTTTCTTGGTTGCTGGGTTATGCTTGCCTTTCTTAAATTTGAAACCCTGTCTTTTGCCTTGCCACTCAGTTGTCGGTGTTTCAGATTGTTTCACTGCTACAATATTCGTCTCGGCCATCAATGCCCGGTCGAGAACACCCACAAAAGTTGGCATCTTCAAAACATTTATTCGGTCCTGTATAGCAACACTAAGGCCGCCTTCAAACCTCTTGGCCTTCTTATAATCGGTATCCACCATATGTGGTGCATACCTAGCAAGTTCGGTAAATTGCTTCTCATACTCGGCAACAGACGTTTTGCCCTGTCTCAGCTGTTCAAACTCAGTCACTTTTCTGTCTCTGATGCACTGGGGAAAATACTTTTCAAAGAAGGACTCCTTGAACTGAGCCCAAGTCATGATAGCATTTGCATCACGGGTCAACATCCACCACCTTCTGGCTTCTTCCTGAAGGGTGAAGGTTGCTAACAATACTTTATTGGCTTCGGAGCACGGAAACATTTCAAACAACTTTTCTGTTTCAAGTACCCAAGCTTCAGCCTTTAACGGTTCCAAGCCTCCCTGAAAGGATGGCGGTTTCATCTTGCTGAACTTATGGGTCAGTGCAATAATGTCCACCTCATTAGCATTCACATTCTACAGACATTCAGGTTGATTTGTTAGGAGGAGGAGGTGGGGGCTGTTGGTTGGGTTGTTGATCTAGTCTTTCAATTATCATTCCCATCATTTGTTCAAGTCTGGCCATTAAGCCTCAAGGATGATGCTTGATTTCATTTGCGATGTTTTGCGTTATCCATTTCACTATAAGCAGTTATAACAGTTATCGTAATAAGCAGTCGTATAATTAAACAGTTTAACATTTTAACATATAACCAGTCAGTCATAAGCACACACTTTTCAAGTTCATGAGATGCCCTAATTGCTTTTCTAGGACACCCTATGGCTCATTTGGACACGTGTGTGCGGTATAACTCGTGGTAAGTATCGCTCTGATACCACTCTGTCACGACCCAAACCCGGTCCTATGGGTTTAGCATAATCGCCAAGAATCGAGATTACCAAAGGCCTGTGAGCGATATCTGATCAAAGCAGTCTGAGGGCAGCGGAAGCCAAAACAGTAAATAACTAGTGTCCATTGAGCTGTGAAAATCTGTATGCCAAAAACATTTTTCATGCATTCATACAGTTCAGAACAATACAGTCTATACAATCATTTACAATCATGTACAATCATTTACAATCGATCGACGGATCGAATCCTCGATAACAAGATAGAAAAGCGATGAACCGATCTATCGGTAGTACAAAACAATAGAGAGACAGGTGGGGACAATAAAAACACCCCAAGCCATAACATGGCAACTCGGAACCTCGCAGTGAGGCACATAGGTAAAGCTTGACAAAAGCGGGGACCAACCCACGCTCCTAGCTCGATGCAGTTCGAGAACCTACATATATATATAAGCGATGAGCTAAAGCCCGATGAATAACATAATGCGTAAAGAGGTTATGAATGAATGTCCTACATAATGAAATCGATTCATTAAACAATATTTCGATCTTTTAGTATTTCGATCTTCGATATTTGATCAATCGGTCATATGTGGTACACCCGGTAGCCTATATAACAATGAGTCCAAAAGGACCGGATGTATGAACTAACAAAGAATGATGGCCATCGATCAATAACAATATAGTTCCACAAGGCAAGCGAGCTCTGTAATAGTGATAAGTGCTAAGGATGCCACTGTCTGATTCGAATACAGGACATACATTCATTGATAAACAATATCGAGTTCAATAAACAATTGATTCGAGATTCAAAAGATAACCATTTTGAACATATCTTTACACAATTGTTACTCACAGAGATTGGGCTAATAGCAGCTAGAGCGCGTCCCCGAGAGCCAACCCTAAACAGTTAACAAATAGAACACACACTAAGTTCACAGTCGAAAGGATGATAATTAAATCCCTAAATTTCCTCGGTGTGGTTCTATGTCTAAATCCTCATTAGGATGCCTTAAACTAGGCCTAAGAATGCCTAGTATGGGATGAGGATGCAAAGATGTGCACAGAAATCAGTTTCAGAATTTCCAATGAAACAAGGCCTCCGCTCGAGTGCAGGTTTCCCCGCTCGAGCGTACAAGCAAACAAAGGTCCCCGCTCGAGCGTCAACTTCCCCGCTCGAGCGTGACACACAATCCTCCACTCGAGCGCACATTCCTCCGCTCGAGCGGACTGATGAACAGTACAAGATGCTAGATGCTCGATTTCTCCGCTCGAGCGCACTTTTCTCCGCTCTAGCGGACTGTAAAACAAGTCGAAGAAAATGCTGGGAGCATGAAATCCCCGCTCGAGCGGACGACCAAAATCTGGAAAACCCAGAATTATGTTCTGAGTTCGAAACTCAAGTTTGGGATACCAAAATCGATCCTCTTGGGCCCATTTACTGGAAAACTCTTTTAAACACATAGAATAACATGTTTCAAAACTCATTTTAAGAAATCAAAGCCCAAGGGTGTTTAATTCAAACCCAATTTCCAACCATTTTTCAAGAACAACATTCAAACATGACATGCATGGGTTAAAACCATTTCAAAGCTTCAACTCTTGCTCCAAAGAGCTCAATCCTTTCAAAACAAGATGAAAACATGGATTTAAACATGATTATGAACATGCATGTGGCATTTGACCATGGAATCAACTCAAAACTCATCAATTCTAGCATGCATGCAACAATTCAAGCATAGATCAACTTATTTGCACTAAATCATGGCTTAATCCTACAATGGAGCATGGACCATGCAAGATGAAGCTTAAAGACAACAAGAAGAAGATGGATATCCTTACCTAAGTCTCAATTTCAAGGTTCAAGAGTCCAATTTGGCAATTCTCTAACAATTTCTACAAATTCCCCAAGCTAAATCCACAAGATGAGTCCAAGCTCAAATGTCTCTCACTCTCTCTAAGTTCTTGGTCGGTTGGAGTGCAAGAAATGTGGCTGATCAATTGATATATTAAGTGTAATAAGGCTCTATACTAATAATAAACAAAGGTCCATTATAGGTGGCAATGTGGTAAATAAGTCAATCTTGGTAATTAACTCGTTTAAATCTAATTTAATCATTCCTAATCAATTTTCAGATAAATACATCATTAAATCACGAATATTCTACTGAGTCCGAAACACTAAACGGTTCCTAATTCGGCCGCCGATAAGGCCTTCAATTAACAGTTTAAACACAAACACTCAAACAGATACAATATGCAATTCCATAGATAAACTTATTCAATTTCAGTTTCGATTTCAATCAGTTTATTCAGTACTTCAGTTAATTCAATTATCAGTCATTATCAGTTCGGTTTAGCAATAATCAGTACGTAATTCAGTGGTTATTCGGTAATCGGTACGAGGGTCGTTACATATGCAAAACCAATTATAGTTAACATACATAACATCACACGCCCCACTACACAATACCAAACCAGTCACAAACCACACATGCAAAGGAAATCTTGTGCACACAACAACATACGTACTTCCACAAACAAATACGTCCATTACTACCAACTCCACAGAATCTCAACACACAGCAAAACACTGTATAAGTATATCGTAAGTCCGTATTTCGTGCCATAATTTTCAATAGATTATTGTAAGTTCGTCATATTGCGTTCAAGCTCAAACAAAGATGTACGTCACGTATTTTCAAAACAACTAATGTTCTGTCACGACCCAAACCCGTCCCTATGGGTTTAGCATCGTAACCGACCAGTAATCTTTAGATTACCAAAGGCCTTTTGACAGATTAACATATAGTTAGGGGCTGCGGAAGCAAATATGCAAAATATACAAGGTCTAATGAACTGTGATGACATACATGAGACAGAATAGCTTAAAACTTTTATAGACTTACGAGTGAAGTCAAAAGATATAATATTTACATAACACACTTAGGCGTACATGCCAAAAGTCTCACCCACAACTTAACACACAAACATAGTCTAATATGATTACAAAAACAGCCATAAAGCTTGACTTCATCCGGAACCTCCTCGGAAGGCGCAAAGGTTGGCTGACAAAAAAACGGAACATAGGCCGTCAACTCTGGGCTTGGTCACGTGCTTGCTCACCTACATACATAATATAAATAGTGAGCGGAAGCCCAATGAATAATAACGGAGTAAAGGGTTTTAATGAATGAAGTCCATACAGATTTAGAAATCATAACTCAGATTCATATTCATATTCATATTCTTGTTCAGATAATATACATAAATCATAATTCATGCTTAATCATACGTGGTACATCCATTAGTGCTAACAGAACAGATACAAAACAGATGCAGTACATATGGTGGTTATGAATAACCAGTTCCATAAAGGAACCTCTGGATCCGGGTAACAGAGAATAAACATGTTGAGCCCTCTGATGGAGCCTCCGGTACGGGTAACAGAGCGCAGACATATAAAGTTCCATAATAGAACCTCCGATATCAGGTAACAGCTAACAGATATCACATGATACTAAGGATGCCACGAATACGTTGTCAGAAATTGGACAATCATTCATTGTATAGAATATATCATTTTAGAAAACAGATCTTAATTCATCATACATAAAATAAATAAAGTTGAATATAACTTTACTAAGTTATTACTCATAGTTGGTTTTGGATACAGACAGACAGAGCAAACTAATCAAACGGTCTACGGTACGTGACCTACGTTAACACATAACAAATACACACCTGAAACACACATTTGAATTGTACATAGCTTACTTTATTTGCTCTTAGCGTGTTTCTAGCCTTTAACCTCATTATGGAGTCTTAATCATGGCCTAGGAATGCCTAGGATGAAATGAGGATGCAAAAATGCACTTGAAAACATTTTTCAAAACTTGCTGAAAATAGGGTTCACGCTCGAGCGTGGCTTTCCTCGCTCGAGCAGACATGCAAAATGTGAAGGTTTGCTCGAGCATGACTTCCCTCGCTCGAGCGGACTGTAAACTTTGAAAAAAGTACTGGTTGCATGTTTTTCACGCTTGAGCGAACGCTCGATCCCTGCTCGAGCGTGAGACTCAGACCCTTGCTCGAGCCTGACTTCCCTCACTCGAGCGTGCTGCAAAACATATAAACTTTTAGGTACATGCATTTCACGCTCGAGCAAGCTTCCGGTCGCTCGAGCGGAAGTGTACGCACTCAGAGTGCTCGCTCGAGCGTGAACTCCCACGCTCAAGCGTGGATGCAAAATCTAGAATTTCCAGATTTGATCTCCAAGCTCAAACTCAAACTTAAAAGCATCAAACTTAAACATTCTAGACCAAAACTTGAGGAAATACATGGAAATTCTTAAAACAACATGAATTAAAGATTATTTCAAGAAATCATGGCCCAAAAGCATGCCAATTATTCAAAAACTCAACTTAAACTTCAAGAATATTTCATGAACATAACATGTATGGATTCCCTTGATCTTGAGCTTCTCAAAACATGATCAAATGCCACAAAACAACTTGAAACTTGAAGATTTCCCTAAATTAAGATGAATTTCAAACATACATGAGGAATTCTTGGAAATTTGACTGAAAATGCATAAATTATGCATGCATGCATGAATTACTCTCTCATTCCACATTCTTAACTTAATTCTCATGCTCAACCTCTAGTTCCCTTGAATTCTTGCATTAAGTAATTCAATTTCATAATTAAAGATTTAAAGTTCCTACCTTAAGTCTTGAATTACCTAGTGTTGGAGCTATACCTCCTTAAATCTCTCTAATATCCTCTAATTTCTTCTTGATTCTCTTTTTCTTTAAGTGTCTAGCTTCAATCTCTCTCCTCCTTCATACATTTACGTTTGAGCTCAAAATAGATCTAGAGAAAAGAAGTTTTGGGTTTGATAATGGCCTTATATAGGCTAATTAAAGTAGCTTAATCAAAATTGACTTAGATTGATCACTTTGACTTTATTTAATCTAATTTAATCGTTCCAAATCGAACTTCAATTAAACCTACCATAAAATTTTAAAAATCCTAATTAACACATAAATCAAGTCAATTCCTGAATCAGATGCCGATAAGGCCTTCAATTCACAGAACAAAGCATAAACATGAATAGATCTTCCTACGACAACAAATATAGACACAAATAATGCAACACACACATGCAATTTAATTCAGAATTTCGTCTTAATTACTTATTAAGCATAATTAATCATGGGTTAGCGCTAATCATGGGTCGGGGTTGTTACAGTCTTCTCCTCTTAAAGAGTTTGGTCCTCCAAACTCGAGTTACCTTCGTTCATGAAGAACACCGGGTCTAAAGGAAACAGTTCAGGATATCTTTTCATCATATCTTCCTCCGTCTCCCAAGTTGCATAAGTTCCTCCATGATTTTGCCAATCAACCCTCAACAATGGGATTTCTTTGTTTCTTAGTCTTTTGATTCTTCGGTTCACAATCTGAATAGGTCTTTCTTCATAAGTATAGTCATCTTTCAAGAGGTAGGGATCAATGACATGGAGTGGATCTCTCAAATATTCTCGAAGCATCGATATATGAAATACATTGTGCATATGCTTCATTGCCAAAGGTAGGGCCACTCGATAGGTTACTAAATTGATCTTTTCAAGGATTTCATGTGGCCCAACATACCTTGGCGCCAACTTGCCTTTTACACCAAACCGAGTTTGACCTTTCATAGAGGTCACTTTAATGAACATGTGATCCCCAACTTCGTATTCTCTATCTCTTCTTCGAACATCAGCATAACTCTTTTGTCGGCTCTGTGCAGTTTTCAGACGCTATTGGATCAGTTTCACTTTCTCTGTTGTTTCCTGCACAAGTTCCGGTCCCAATAAAGGTCTATCACCTACTTCAGCCCAACATATTGGAGATCGACATTTTCTACCATACAAAGCTTCGTAAGGAGCCATTCCGATGCTTGAATGGTAGCTATTATTATATACAAACTCAACCAATGGCAAATAGGTCTCCCAATTTCCTTGGAAATTTAACACACACATTCTGAGCATATCTTCCAAAGTTTGTGTAATGGCCCCGAAATGTACGCCATAATTATCGGTAATTAATTATGCATTAATATGAATTAATTGGGAATTTTCTGTTTGAATTAGAAAAATATATGTGTTGAAACTACAACTTCGGGATTGAAATTGACGACCGTAACGAGTTCGGAAAACGAAATTGAACACGCCTATGTGTTACCGGGAATTTTTGGAACTATTTGGGATGATAAATTGAGGACTGAATTTCGTCTGATTCGCTAAGCTCCATTTGGCTCAAGTTTTTGGTCCAAATCTATTTATTTGATATATATGATTTATATATGGCAATAGATAAGGTTTATTGACCCATGTTGACTCAAAAAGCTAGAGAGAAAATATCTAAAAGAGGGTGAGAGAGATAGAATACGGGAAAGAGGGGAATCAAGGGAGAAGCAAAGGAGAAAAAGGGACCCAAGTTTAATTCTCTTCACTTAGCCACTTAAGGTAAGAATTTCTCTATCAATTCTTGAAATAAAGTAGATTCATGCATAATCTCATGGTAAGTAAGTGGAATTGAAGAGAAATTATGAAAAATAGAGAAGTTGTGTTGTATTTTCATCTAAGTTGCATCTTGAGCATATATGACATCCTCTCATGAAATTCATGTTTTTTTAACCATGTTTTCTTGCTTGATTTTCTTCTTGGAAGGAGCAACTCCATGGGTTTGAGTTTATTTGAGTTATGTGCATGATTCATGAAATTATAGTTTTCTAACTTAAATCAAGGCTTGATCTTTTATACATGAAGAATGGGATTTATATTTGGAAGTTATGGTTTTTATGTAAACCAGAGTTGAAAATCAAGTTGTTTTTCTAGTGTTTTGGGCCTTGTTTTCATGAAATTGGAAGTTGATTTCTACAAAAATGGAGGCCATGGTTTTGCTAAATGAAGCTGGTTTTTCACCCAGAATTTTCACAGTCCGCTCGAGCGTGGGTTTGGCCGCTCGAGCGGAGATTTCGTGACATCGACATTTTTCTCATTAGATCACCGCTCGAAGGGTTTTGCCGCTCGAGCGGAGACCTACTTTTCAGACAATTTCAAAAAGTGTTTTAATGCATGATTTCGGCATCCTCATTGCATTTTTAACATTCTTGAGGTTTAATTAAGTTATGATAATGAAGTTATGAGATTGACACATCATTAAGCAAAAATGTGGACTTGATTTGATGATGATATATGTTATAGGATCATGCTATACTGTTAATAATTGCAGGTCAAGCTGCGAAGACCGTGCAAGCGGTTTCGGAAACCCACTGTGAGTAACATTTCTGTAAAGTTATGTTGTTATAAGTATGTTTCAAAATGCTACGCTATGTTATGTTTTCTGAAATGATAATGTTTTCTGTGAACGAATGTCCTATTTGCGAATCTAGTATGGCATCCATAGATAGTCCTAAGTGGACCAGTTTACGAGATCTCGGTATGTGTTTAATCGGTATCCGGAACCGGTTACTCTAGTTGTTGGACGACATATGTTATGTTCTATGGAGTATGCCATTATGTATGTTCTGTTATGAGATGATTATGTTTATGATGATTTGTTTTACGGATATGTTCTGTGGAATTCGTTCACTAACCCTTTACGTTAATGTTACTTGCTGAGCTTTAGCTCATTGTTTGTATTTATGTATTTATAGGTGAGCCTTCTGGGAGCCAAGCCTAGGCAGAATTCGTGTCGAGCCGCCGTTTTGAAAGCCTACCTGAGTTATGGTGCCCCCAAGTTGGGCTAGGCCTGGAAGGCCGTATAATGAGTTTTGTTTTGTAATGTATTTGTGGTTTGTGCCTATATGTGTTGTATATGAATTTTGGGTCACATGTTATGTAAAGTTAGTGGGTAAATTAACATTTTTTGGCATGTAAATACTTGTTCATATAAATACACAGCTCTTTGGACTATTAGTATTCTTTTTACTTCATGAGCTTATTTATTTATGTTATGTACAGGAAGGCCTGTGGTAATCTAGGATTACTGGCCGGTTACGATGCCAAACTTTTAGGGGCAGGTTTGGGTCGTGACAGTTTGATTGGTTCGTTTAGTTTGACTATCTGTCTGTGGGTGATAGGCGCTACTCAACCTCAGTTCTGTCCCCAAAGCTTGTTGCAAACTTTGCCAAAATCTTGACACAAACTTTGAATCCCTGTCAGATACAATAGATACTAGCACCCCATACAATCTCACAATCTCATTTATATAGATATTGGCCAATTTTTCAGCATTGTAAATAGATTTAACAGGTAGAAAAGGAGCAGACTTAGTTAGACGATCCACAATGACCGAGATAGAATCCATACCTCGGAAGGAGCGAGGCAATCCCACAATGAAATCCATAGTGATGTGTTCTCATTTCCATTCTGGTATTGGGAGCGATTGTAACAAACCAGCGGGTCGTTGATGTTCAGTTTTAGCTTGTTGGCAGTGTAAACATTTAGCCACAAAATCTGCAATACCCCTTTTCATTCCCGGCCACCAGAAATTCTGCTTCAAATCATGATACATTTTCGTATTTCATAGATGCATAGCAAATTTGGAATTGTGGGCCTCTGTCAGAATGCGTTTCTTTAAATCATCATAATCTGGCACACAAAGGCGGCCCTGAAAGTTCAATACATCATTATCAAACACAAATCCCGATTTCGGTTTTAATTCAATCTCATCTATAATTCTCCTCAGAAACTCATCTTCGCGTTGTTTCTCTTTAATCTCTTCAATGATCGCAGACTGAGCAGAAATGGCGGCTAAGAGCTCACCCTGTTTGCATGACACCACTTCAATCTCATTCTTCTCCAAGTCACATAATAGCTCTCTCTGGCCAGTGAGTAGATATGACAAATTAGCAATGGATTTCCGGCTTAATGCATCGGCAACGGTATTTGCCTTCCCTAGATGGTATAAAATTTGCAGGTCATAATCTTTGATTAACTCCAACCATTTCCTCTGTCTCATGTTCAGTTCTTTCTGAGTGAAGAAATACTTGAGGCTTTTGTGGTCTGTGTACACTTCACAAGTCGCTCCATACAGATAATGTCGCCAAATCTTTAAGGCAAACACTATAGCTGCCAGTTCAAGATCATGTGTTGAGTAATTCTTTTCATGTTGACGGAGTTGCCGAGAGGCATAAGCAATTACTTTTCCGTTTTGCATTAACACACAACCCAAACCTTTGTAGGACGCATCACTGTAAATCTAAAATCCATCAAAACCATTGGGCAGAGTCAAAATCGGTGCAGTCACTAATCTGGTCTTCAACTCTTGAAAGGCTGACTCTCGTTGTTCATTCCAATCAAATGATACATTTTTCTAAGTCAACTGGGTCAATGACATGGCAAGTTTTGAAAAGTCAGAGTACCAATCTACACCGAATCAACGTGTACCCATTATACATAGATCATCAATACACCAACCAATATCTCATTAACATCGGAACAAAGCACAAATTTCCTATTACATCACTTCCGTTCCGATTGCTTCGGAGGGAAACCAATATTCACTTTAGAGCATATTTGAGGCATTCGCATAAATTCAACATCAACAAAATGTCACAACCCAAACGCGGTACCCAAAGGCTCGGCGTCGTAAAAATAATTCAAATAATTTTGTAGTCGCAGCGCAAGCGAATAAATTAAATAAAATAATTGGGTACCAACTGCTTATTTAAAAGGAAACAAAACATAGTCATTTGAACTTTATTGTATTACAAGAGTTCAAAACAAAACAGACAGAAATAAAAAAAAAAAGATTTAAAAAAACAACACAGTGATTCAATTTCCATCCTGATCCCGCTAAACCTCGTCATTTGAAAGGATAACAGCTATAAGCACATAGCAGAGTGAGAAATATTATACTGTGAGTATAGGGGCACAAAATAGCCATGGATAATTATTTAAGCTAAAATATTTACACAATTTGAGTTGAATACACAAATAAATTAAGTGGCAGAAACGGAAATAAATCACTATAACCACGGTACAGAACATGGGTCACTAAAATAACAATCACTATAGGGGTCAATGGATTCATGACAAACAGGGGACCACAAAGTGGTCAAACGGGGGCCAATAGTTATTTAAGTCCCCCAAGGCATGGGACTCCTGTGGTGGTACTTACAGAAATTAATTATTTACAAGATCATGGTCAAATATTTTTAAAAATTTAAACAAACATATCCATGAGTTTCATTTTAAACAAATAAAGTTCAGAAAATAATCCACGTAATTGAAATATTAACCTAACCATAAAACATAATTTATATCAAATAAATTGTGGTAACTCAAAACATTCGTAAAATATATTATAGTAACTTAAGACATGTAGAAAACATATTATAGTAACTCAAGATATAATAAAACTCACCTTAAAATTAACCCTTAGCCTTTGTTTTCCTACTACACTTCCCAATCTCTTCGAAACTTACTACAGACAGTTTTCGACTTTCGTTCTTACTCTTGAAGTTTACTGCGCAAGTGTGGCCCTATTTATAGCCATGTTTGCATGGCTAGGTGAGGTAGGTTTTGGTTTGGCCACCTATGCGACAGGTGGCAATCTTCATGCCTTGTTACGTGGCCAAAGCACTCGCCGTTTGGGGACTGACTAAATTAGCCAATTAGCCAAAAAGTTATTAAATTAGCCAAAAAGTCAACCGCTCATACCAAAAAGTCAAAGATTCTTTTTTCTCTCTACTTTTTGCACATCTTTTCGTAATTAGCCAAAAAGTCATCCCAAACATACAAATTTTTTTTCTTACCTTTTTAGTCAAATAGCCAAAAAGTTACTAAATTAGTCTGTTCCCAAACGAGACCTAGTCACTATCCTATGCGTTAGGATGGCGACAAATCACCCTTCCCTTTTTCTTTTTCTTTTTCTTTTTTTTTATTATTATTTATTTATTCAAAATTCAAATCTAAAGATGATGATTCCTTTCATGAGTCCTAAAATTACTTATGATTATACGTTAGGTTCACGTCTATAAACCTTACTACCAAACTATAAAACATCACTTACCACTTACTAAAATATTTAATGTATGGTGTCTTACAAACAATTTAATTGATAACTTCCCAATTTTCTATTTATTTATTATTATTTATTGATTGATTTATTTATTTTTGAATTCTATTTATTGCAATTTTAAAAGAAAATTCGGGTGTCACACAAAACCCACAATTACCCTTACTTTGAGTCATAAAACATGGGCAACTTGGTCTTCAACACTGGAATAGAACTTATTGGTTTACAAGATTAAAGTTATGACTAAATGGATCAAAAGATTAGAATTTGGAATTTATTGGTGCATCTCTCATATTTTTACTATTATTAAATGAAATGATTATAAAAAAAAAAAATTATGCCATAAACAAAAAATATTTTTGAGCTAATATTTTTTTTAAATAACATTTTTTTGGATAACACTTTACAGCTAACTAAATTAAAAAATATTTACAATTATTAAATGACATGTTTATAAAAAAAATTATGCCATAAACAAAAAATATTTTTGAGCTAATGATTTTTTTTAAATAACATTTTTTTGGACAACACTTTATAGCTAACTAAATTAAAAAATATTTACAATTATTAAATGACATGATTATAAAAAAAATTATGCCATAAACAAAAAAATATTTTTGAGCTAATGATTTTTTTTAAATAACATTTTTTTGGACAACACTTTACAACTAACTAAATTAAATTATTTACAATTAAGTATTAAATAAAATGATTATAAAAATAAAAATTGTTCTATAAGCAAAAATTATTTTTGATCTACTAAATTTTTTTTTTAACTACATTTTTTAGACAACACATTATAGTAACAAAATAAAAATATTTTCAATTAAATATTAAATGAAATGATTATAAAAATAAATACAACCATTGTTTATATATATATATATATATATATGTATTTTACATGCTAATGTAATAAAATAAAAATTAAAAATAAATTATGAAGAAAGAAAAATCCATACAAAGTTTTTTCTTTATGTTTAGATCACTTGAGTATTCGTTCTTTTTTTTTTAATAAATTATTATTTTTTTTTTAAAGGAAACTATTTAAAATATTATAACAGTGTGTAACAGGTTGTTACGGTACCGCTACGACTATTACGTAACAACGAAACAGCCGTTACACATATGAATTTATGTCACACCACAAAAGCGAGTGTAACGGATAGTATTTACCACTGCAACCGTTACGTAACACTGTTTTTTAAAACCTTGGCAAAGTAAGGTTTCAAAAAGTGATTGTGGTTGCGAGGTATAAAGGCCGTAGCATAATGGTTGCAGTAACCAGAATCGTGAATTTTTTATTTTTTCACATAATTTGAAAAAATTTTACCGATACGTGTATATATATATTTTAAATTCACATTTATTAGGGTTTAAAATACATTTTGATCAATTTTTGTTAAATTTTAAGTATGATGCAATATATTTCATATTTTTAAATCACTATAAAAGGAGTTTTTTACATTTTATTTCAATAGTTAATGATTTTAACAATTATTGATTTTAAATGTCTATAAAATTATTTTTGACCAAAACTTGAACTAACTAAATAGAAAAATATTTATAATTATTAAATGAAATTATTATAAAAAAAATTGTGTCCTAAACAAAAATTATTTTTGAGCTAATAATTTTTTTTAAATAACATTTTTTTGGACAGCACTTTACAGCTAACTAAATTAAATTATTTACAATTAAGTATTAAATAAAATTATTATAAAAATAAAAATTGTGCTATAAGCAAAAATTATTTTTGAACTACTAATTTTTTTTTTTAAAAGCATTTTTTAGACAACACATCATAGTAACAAAAAAAAATTTATAAATATTAAATGAAATGATTATAAAAATAAATACAACTATTGTTTATATATATATATATATTTACATGCTAATGAAATGAAATAAAAAATAAAAAATAAATTACAAAGAAAAAAAATTCATGCAAAGTTTTTTCTTTGGGTTTGGATCACTTGAATATTCATTCTTTTTGTTATAAGTTTTTTTTTTTTTTTTTTTTTGTTTTGAAAATAAATTATTTAAAATATTATAATGGTGTGTAACAAGTCATTATTGTAACAACTCGAAAATTTAAATTGTCCCCTAAATTTTATACTAGTATTATGGTTATATGTGATAATATATTATTAAATAAATAATAATAAATACAGAATCTAATTTGGTATTGGATTATCAAATATGAGATTAATTATGAATTATTATTTTGGGCCGAATTAAGAGAAATATAAAATTATAATACTAGTTGGGCCAAATTAAAGTTAAAGATAGTAAATAAATAAATATAAAAGTAAGAGTAAATAAATAATAATATTGATAACAATAATAATAATAATAGTGGGTGTGGTAGTAAAATAAATAATTAATTTTTTGTTGATATATGATAAAGTATAATTTAATTAGAAATTAATTTATTTATATAATTATATTAAAAAATTGAGTCAAAATATAATTATTTTAAATATTTATTAAAAATAAGTATGAATCTATAAAATTTATGATCGAATATGGAAAGGATTTGGGCTGCCACGTGATTGGCTCAGGAGGCGTCTATCTCCTTAAAAATAGGGTGAAGGTAATATGTGGAAAGAAAGAAAAAAAAAAGGAAGGAGGGAAGGAAGGAAAAAAAGAGAGAAAGGAGAAGGAAAGAAAGGAAGGTAATGATGAAAAAAATAATGGAAGTCGAAAGGGTCTTTTATAATAGAAAAAAAGGGTGATGTATTAAAGTTAAGGTGAGTTATATTATATTTTGAGTCACCATAATATATTTTACGTATGTTTTGACTTACCATATTTGTTTATACAAGTTATGTTTTATAAATTATTATTAATTTTATTAATATTTCAATTACGTGGATTATTTTCTGAACTTTATTTGTTAAAATGAAACCTATGGATATTTTTGTTTATATTTTAAAGAATATTTGACTATAACCTTATAAACAATTATGTTTTGTAAGTACCACCATGGGAGTCTCATGTATTGGAGGACTTAAATAACCATTGGCCTCTGTTTGATCAGCTTGTGGCCCTTTGTTGTCATGGATCTATTGACCTCTGCTCTGTGCGGAGCAAAGTGCTATGCGGAGATAAGTGCTATACTATTATGGGAGCCACTTCTATAATTCGTACGAGCCACCTCTTGAATCTGTATCTCTGTTCTGATTGTCACTCATGTGACCTTTGTTCTGTTTGATACCGTAGTTATAGTTATTTATTTACATAATTTTAGTTTTGCGACTTAAATAATTATTTGTTCAGACTAAGTTATCTTAAATATTTTAGTTACATAACTATCCATGGTTATTTTGTGTCCCTTATACTCTTGATATAATATTTCTCACTCTGCCATATACTTATAGCTATTTACTAATTTTCAGGAACCAATGCAATTTAAAAATAACTTTTGAAAAGTCTTAGACGCGGGGCTGCGAAATAGACACATATAACATTTTTATGATATTTTTATATGTAAATATCGGCCTTTTTGGTAAACAAATTTTGTAATAAAAATAGAAACTCCAATGATTATTTTGATACCCTCACTTAAATATTATTTCCGCTCGCGTTTATTAATTTGCTCAAGAATTGGCCGGAGGTAACTTTAGTTACTGGCCATCACGATGCTTAACCCTTGGGTACGAAGAGCGGATCGTGACAAACGGTATCAGAACAATGGTTTATAAAAAAATAAATAAATCATCATCGGAGCATAGGACACACGCACATTTAAGAAGTATGATAACGGGTAATTAGTACCTGAATATTATATTTTGTTAGTCGATTTAATTATATTATAATTTTATATGATTTTATATATATAGTTTTTTTTTTGCATAATTTATAAGGGATATTAGATATAATTTATATTTGTTATAGTAAAAGAAGGAAAAGAAACAAAGGATGTCGGGTTTAAGCACCCACCAAAATTATAATATAATTAAATACATATAATTTTCAATTCAGTATTCAAAAAAAAAAATTTATTTCAATTTTTTAAAAATGGGTACAAATTATAAAGATACTAATTTTAAAATTATTTTTCGTCAGTGGAAAGTTCACGAATAAAAGAAATGGGAGTTCATCTCAAATTCCTTCAACTCCTGCATATGATTATGTCATTTCACTTCCGGTCGCTTGTTTAATTGTATTATCATTTTATTTTATTTTTTATTTTTTTTTCGGAAACAAAACTAATGAGTAGTTTTTAAAGTCACTGATTGTTTCACATTCTGGCTCAAAACAATTTTTGACAAATAGACGGTGAGTTATTTTTGATAAAGTTTTTTTTTTTTAGGTAATATTTTCTATCACATTAATCATCTAATATATATTTATCAGAGTGCGCAGCGGTTAGTTTACACATATGACAAATTTCGAAGACGAAATTTTTAAAAGGAAAGAAAATTGTAACAATCCGAAAATTTAAATTGTCCCTTAAATTTTATACTAGTATTATGGTTGTATATGATAATATATTATTAAATAAATAATAATAAATATAGAATCTAATTGGCATTGGATTATTAAATATGAGATTAATTATAGATTATTATTTGGGGCCCAATTAACAGAAATATGAAATTATAATACTAGTTAGGCCAAATTAAAGTTAAAGATAGTAAATAAATAAATATAAAAGTAAGAGTAAATAAATAATAATATTGATAACAATAATAATAATAATAGTGTGTGTGGTAGTAAAATAAATAAATAATTTTCTATTAGTATACGATAAAGTGTAATTTAATTAGAGATTTATTTATTTATATAATTATATTATAAAATTAGATTAAAATATAATTTTCTTAAATATTTATTAAAAAAAAATATAAATTCATAAAATTTATAATCGAATCTAAGAAGGATTTGGACTGCCACGTGATTGCTTCAGGAGGCTTCTACCTCCTTATAAGTAGGGAGGAGGTAATCTTTATTTTGTGGAGGTAATTTTGTGGCTTAAAAGTGGCTTAAATGGCCAAAACGACGTCATTTTGGTTATTTTTATGTTGTTCTGTACTCAAAACGACGTCGTTTTGGCCATTTGAGCCACTTTTGAGCCACAAAATTTCAATGATACGTAGCTCAAATTTTGTGGCTCAAAAGTGGCTCAAATGGCCAAAACAACGTTGTTTTAAGTACAGAACAACATAAAAATGGCCAAAACGACGTCGTTTTGGCCATATAAGCCACTTTTGAGCCACAAAATTTGAGCTACGAGACATTTTCCTTATATTATGCCTTGAGTCACCATAATATATTTTACGTATGTTTTAACTTACCATATTTGTTTATACAAGTTATATTTTATAAATTATTATTAATTATATTAATATTTCAATTACGTGGATTATTTTTTAAACCCTATTTGTTAAAATGAAATCTATAGATATGTTTGTTTATATTTTAAAGAATATTTGACTATAACCTTATAAACAATTATGTTTTGTAAGTACCATCACGGGAGTCCCACGCCTTGGGGAACTTAAATAACCATTGGCTTCTGTTTGACTACCTTGTGGCCCTCTGTTGTCATGGATCTATTGACTTCTGTTCTGTGCGGAGCAAAGTACTGTGCGGAGATAAGTGCTACACTATTGTGAGAGCCACCTCTATAATCCGACCTCTTGAATCCGTATCTCTGTTCTGACTGTCACTTATGTAACCTTTGTTCCGTATCTCATGTGACCTTTATTTATTTTATTTTTAAAAAATAAATTTATTTAATTGTGTAAAAAGTAAAATAAATAATTTTTTATTTAATCTCGCTAAAAATAATTAAAATATTAAAGATATGTTTAATATTGCTATTACTTAGTAAACAACTAAAAATTGGTAAAATAGTTTTTTTACTCATTTATCCTATCAAGTCCGTTCAACTAAACATTGGATTCACTAAAACTAGTCATTTCCAAACATCTAATTCAATGAGAAAACAAATACGGGATACATATCCAATCCAACCAAACAGTCCAAGAGATTTACAATCCAGGATTCAGGTTTGATGGATTTTAATCTTTCCTTATCAAGTCCATCCAATCAAATGGGGATTATAATCCATTGGACTAGATAAAAAGAGATTGTAATCCATCGAATTGTTAGTCCTGGGATACATTGTCCCCGGACTATTTGGTTTGACTGAATTTGTATCCTATGTTTGTTTAGTCACGGAATTAGATGTTTAGATTAGATTATTTTTAGTGAATCCAATGTTTAGTTAAACGAACTGAATAATGATAAATGTTTAAAAGACTATTTTACTCTTGCAATTTATAATTTTTATTTAATATATAATTTTAAATTTGTAATCTATAATTTATAATTTAACAACACTAAAAAAATTTAATTTATTAGGCCATAATTTTTAATTTATTGTTTTCAATTAAATTAAATTTATAATTTATATTTTATATTTAATATATAATTTTAAATTAACGACACTAAAAAAATAATTTTATTTAATATATAAATTTAATTTTTTAACAACAATAAAAAAAATTTAATTTACAAGGCCATAATTTTTAATTAAATTAAATTTATAATTTATAATTTATATTTTTTATTTAATATATAATTTTAAATCAACAAAACTAAAAAAATAATTTATGAATGTTCAAAAGGCTATTTTACCATTTTTCAATTGTTTATTAACTAATAGCATAAGGGTAAAATGAATATTTCACAAATTAATCTCCATGGGATATCAATTCTGCGGAAATAATCTCATCCTCCTAGATACAATAATCCCTTATATGAGGGATTAATAGTCCGGAGAGACTATTAATTCGAAGCAAAAAAATTAAACCAAACAATAGATTATTAATCTGAATGAACTAATGGTTCAATCCCATGGTCCACTCCTTGAAAACGAACACCAAATGAAAATGGTACATCAAGTTTCAGAAACAACACAATAAAAACTTGAGAAATTTGGGAGTGAGCATACCCAAAAAATCAAATAAAATCATAAAATATATTTTTTTTAAGGGGAAGGATCTTATATTGCTTCAGCTGATTGGTTCATGTTGCATTTTAGACCACTCTTTTAAAATTTTAACATATAAAGAAATAAATAAACCCAACCAACTGCTTTTGCAAGCATAGCGTAAAGGGTCTTGAATTTTCCACCTAATTTTATCACTACCATTCATCTCCATGAGGTATTATTAGTCCATAGACATTGGGTTTTGTTTGACGACTCTGTAACCCTCTGTTATCATGGATCTATTAACTTCTATTCTGTGCGGAGTAAAGTGTTGTGTGAAAATAAGTGCTACACTATTGTAGGAGCCACCTCTATAATCCGACCTCTTGAATCCATATCTCTGTTCTGACTGTCACTCATGTGACCTTTATTCCGTTCTGTTCGGTATCGTGGTTATGGTTATTTTTGCTACTTAAATGATTATTTGTTTAGACTAAGTTATCTTAAATATTTTAGTTACATAACTATCCATGGTTATTTTATGTTCTTTATACTCTTGGTATAATATTTCTTACTCTGCCATGTGCTTATAGCTGTTTATCAATTTTCAAGAACCAATGAAATTTAGAAATAGCTTTTGAAAAGTCTTGGACACGGGGCTGCGAAATAGACACACACAGCACTTTTATGATATTTTTATGTGAAAATATCGGCCTTTTTGGTTAACAAATTTTGTAATAAAAATAGAAACTCCAATGATTATTTTGATACCTCACTTAAATATTATTTCCGCTCGCGTTTATTAATTTGTTCAAGAATTTGCCGGAGGTAACTTCAGTTACTGACTATCACGATACTTAACCCTTAGGTACGGGGAGTGGGTCGTGACAATTACAGTACCGATACGGCCGTTACGTAATACCGAAACAGCTGTTACACATGTAAATTTTTGTCACACCACAAAAATAGGTGTAACGAGTAGCGATTACCACCGCTACCGTATAGAAGTATGTGGGAAAAATCTACCATATTGGTTGAGTAGGATGATCAGAAATATTCGGTAACTCTCAGATAACTTGTAATTACAAATATGGTGTATTGAGTTCTTACCTGTTCATGTGATCAATCAGGACAGTTCAATATTTAAGTCAATAATTGAAGGGTAATTGCAGATAGAATTCTCAATACACTACAAGAAAAAGCGCTTTTCGCGACTAAAAGTTGCATTTTCGTCGCTGAAACTCGTAGAAATGGCGACTAAAATTGAATTGGTCGCCAAAATTGACAACTTTCCCCGACTAAAACAGTTTAGTCGCCAAATGTACGGCTTTTGGCGACTAAAAGGCAGTTTAGTCGCCAAATGTGGGCTTTTTAGCGACTAAAGATTGTTTAGTAGCCAAAACTTCATGATTTTATGACTAAAATTATTTAGTAGCCAAATGTTCCGGATTTGGCGACTAAATCTGAATTTCGTCGCCGATTCTAGGAGTTTTGCCGACTAAAAACTCTTTCGTCGCTGAAAGCAAAGTTTTTTGGCTACAAAAAAAAAATTAGTAGCTAAAAATCAAGAATTGGCGACTAAAATATAGTTTCGTCGCCCAAAGTAGAGGTTTTGGTGACTAAAATTTAGTTTAGTCGCCAAAGGTGCTATCCTTAGGCGGAATTCAATTCTTTTAGCGACAGAAAATAAATTAGTAGCCAAACAATGAAGAATTGGCGACTAAAATTCACATTTAGTCGCCGAAAGTACTAAAATATTTTTTTTAATAAATAATTTATTTTTAACATAAATAATATTAAATAAAAATAATTATTTATATATATATAATTTTCTATTCATACCAGTAAAAAGTAGTATATAAATAGTATATGTTGCAATATTAATCATGTGATATAGTGCTGGCGTAGTGAAAGAAGTGTTGAAATTTGGGGCGACGTTGGGTGCAAACCTTGGGAGCGTAGAGGCAATTCTTTTTCTTTTTTTTTTTTTCAAAAGGGTTTTGGCGACTAAACTCTTTAGTCGAGAAAGTTTGGCGATGAAAGTTTAGTCGCGGAAAGGTGTTAACAATAAAAAAAAAATACTATTGGCGACTAAAAGTTTAGTCGCTAAATGTAAAGTTTCCAAAAATGAAATTGCATTTGGCGACAAATATTTTCGTCGCTGAAGACACATATATTGGCGACTAACAGTTTTTTAGTCGCCAAAGGCATCCGCGACCATGTTTTGGTGACAAGATGGGCGACTAAAACTTTTAGTCGGGGAAAGTAAAATGTTGACATTTGGCGACTAAAATGGGACCTTTGGCGACTAAAAATTTAGTCGCCAAAGCTGTTTTTTTTTGTAGTGATATGAGCGCAAGTATGTATAAGCATTAATTGTTGCGTTCCTTGGTTGATGAAGCTCAATTCCTTTTATATCAGATGACTTTATCGCATAGAGTTTGTACAATCATCAGGCATGTTGCTTCACTTAACGCGGGATTCTATCCCTGATCTTGTGTGTTTTTAAGAAGTGATAAGTATTATCCCACTTTTTATGAACTTACTCTTGATTTGGTTTACTTTATATCTGAACTCCATGTGTGATCGGACACTTGACTGAATATTTATCTAAACACGTAACTAAACATCTTATTTAATAATATTCTTTCATACTCACCGAGTACCACAACCATATAAAATTACCGTCCACAGGAAAAGGATGGCACAAAGTAAAATGTGGAGTGGAATCCATGTCCTCAAATTAATTACTACTTTATATTTATTACATGTGAGGAGCTTATTAAATTTTAGGGCAAATTACAAACACCCCCTTGAGGTTTGGTAAAAATACAAATTTCCCCCTGAGGTTTGAGAAATTACAAATTGCCCCCTAAGGATCAAATTTTCATAAAAAATTAAGAGAAATTAGGGGGGAATCTATATGAAAATAAAAATCTCAAGGGACAATTTGTTATGGAAATATAAACCTCAGGGGACATGATGTAATTTCTCAAACCTCAGGGAGAATCTATATTTTCACCAAACCTCATGGAGGTGTTTGTAATTTACCCTAACTTTTATTAGTATTGGTGGGAGGTTGACCACATTCATAACTATTATCAGTTGGGGATGAGTATCCAAATTGGCAGAGTGTAGTGTCCTTGAAAAGGTTGAAAGGGACTAACTTGTACTTCTATTTAGCAGGCTTCATCCATTGAACCCTAATTAACAACCCTAACACATATAATACAGAAATGTTACATATATGCCAAAGAATAATGTTTGGTAGCTCGAGACTTCTGCCCCCGAATCCCCCTAATGTCCAAAACGACGTCGTTTTGGGCATTAGGTTTTTTCTTTTCTTTTTTTTTCTTTTTTTTCCTTCATTTTTTGTCGGCCCGAAATCACGGAAGTGGGAAGAGAGGGAGGGAGAAAGAAAGAAGAAGGAAGAAGAAGAGGCCGTGAGCCTCGCCCGCCTCACCGCTAAATTCGGCTCACAATGACTCCAGCCTCTGCCTCCTCCTCCTCCTCCTCCCTCTTCCTCCTTCTTCTTCCTGGTTCTGATCTGCAAATAAAAAAATAAAAAAAAACGAACCAAAAACGGCATCGTTTTTAGTTCGGGGGATTCGGGGAGGGGTTTCGAGCTACGTAGCATCACTGTACACCAAAAAAGAATCTTGAAAAGTATAAAAAATTTGAATAACTTTGTGCTGTGACTATAGACAAAGATATATATATATATATAGATACAATGAACTAGGAACATATAAACAAAAACGAGAATAAGTCAACAAATAAAATGATTGAAAATGATGTTTCTAAATAAATCCTTTCATTTTCTAATACAATGCTTACGTTAAACAAAAGTTGACATTTGAGAAGCAAAAACAACAATACCGTGAATCTTGCTTAGAGGGGCGATTCAATTACAACTAATAGTCAAAAATCAATATTTTACAAATGCAACATAAAATAAAAAGAAATGAAGAATATATGATGACAAAATAGTAGTTGAGAAAAAAAAAAAAAAAAAAAAAATTGATAGGCAAGTATTTTATTTTAAAAAAATATTACAATGACACTTACAATAGATTTTTTTTTTTTAAAAAAATGTATATCTATTTTATATGGTACATGCACATTAAAAGATATGTAATGATTTTCTTTCTTAAAAATTAACACAAAATAATCATTTGTTACTAAATTTGGCTCTTATATAGACTTTTTCATATATGTTGTCCTTGATTATTCATCATTAAACTATACTAAAATCATAAGTTAAAGCAAGTTTTTTTTTTTTTTTTCCCTCTTCGTAAACAATGATTTAATCATGATTAACTTTGCAAAATTACAATTAAGTCACCATTGAAATGTATTATTAATTTCTATAAAATGTATCTACTTTTCTATTTAATAGTTTGAAGACTCAATCTCAGTTAGTATATTTATGGATCCTAACAAGGGGTACAACTTGGACGGACTCAACCCGAGCAATCTAAATTTTTTTAGGGCTTGGACAAGATGTTTTTAAATTCAGTACGGCTTGGGCAAAAAATCAAGAGCCCGAATTAAAATTGGGCGGACTTGGGCAAAGACGTCAAACAATCCGAGCAATCCGAAGCCCGAATTATATATATACAGATATATAAAAATATTAAATATACATATAAATTATTAGTCATTACATGATATTAAAGTAATTTAGATTATTAAATCATATTGAATATATATTATATATACAAATAACATAAAATCTTACTTTTTTTTATTCACTCATAAATTGTAAAGAGTACTATAAAGGCATCTCTCTTACATTACATAAATTATTTATTTTGATGGTATTAATGATTTTCTATAATAAAAAAAATGTAAATAGAGTCAAATTTTAATAATTTAATAATGTAGCTGGAAAAAAAAAATTCATTTACAATTCGGGCAACTCGGACAATTCTGGTTTAATTGGGGTCGGGTTTAGGCAGACAACCTCAGGTTATAATTTGGGATTAGGCAAGTCTCAGCACAACTTGGGTTGGGTTTGGACAACCTCTCAATCCGACCGAACCTGCCCGAGTTGCATGCCGAATCCTGACTAAATCATAGTTTTTGTAAAATGAATCATAAAAGGAAAAGTGTTTTGAATTTCAATCTACATAAATCCATCTTTGAATCTTGAATCAACTAAAAGAAAAAGAAAAAAATGTAAAAGAGAGAGAGAATTACCTATACATATAATTTTTTTATAAATAACTAAACCAAAATAATAATAAGAATAAGAATAATATGTGCCAATAATAATATTTTCTTACATTTTCCCTTCACAAATCTAAGATATGAAGTCAATCCTAAACCATTTTATTGTGCCAATAATAATCTGTTTCTAAATTTTCTATCTCAAAACACTTATAATTACAGGTATATTTAATCTCTAAGTAACCATGAAATTATTTAAAAATCTCGAAGTGTAATAATTTTAAAGTGTTATTTTACTAGGTAGGCTACCATTTTTGGACTTGAGCTGGGAATGAGTGTTACTAGCGCAGAATAGCTCAGGGCCAAAACCAAGCCCAAACTTGCCACAGCCGGATCGTATCAGCGATCGAGATTATTGAACTTTTTTTCTTCAGCATCCGAACAGTTTGTGGTCCATCCGGCCCGGGCAGACAAACTAGAACAGTTATCGGATCCGGGTCAGAAATTATTCATAATGAGAAGTAATTCCATGCCCCTAGGGCATGGGTTAGGTCAAATCATGAGCTTCTACAATTGCTTTACAAGTTGAGACTTATAATTTCATATTAGACAAGTTTTTCTCCATATCTCATTTATTCATATTTTTTCATACTCTTTTTATGAATTTTAATTTAGACCGATATTAATGATCTGAACTATCTATCTTATAGGCCCCATAATAAAAGTCATTTATAAAAAATTAATTTCATTGAACAATTATAAAAAACAAATCACATTTTATTTTACAAAATAAATGGATTAAATTTGATCATATTTATTATTTATTTTATAAAATAAAATATAATTTATTTTATATTTTTAATTTTTTTAATGAAATTAATTTTTTTTATGTGAGTAACCTTTATTATAGAACGTACGAGATAAATAATTTAGATCATTAACGTGGATATGGATTGAAACTTATCAAAATAATATGAAGAGCTATAAAGAGACAGAAATGATAATGACTTCCTTTTTTCTGGACCCCTATAACATCCTACAGACGTATGTCAGTAAATGACAAAAAAAAAATAAAAAAAACAAAAAATCAACAGTAAAAAATTAACCAATTCCAATACATTAAGGTGATGGAAAACATGAAAAAAAAAGAGTCTGAACTTTTATCATATAAAGAGATTGAATAATGCTTGGGACTTCTTTTTGGGGGTCACCCCCTCACCTCCCTTTGCCATGTGACAGGTGGTGATTGGAGGAGCAAGAAAAAAAAAAATATAACCAATGAGAGAGAGAGGGGATCAAAGGGGTGGGGAAAAAAGGAAAATGAATCATTGTTGAAAGAGATTAGAGGAAAGTTTATCCCTTTCGTATTAGGTGATGAGCAACAGCAGGGAACGTGTTATATTTTGATTGGTCTGTGACATGGCGTAGTCGCACCGAATAATTTTCCCTACATAATTGAGTTCGCTATCGTCTTCGCTTTCCATTTTCTATCTCTCTCTCTCACTCGCTCTCTATCTCTGCTATCCGATTTGGGCCTCATCTGATATCCATGGCTACTCAAGGTCAGGTCATCACCTGCAAAGGTACTCATCTCTCTCTCTCTCTCTACAATGCGTAGATTTATATATGTATGTATGTATGTTTGTATATTAGTTTTCAACTTCTTCGCTTACGAAATCTGAAGTTGAACTGGTTGTGACGTGTTTGGTTGCAATGGAATCGAAAAGCTGCGATTGCTTGGGAAGCGAACAAGCCGTTGTCGATCGAAGACGTTCAGGTGGCTCCGCCGCAAGCCGGCGAAGTTCGAATCCAGATTCTGTTCACTGCTCTCTGCCATACTGATGCTTATACTTGGAGCGGAAAGGTATATATATATTTACTATAGCTCAGAAGAACTATGTGAATTGTCCTAATTTAACTTACCATGCCTTGGATTTATACATAAAACAATTTGTATACTCTTGTCTGTTTGTTGAGTGTGATCTAACTGGTGGTTTTGGTATATATTTAGGGCATTATTTGATTATGAAATTTGGAATTTGAAGTTTTTAAATAAATAAATATGTTATTGGTATGATTCTCCAGGGAAAAGTATTTCTTAATAGAACAATTGGATTGTAATTTGTTGTAATTTTGGGACATTTTCTTGAGGGGATTACGATTTCCTTTGTTTTTGCCATTGGCTTTGTAGTTAGAGTTTGTTTTGTAACAGTGTCCTGGTAGGACTTGCACGGAGTTAGGCTGAAGGAATGCTGTGGGCTTAATTAGTTATTAGTGGTTGATGCTTATCTTCTTGGCTTTTTGAATGGGATAATGAAAGGGAAGGGAGCAGGATAAGGAATTGATAGTTTAACACCTGCATTTTATTTCATCACTAGCATTACTTCTTTGGTTTCATTAATTGTATCTTGGAAGCTTCAGGTATTTTATGGCTTTCAGGTTGTGGTTTTTATGTTTATTATTTCTAGTATGGTTCAGATTTCTATAATATTCATTATTGTCTTGTGATTTGAGTTGGAAAATAAATATTGCAGGATCCTGAAGGTCTTTTTCCATGTATTCTTGGTCATGAAGCTGCTGGGTACGTACTCTGTGTATTTCTTGGCAGTTTATTAAAAATTGTGGTGTCTTTGATGCTGGAAGATGAGAGTATGGTTGAAATGTTCTGATAACAGGATTGTAGAGAGTGTTGGCGAAGGTGTAACTGAAGTTAAGCCTGGAGACCATGTCATACCTTGTTACCAGGCAGAATGTAGGGAATGCAAGTTTTGCAAATCAGGGAAGACAAATTTATGTGGCAAAGTTAGGGCTGCCACTGGAGTTGGAGTCATGATGACTGACCGCAAGAGTCGTTTCTCCGTCAATGGAACTCCCATTTATCATTTTATGGGAACTTCGACATTTAGTCAGTACACTGTTGTCCATGATGTTAGTGTTGCAAAGATTGATCTAAATGCCCCCTTGGAGAAAGTGTGCCTTCTTGGTTGTGGTGTTCCCACTGGTAAGCAACTCTTTTGCTTCCAAATATAAATCGTTTTACACTCTAGTGGTTAATCTTCTTACTAGCTGATAAAGTGTATCCATAATAAGTTTTACCTTCCCACAAATCCTATGTGCTTGGTTTCAGTTCTACCTGCTTGCAGAGATTTGAATCCGATGGTATAATGCATTTTTTGCATATGCTACTGAAATGTGTCTGCTACTGAGGTGTCTTGCTGAGAGAGTCTATGGTGTTCTGTTGTTATACTGTATAACTTCAAATTGCTCAGAGCTCATTGTACCATTTACTTTTTCAGAATGAAATCATGGGATTGTTGCTAAGATATCCAATATTTTGCACTCTTTTGAAAATGTAGGATGATTTTGTGATGGTGTCCTATCAAATATTATATGCCGCAGCTACTGTTAATGACATGATAGCGGTTTATGGCTTCTTAATTTAAATTACTATCATTTGTAATCTAATATTCAATTATCTAATTGAATGGATTATATATTTGTTGTCTCTTAGGCCTTGGAGCAGTTTGGAACACAGCAAAAGTAGAACCAGGTTCCATTGTTGCTGTTTTTGGCCTTGGGACTGTTGGCCTTGCAGTGAGTTTTTGAACCATCAGGCCATATTTTCTTGTGCTGACTGCCATACTTGTATGACATAAATAATTAGAGTATTACTTGATAGGTGGCAGAGGGAGCAAAAGCAGCTGGTGCTTCGCGAATTATTGGTGTCGATATTGACAGCAAAAAGTTTGATATAGGTATAGCTTCACATCCATCCCCCCATGTTCTGGGGTGGTCCAATACGTTGTCTTTATTCTCTCATTGAACAATTATTTTGTTGCACTCAAGAATTATTGGTGTCAATATTGATATTGACAACAAAAAGTTTGATATAGGTATAGCTTCACATCCATCCCCACATGTTTTCTGATGGTGTATAGTTAAAGTTCTGGGGTGGTCCAAAATAGATATTTTCTCTCATTGAACAATTACTTTATTGCACTTAACTAAGACTAAACCACAGTGTCTTATGTGTTACCCTTTGACTATATGTATTTTGTTCTCGAGGGGCCCTATTTCTAAAAGCACTGGCAATGCATGGCCTCACGTGTATAATATCAACTCATATTGGTGGACTTCATGATTCAGTTGATTTCCTTGTATGAAATTTTATGCAATTAATGCCTATCAAGGAAAAAAGGAAAGGCACTTAATCAAAACATTGGTTTGTTTTATTGAGGATTCGTTTTGCTAATATCTTAGTACTGCACATATTGTTTAAGTTGGTATTAGGAATTATTGCACATACAACCTAACCTATTGTACCACACTAAGTTTATTTGTTAATATTTTCAATGATTTTATTTTATCTGAGTCAGACAAATAGAAATCAATCTCACGAGATATGTTATATATGTGATTTCTGAATCTATTTTCCCGTGATAAAAAAATTCTTGCTACCTCCGCGTAAATCGGTGGAAAGGGTGGTGTCAGCTAAATATGGTAGTTCTTGAGATTTTCTAGTTTCGAGGTGGGGATGGGGAAAGTTTTGGCTTATAAGTGGTGTGGTTTTCATGTAGTGGAGAGAGCCTTTCCTTCTGTATTTCTCCTGACTTCTGATAAAGATGTTTGCTTAGCAGATAATGTCTCAGGTGCAGATATTTTTTTTATTTTTTTGAGATGGTGGGTTGATAATGAATGTGCAAGATTGGGAAGTGGAACGGTTGATTAATCTTCTCAATATGTTGTATGGGATTAGAAGTGTTGGGGAGCAATATACTTTGGGGTGAGTTGAAGATAAGAAAAGGAGGTTTGATTTAAAGTCCTATTATGGGGCTTTTGTGGTTAATATGAGGACTTTTCCTTGGAATGACATTTAAGTTGTTGGGGCTCCATCCAAGGTGACCTTTTTCTTTGGAATGCAGTCTATGAGAATATTCTTATGATTGCCAATCTTATTAGGAGGCTACGGATTATTGTAATTTCTCTCTCATTTGACTTTATGCATTGTAATGTTGCTGGGGTTTTGTAGGGGCTGATTTTGGCTTTGTTTGGAATGGAGTGGGTTTTCCATAGAGATGTGGTAGGGATCATGCTTGGATGATGGCGGAAGGGTGTGGAAGCATATGCTGGAGATGACATTTGGCTCCTCTGTGTTTGCTGTGGCTTTTATGGAGGGAGGTAAAAATGAGGGTGTTTCAACGTGTAAAAAAACCTGTGTGGGATTCTGAGGTTTTTTTTTTGTGGGTCGTGTGTGTGTGTGTGACTATTTTGTTTAGTTGATTGAGTGGGAAAGTTTTTTCTAACCTTGATCGATTTTGTAGATTTTGTGAATTCTCTTTACTTGTGTAAGAATTTAGCAGTTTTTCCTTTGCTTTTTTTTTTTTTTTGGGGTTTGTTTTTTTGTTGTCTTTTATATGTATATGTCAACGATTATCATAGTTTAACCTTTTCTAAACATGGGCAGCATCCCCTTTATTCTTATATTTAATACAACTTGCTTTACCTATTGTCATACAAAGGGGCCAGGTATTGTTACGTGAACCTACTTGTCAGCTTATCTGGGAGTAGAAATACTAAATCAACCCTTGCCATTGTTAAGAGTGATTGGTCTGTACACCCAGTTGTACTAATTTTTTCATCACCTTAGACCAATAACCAAGGACCTGGTATGGGTCAACCAAACAGTGAACAATCATATCAAGGAATATGATAATTTATGTTATTTGTTTGGAGGGGTAATGGTCGAACACAAGTTCATCTTACTAACACTTCCATGTTTTTTGGGGTGGAAATTATAATTTGCAGCAAAGAACTTCGGGGTCACTGAATTCGTAAATCCAAAGGACCATGACAAACCAATACAGCAGGTTATTGTTGATCTTACAGATGGTGGTGTTGACTATAGTTTCGAGTGCATTGGGAATGTCTCTGTAATGAGAGCTGCTTTGGAGTGCTGTCACAAGGTAAGGTGTCCAGAATTGGTGAGTGAAATTGTAATTTCATATTGCTGCAGAGTTATCATTAAACACATCTGCATTCTTAAAAAAAACTTCAGGGATGGGGTACCTCTGTTATTGTGGGTGTTGCTGCTTCCGGTCAAGAGATATCCACTCGGCCTTTCCAGTTGGTGACTGGCCGTGTTTGGAAAGGAACAGCATTTGGTGGTTTCAAGAGCCGTTCACAAGTGCCTTGGCTTGTGGAAAAGTACATGAAGAAGGTAAATTCATGATTCCGTGTGTACAAGGTCATTTTTGTGTTTATGCCATTAACTGAAATATTTTTGTTTTGCTTTTGAAACAGGAAATTAAGGTTGACGAATACATCACCCACAATTTGACCCTTGCAGAGATCAACAAAGCATTTGATTTGATGCACGAAAGGGGTTGTCTCCGCTGCGTGCTGAAGATGCACACATGAGATGATCACTCCAGTCATATCACCGTTAATAATATATCATTTTCCCTTCTCTTCTTTCTATCTTTTCTGTCTTCGTCTTTTTTTTTTTTTTTTTTTTTTTTTTTTTTTTGACTGGGAAATTTCACTTGCATGCTTTCTATAAGCATAGTTGGGGATTGTTTGTGTTCAGTTGCTACATTACATCCTTTGAAAGGAGTTTGTGCTATGGGGGCTATTTCAAATTTAACTATCGCTACTTGGATTCTGGGCATGCTGTTGGAAAGATTTTGTTTGGTTGCCAAGAAATTGAATAGCATCCTGCGAATTGTAGATTGATAGCCGCGCTAAGTTCTTGAACTCCACGCACCAAATTGTTGTTTTAGTTGTGAAGTCATAACGCCATGGACGAACTCTAAGCTATCTCGCACAAATTCATGCATGATTGTATTCATTAACGTGATCAGATATAGTTCTCAACGCGTGGTTATAAGCTTTCGTAGACAATTGTTCTAGATTTAGCAATTTCATTCAGACACCACTCTCTTGCCCTTTTTTATATGCATTTATTGTAGATTTAGAACAAAGTGTTTTTTTTTTTTGTTTTTTTTTTTTTTCCTGACTTTTCCAAAAAATAAAATTATTTATGAAAATAACTCACTTCTGAAATTATTTATCAAACCAACTTCTTTTTTGAAATCGCTGGTTGAACTTGTGATTTCATCTTGAAATGGCAACTTTCACTTGCGATTTCATATTGACATGTCTCCCTTAGTTATTGTTGATATGTAATGAGGTGCGAACATGACGTAAAGAAATTGCATGTTGAAGATGCAATTTTGAAATCGCATCTTAAAAACCTAATTTTGTAGTGAAATTAGATTTTGAAGTTGCAATTTCATTGACAGATTTTAAAGAACTTGTGGAAAAAGTTTTGAGCATTATACATATAACTTTGTTCATGATCACATAAAATTTGATTAATTATGTTGCAAATATAATTCAATTATACATAAATTTTCTTCTTCTAAATACAAAATTTTAGGTATCCTATGTACATAGTTGAAAGTATCCTTTTATATTTAGGCAAAATATACAATAAATAGTATTTTCAACAATCAAACAAACCACAATTACCAGGTTGAAAGCAGTAAATTTGATAAATTGTAACATTTTGCCAAAACTGTAAGCCCAATTACACTACCTATTCCTCTTTTCTGGACAACATATTTACTTTTTTGCATGTTCAGCACTAGAAATAGGTACATATGAAAGTTGTGATGCATGGTTTAACAATCAATTATTAGCAAAGCAAGTGATTGAATCAAAAATCAATGATGTTTGTATAAATGGAAAAGAAAAGAGTACCTGAAAGCGATTAGAGGGTTGTTTGTGTTTAATCTTAAATTGCAAGGCCTTAAGAAGGTCGGTGTTGGAGGAAAACGACGATGGAGTTAATTGGGTTCACCGTGAAAAGCTGAAGATAGATTTCAAATAGGGATTAGGGATTTGGGACTTGGGCAATTGAAATTATATGTTCAACATGCAATTTTAAAATCACATCTTAAGCATGCAATTTCAAAATCGCATTTTAAAGATACAATTTTTTATGCCATGTCAGCAATAGCTATATCAGCAATAGCTAAGGGAGACATGTCAGTATGAAATCACAAGTTGAAGTTGCCATTTCACAAAACCAGTTAGTCTGCTAATTACTTTCAAGTGGATTATTTTCATAAATAGTTTCATTTTTTGAAATATTCAGAAAAAATAAATAAATAAAAATATCGAAAAGTGATGCCATCCGAAGAAATTCTGTGAGAATGATAGAAAAGATTAAAAAATGATTAGTTGAGAAATTATGCTGTCTCTTGAATAGTACATAACCAAGGAAGATGCAACCATCCATTCATTTTTCCATCTGTTTATAGGAAAACAGGTCTGAAAAGATTCCAGAAAGAACTGCTGATATGCCACTTGTAATGAACTCGAGATTCAAAATACCAACTGAATTTTGAAACAAGAAAGATGATTCAAACTTCTGGCAGTTTACAATTCAAACAACACGGCAACAAAGCTCACATCTATAAACAGAATTTGATCCACCCCCTCTCGGCATCTCTTGTGTATCCTCCTCTTACAGGGTTCAAATAGAATTTGATATGATTTAAACTCAGTACAAGAACTAACAGGCCTCTGTCGCTGCCCTATCTGTTATCTCTGTTATCTATTGTTTGATATGCAATAGATATACTTGTAATACACATACACCTCGTAAAACTCATTAAGAACAACCTTTGGAGTCAAAGTCACTGTCTCAATCAAGCAAATTTACTCATCATGGAGTCTTG
Source organism: Camellia lanceoleosa (assembly GCA_025200525.1). Classification (NCBI taxonomy): domain Eukaryota; kingdom Viridiplantae; phylum Streptophyta; class Magnoliopsida; order Ericales; family Theaceae; genus Camellia; species Camellia lanceoleosa. The sequence goes on along the minus strand of CM045768.1, from coordinate 28,488,402 downwards.
GGGGAGTCCACTTTCCAGCTCTGAAATCTTTGTAAAAGCTGGAGCTCTTTGAAACAATATAAAATACTGCAGCATATAAATTAAGGCAAAATTTCTCAATTAAATAAAACAGAACTATCTTAAATAGCAAAGATCTTTGCATGTTATGTAGTTTTGTGATGAAACTGCCATGTACCTGGGATTCCAGGGATAACGAAGTCCGGTTCTTTCAAAACATCATACAGAGTTCTCTTTTCATTGACTTTGACCCATTTAGAAGGACCCCTGCCTGAGGAAAATCAAATGAAGTTGATGCACTAAAGTTTTCAGCAACTTAAAACGCCAAATATTCGAGAATGCAATCAAAATGATTTTTAGTTCAAACTAAAAACCAGGGATAAAAGGATGACAAAAAGAAAAATCATGGTCTGAAACTCACTGGATGTGCTGAATATAAAACAAAATGACGAAAAGAAAAGCATGAAGCAAACCCCAAGTAGTCAAAATAAGGGTTTGGTAACTTGACTATTAATTTTAATGCATTCTTATTTTCTCCCAACAATCTGCACATTCTTATGTAATTACACAAGGAAATTAAATAATATTTCTGTCCAAATAAATTATCTTTCGGTGAAATTTCAATTTTTTTTTCCAACTGATTTTGATGAAGGGCAGCTCCGCAATTCAAGATCAAGGGCTGTGCCAAAGTCAACCCCTTGTAACTTAAAGGCGGATGCATCAATGTTGGCTTCTTATTCACTGAATATATTTAAGTGTAACCAGAAAGATTTTTAGTGTCCAATATAGCAAGAACAATAATACTAGTCAACAAAACACTAGTCACAAAAAAAGTTAAGGACGGAAAAATCACATCATGTGAACTCTAAAGACATACTACCTGCTGAGGTGCCATGATCTAAACTATCTCCTTCTGCATGTTTCACATTGTCCCCTAAGCTTTCAAGATGTGAACCAGCAGTCCCTTCTAAGAGAGAGCGAAGAATTTCCTTCTTCGATAAACAAACTTCAGAGCCAGCCTGATGAATAGGGGTTTAAGAAATTAAAAGAGTAGCACTGAAAAGATGGACTCATTGAACTACAGAATGTAATTTAACAGAAGAACTTAGAAGTAAAACATTTCAGGGAGCAAGGATGCTAATAAGAAGACATCCTATGTCACGAAAGAAACTCTCTTGGAACCGCTTATTTCTGGAAGAGATTGTAAAAAACAACAGAAATTGTAAAAATAAATGTAATATATGAAGGCCTACCTCATAATAAAGTTCAACAGTGTCTCGAGTGTAATTGTTTTCTTTATCCCAAGGCAACGGTGGAGCACTTTCTAAAAACATGTTCGGAAGCTAAGGAGCTCACAAAGTGATTATAAAGTTAATGATCTGAGGACATAGCAAACCAGGGCATTACAAGAACATGATCCATGCAAACATCAGATATAAGGTATACAAATATTAAAAAAAAACACATCCATTGACCCAAACACACAACACAAGTGTGTATAACAAAGGATATCATATCAAGGTGTTCTGAAAACATGTCAGTCTCACAGAAGTCCTCAATAATGTCGCTGGTCATAATTTCTGCGTATAGAATAAGAACAGGCCAATGAAGAATATTATCTTTATCTAATATGGGCTTTTTTGATCCAGTGAGTTCTTGAAAACTAGCCTTCCCAATTTTCAAATTTCTATCTTCAATAGCGCAAACAATGGCCTGCATGTTGCAACAGGAAAACGACATAAGCCTTCAGGATAGCATAGGTTTTCTTCTACATTATATCACAATATCAGACCTTAGCTTCTGCCACAGCCTTGGAAATTTGAGCCTCACGGCGTTCATATTCTGACTTCTGTAAGTCAATTTGTCTGTCTAGCTTCCTTAGTTCCTCGTTATCTGGGGACTGCTGAAGTCCTTTTTCACAATATTGTTTTGCTTCAGACAACAGATTCAGAGACAATGATGCTTTCACAGCTCTATAAAGTGCCTAACCAAAATGCATATTGCTTAAGAACATTGACAACACAGATGCAAAAGGAAGTAGAAGTGGACATGGAAAATCTTCTTGTATAAAAAAAACAACACAAGGCTAATAACATGAGCATGAAGCTAACAACCTTGATATTTGTTGGACAGAGCTTAATTGCCTCCTCGGCATCCACAAGGGCACGTCGATAATTCCCCATCAGTAGATTAACATGGGCTCTATTTGAAAAGAGAATGGAGTTTTCAGAATCACTTAAAACATTCTGATTTATTGCCCTGGTGTAACAATCAATAGCATCCGAATAGTGTTTTTTACCCATCTTGAGATACTCGTTGCCTTTCTCCTGTGAAGGCAATGGAAGAGTAATGAAGACCAAAAGATGTGAACAAAATAATGTAGTAAATGGTTGAAAATTACAGTCTCAACAGTCACTAAAACTATGATAAGGCCCATGCTCAATCACTAATAGGATAAGGCAGTATAGTTGATTGTAAAGAAGCATTCCACAAGCAATTTTTGCCTATCGAATACTAAGACCATTGTTTATAATTAATAATACTAAGAAAATTTTCTTGAGCTCCAACAAGCTATAATTGGAAGATGCCAACCTAGAACAATAGGAATTGCATTCATATGCGAAGTGCCTGGTACTTTTTCAATACTTTATTTTTGTGTGTGTAATGAATGCAATATCCAAAAATTTCCATGCATAGCGTGAAGATGCAAGTACATTATTGCACCAAATAATTTTTCTCCTAGAATACTCAAGACAATTGGAATGCCCCGCGAAATGTCTCTTTTTGGACTACGGTGTATTATAATTACCAGTTTTAGCAACTATACAGCTAAATTGCTGTAAAAAATTATCGCATTTGCATGCAACTAGTACAGAGCTAAATTATTAGAACTAAAAAAGGCTGAAATTAATCTTCATGAAAGCAGTCAAATCATTTACAGCATATGAATTAGTATTAAATCAGTTATATATATATATATATATATATATATGTATATGCATCAAACGAAGCAAATTTAGAACCCTAGATCGGAACTAGTACAAGAATAGAACGCAGAGAGAGAGAGAGAGAGAGACCTTGAGTTCGATAGCTGTAGATTCCTTAAGGGCGGCGATGGCCTGAAGGTCGGCTACCTCGCTTTCGGTCAAAGGTTCTGAACCTTTGTCCATCCATAGAGCCATTGCTGCTTTGATTTTGCTTTGCTTTGCTATACAGAGAGAGAGAGAGAGAGAGAGAGAGAGAGAGAATCAACAGCGTTTCCCGAGTCGAAACGAAGAAGAAACAAGAGAGAGAAGCAACAACACCACTACGAGCAGTCTCGCTCGCTCGCGCGCGCATAACCTGATCAAGTCTGCGCCGATGTTTCTACAAGCGTGGCGTCATGGACTAGGCCCATATCTGATTATTATTTCTTAACGGGCTTACGGCCCAAATAGTATGCTATGTATTATCCAATGGATTTTATTATATTATATTGCATTTTTTTTAATGCGAATTCACACAATAAATACTATGTATATATTATCTTCTTATTTATTTATTTTCAAAAATAAAATCGAAAGAGAAATTTAGATTTCTCGTCACATTATTCTTATAAGATGAACGGATCTGATTATCTATCACAAGGCTCAGATACAAATATTTGCAAGATGATTAAGTTCATATGAAGAACCAGAGAGAAGCCCATCTTCCTTTTGTAGTCAGGCAGTGTGATTACCTCTCATCGTCTGATCCAACCAAAGCAACACCTTCCAAAGGCATATCCCATAAATCTCAGAAGGTAAAAACCCGACCTGTTCTGATACTGGTTTGGGCTAGAGCGGCTGCAAAAACAAACAGAATTTTGGATGGATCTCAGGCATCGGCGAATGGACTCTCTATCTCCATCATCAGTCATGTCCATTCGAGTCAAAGAGATGCCTGAAACCAAAATTGTTTCACCAACAAACCACTTGCGATTAGCCAAAAATAGTGGAGACGGTTCACCTATATTTACTGACCCAACAAAGTAACAGCAGCCATGTAACAAAAGAAACTTTGTAGGCTAACAGTAGGGTGCTACCACAAAGGTACACCGGTTCTCCTCCCACCTATTAAGAAAGAACCAAGTCAAAGAAAGAACGGAAATAAAAATAAATAAACCCAGCTCTAAACATGAAAACAAAAAGCAAAAAAATCAACTCTAGGTATTGAAGCAGCTTCAAGAAACAGATGTCACATTTGAGTAACTTAAAATAATTGGAGAGAATGAAATTTGTGATTTCATAGATAATATTCCATGAAAGATGCCGGTGCTGTACATTTGTAAAGCAGCCTTCAAACAAGGGCTATATGTGCACCTCATAATATTAAAAAAATATAAGACTGTTCCTCTGATAATGGTACAAACCAAATTACTAATCCTCTCATCCAAAGAATATTGTCATTTCCATTCTTTGCCAAACAAAGAGCGGAGTTGCTAGCTTCACACGTGTTAAGACATTTCCAGGAGTTTCATAAATCAAATAAAAAACCTGCATCTAGAGGGGCATGTTCTGGAGAGTATACATTCAATCCAGAAGGAACAGAATTTTCTAGATCCCCAGAAACAGGCTGATTCTCCAGAACCCAGTTGACAAATTGGAAGTCCGGTGAGCTTGGATTGGTGCTTATGGGAATCTGAGGATCAAACTCTGTGACGAGTGGAGGATGATAAGTCGGCCTTACACTTTGAATTTGGGAATTATCTGCCAAAGATAGTTGGTTGCTCTGCCCAATAGAGCCAACCCAGCTTGTGTTGACATCTGCAAAAGTTGAATCCAGATCAATTTGAGCGCCATTTCCTTGTTGGAAGCCGACTTGACTATATACTTGGGCTTGAGAAGGCACCGGATGTACAAAGCTGCAGCCCATGTTTGGCTGGGGAGATACTAGCGGTTGAGGGACTGAATTTACAAAATTGCTGCCCATGTTTGGCTGGGGAGATACTAGCTGTTGAGGAGGGACTGAATTTACAAAATTGCTGCCCATGTTTGGCTGGTAAGTGGCTTGCGGAGAAGGCACTGAATTGACAAAGCTGCTTCCAATGTTTGGTGGGGACAACACTTGGGGTTGAGAAGGCACTGAATTGACAAAGCTGCTTCCAATGTTTGGCGGGGACAACACTAGGGGTTGAGAAGGCACTGAATTGACAAAACTGCTTCCGATGTTTGGCGGGGACAACACTTGGGGTTGAGAAGGCACTGAATTGACAAAGCTGCTTCCAATGTTTGGCGGGGACAACACTTGGGGTTGAGGAGGCACTGAATTCATTAAGACGCTGCCAGTGTTTTGCAAGGAGGGGGCCTGATATACATTTGAGTCTGAAGTCATTCTGCTGGGAAAATCTTGCCACCTAGTTGGATTTTCATCATATGAAGCTGCCATAGGAGAGGGATTTCTGGAGTTTTGAGCTACATGATTGTTGTTAGGTAAGTGGTACCCAGATCGATTAGTCGTCAAAGCATCCCCAGCTGATCCTGTCCTTTTGAAATTTGCATGAGAATTGATAACTTGAGGCCCTAAATTACCATGATTGTGCCTTCTGTCCCTTCGAATGATATTGTTACGTGTACTCGGTAACTTCTGAGAGACCAAATGTGAGCGGAATTTGTTTCCGGACAAACCATATAGAGACTGTTGGTTTGGGATACCAAAATCAGCTGATGTAGAACAAGCAGGAATTGTGGTTGGGCTGAAGTCCTGATTTTGGGCCAGAGAGTCGGGTTGCATCAGTGTCAGTAGTGGAACTTGGGTTGTTTGTGGTAGTCCCATTGGTAGGGGAGCTTTCTCCCCATCCTTGAAAATACACCTTAGAAGTTTCCAGGACTCAACTTTATCAGTGGCATGACAATGGTCATTACTCGAAGTGCCGTTGCCCCAATAGACACATGGAGCAAGTGAGTCACAAACATAACAGTGGCACTGAAATTTAGAAGAAGTATAAATCAAAACAACACAATGCTTGTAAAGGTCCACAACACCATGCAGTACTGTTAACAGACGCTAAAATTTTAACAAAGGTGATCTTACCTGGTGACATTGCCTCTCATGTGGAGTGGAAGTGAATGGAAACTTAGCACAGAGGTGACGTGGATGAGGGTAATCTCTACAAGCAATCTGTGACCAAAACAGAAAACATTGAATAAACCAAACAGAAAATTATGAGAAAAGGCCAAATGCAAGACAATGAAGCAAATGATGGAACATGATGCCACCAGATAACCTAGCCACCTGGGCCCAAAATAGATACACCATGTGAATAATCGCACTTCAGGTTTTTATCAGTGAGCACCATTAGAATTTCAGCCAATTTGAATTCATTCTCAGACTACATATTAACTTAATGTGTTATTCAGATGTCAGATGTTAATATACCTCTAATAATTAGTGAATCCTATTAACAATAATTTATCCTACCACTGCATATATGGAAAAACAATTTCATGTCCTCAAGTCAATCATGTGATCCAACCATTTTCTCTTAATTTATGATTGAACATCTGTACCTTTGAATATGAAGCAAATGATGCAGCACTGATGCCGCTAGACAACCTGGACCAAAAATAAATACATTAAATGAGAATAGTCTCACTTAAGGCTTCTTTTCAATAAGCACCATTGGAATTTCGAGCTGATTTCAATTCATTCTCCAAGTGAATGATAATTTTGATTTACAGTTAGACATGGGTCATTCAAATTGGTCTGTTAAATAGGGATCCCAATCAGCAATAATTTCTCCTACCACTGCACATATCAAACGTATCCTTGATAATGAACCTTTCATGTGATCCTATTACTTATTTATTTCATTAAAATAGAATCAGCAGGGAAAGCAAGAAAAGTACAATTACAAAAATTATAATTTAAAAAAAAAGGACCAACCAAATTACCAATAGGAAAAACACTCCCCCCAAGGCAAAAATAGCTGGAAAAAAAACTTAAAAGAAAGAAATCAAAAGCAAAAGAACACACAAATTCACAAACAACAAACAAGTGATCAAAGAAGGTGAAAAAAATAAAATAAATAAATTTAGTAAAGGGAGGAGCTTGCTGTATCAAGCTCCTATCCCAACCCCCTTGGCAGGGCAACCTCTCCACCCCATCCCATCCAAAGAAGATGGGGGAAGCAAATTAAGAAATTGGGGGGCTTTTTTTTTTTAACTAGATTTAATTAACACATGGATATATTTTTTTGTGTGTGCATAAAAATTTGAGAGAGAGTCCACTTTGTAGCTAATTGTTAAAGTCAGGTAAACCTAATTTGGGTTAATCCTATTTTACCTAGAACGTGGATCGTTCTAGTACATGGCATGGAAATGGGAACGGGAATAGAAACGCAGTGCGCCACATACTCTAAAATGTGATTCGATAGGAGTAGACTTGTATATATTACACTTAAGAATTTAAGATACTTCTAGAGTAATTTTCTTTTAAATATTAAGTATCCAATAATATTTTTTATTTTTTTCATGTAGCAAATCATTTCTATAAAAATTATGTCCCATTTTTTATTTTTTGTCTTGTCAAAAGTTAACTCACTTTAGATTTTAGTTCATATATTTGAATTTTTTTTTTTCTCTTAACTCCGTTTGTTTAGAAAGAAACGGATGATAGAAAATAAAAATGGTAGAAAGTGAAGTGCAAGAAAGGAAAAATAAATAAAAATTTATTTCCTTGTATGCATTTGAATAAATGAAAATTTTATAAAAAAATGATGGGAAAAAAATATAATCACTCCATAACCGGGAGTTGTGGAGAGAAATATAGACAAAAAGAAAAACAAAATAAACCTTGTCAAGATTTGTGGGAAAAAATAAATTTCCCTATATATTTTGCAAGAAATTATTAGTCTAACTAATAAGTTAACTTGAGCTGTACAATAAACATTAGTTTCCATTACTTTCTAAGACTCTTTATCTAAACAAACACATAAAATAAAATAAAATAAATTTCTTTCACTTTCTTGTATTATCTATATAACCAAACTGAGCCCTACGGTAACATTTAAGGAAATATATTGAAAAAAAAAATTAGGATCACTTCATATCACTAAATTTATCATTTTAAAACGAAAGTGTATCATGTTTCAAAACGTGCGTACCAATACATAACAAGTATTAGCATTTTCTGGTAACATAGGGTTAATCTTTCAAGACATAATGAAATCAAAAAGTAATCTCTAAGTCTCAAAATTCTATCAAAATGACAGCATTGTCTAGACCCTCCCTAAAACACAAAGAAAGACATACTCTACTTTGTTAATTAACTTTTAACCAAATTGACAACCCATTGGGTCATAGGCCGCTCAGAGAATTCCATTTGTCTCAAACCTCTTCTTCAAACAAAAAAATCCTTTCAAATCCATCCAGCCATCACCCCTACCATCTTGAATTTACAATCCAATTTTCACCAACCGAGAACAGATCGAGTCAAACTTGCCCAGTTTATGAATGAAGAGTGAGTGCCTAGTCCCAATATAGATTCCATGAATTTTCTTTCCCATTATATCTCCAAGAAATTGTGAAGGAGCATAACTAAAACAATTCTACAGAATATAATTGATATACTTGCAAGCTTTATTGTAACATAGATATACTTGACAATCTCAATCATTCTGCAAACTTTAATTGGCATCACAACATGAATCTAAATTGCACAACAAAACTATTGAATTTCCAATCCAATACCTGCCCTTTCTGGCCAACAATTTGCAAATCATCGGAGTCATCATCGGCATTGTTCTCAATCACATCAGGCTTATCTGGGTTACCATCTAAGACCACACAGTCATCATCCGACGACTTCGACCTAGTCTTCGGGTTTAGCACAACCTCACCCACTACCACCACATCATCAGAATTGTCTTCTTCTCTGTCAAACTTCTCAAGAAGCTCCGATATCCAACTAACATCATCACCACCACCACCAACAACAACACGACCATCTTCTCCGCCTCCTCTTCTCTCTCCCCAACACTCTTCATCCGAGCTTATGTCGAACACCACAGGCATCGAATCCATCGTAGATCGCTCACTACCTAGGGTTCTCGATAAATTTCCCAAACAAGCTCGAACCTTTCATGTGCTTTCCCATTACAATCAGGACTTTTCCAATACAGCTCCAACAAACTCGAAATTATAAAGAGGGGTCAAAGTTTCAAATGGGATTTCCAAAAATCTGTATTGAATAATGAGTCTTTTCTCAGAGCTTCCGATCATAGAATTTTCCCGAGAAAATTGAGCCGAGAATGGGAGGAACCTTAGGGTGAGTGAAGAAAAATAGAAACCCTAGTCGACTTTCTCTTTTTGGGAAAAATACTCTCTAGAAAAAATGGTGTTGGTGGAATGAGACGACTGGAGTTGAGTCACGACTCACTAGTCGTCAGTACGGGTCGATATTGGGCCGGGTCAGCCCAGACATTAAAATTGTACTGAATTCTGCTTGCGGGCTTAGTTTGATGGCCTTTTTTGATAGCTTGGGCCAGGCTTTGATAAAAAATTGTTAGGCCCTTGCGTTTTGGCAAGCAGGCTAGGGTCCTTCAATTGGGAATTTTCTTTATTTATTTATTTATTTATTTATTTTTAAATGTGAGTAAGCATACATATTCATTTTCTCTTTTAAAAGATATATATATCTATACATATTAAAAATTAGTGGATGTTGAGTATTTTTCTAAATTATTTGTTAGTCTTTATAATTAATTTATTTCTTGATGGTGTGAAATATTATCTAATGATATGGATGAAATTGATTTTTGGGTTGTGAAACAAGTTAGGCCTTACTATAATTAAAAAATAATATGTTTGGTTTCAGTTTTCTAAATTCATTTTTTTTTTTAATTGAATTTTTTGTTTTTAGTGAATATTTTTAAAATTTTAATTAATTTTTTTACGTTTTTTATTTGTGAAAAAATATTTAAAAAATTAATGAATACAAAAAAATATGAAAATGTACTGAATTTTTATTTTTATTTTTTTTATATTTTTGGTATTTAGTAAATTCTTTAAAGATTTTTTTCACAAATATTATACTTTCTAAGTGTATTTATGTTAAAAAAAAATTTAAAATTTTTTTTTTTAAAATATTAAAAAAAATTCAGTGAAACAAAAAAAATACGAAAAATAAAAAAGTAAAATTTTTTAAAAAGTAAATTCTGAAAACTGAAAACAAACAGATTTATCAGACCTAGGGATGGCCAGTCAATGGCTGATGGGCCAACAAGCAAACCATACTCCATAACCTAAACCCAAGCCTAGTCCAAGTTATATTCAAATCAGCCCAGCCCATACTGAAATGTATGCTTGGGCAAGCTAAAGCCGAAGGGCAATGAAAATTTGGTTAATTACTCACAAGACCTGTGTACCATTGAGTCCCGCAATTGTTTGTGTTAACCAAAAAGTCATTTTACATAAAATTTCATCCTTCTCCTCTTTCTTTTCATTGTTTTTGACAAGTAAATGATTGCCGACCACTAATCATTAGGATATGAAGGGGTTATTCAGGATTAGTTTTGTGTGATATAGAATTGTTTGTGCTAATTGAAAAGATCTGGCCATGATTTATCGAACAAATTAAGATTATTAGACTTGACCCAGTTGATAATGGACTTCATTTGGCCATCAACTATGGCCTTTTTTGGCAAAGGCTAAAATTTGGTTTTTAATATTAAATTTCACAAAAAAATAAAATAGACTAATATAACCAATATGATAAAATGTCACATCAAATCTATAATTATTTTACATTTTTCTCACAAACATTCACATCCAACTAAAAAAAAATAATCGTCTTTCTAAACACAAAAATGGTAGTCTGCTAAAATAGCCAAAAACTAAAATAACCTACTAAAATAACCAATTTCCCAAACAAGGCCTATATCAACCCTTGTCTCAATTAACTTCTATTACCTAATTAATATATGAATTAATTGTCTTCTTATGGCCTTAGTTAATTAGCATTTCAACAATTAATCAGTATATTTGATTTTAGTTTTCTAAATTCAATTTTTTAAAAATTAAAAGTTTTTTGTCTTTCGTCTTTTTTTTTTTAGTGAATATTTTTAAAATTTTAAGAAATTTTTTTATTTTTTTAGATACACCTTACGTATATGTATCTAAATAATAAAATATTTATAAAAAAAATAAAAAATGAATAAATACACAAAATACAAAAAATGTTATGAATTTTCATATTTTTTTATATTTTTGGTGTTAAGTGAATTTTTTAAATATTTGTTTCACAAATATTACACTTTTTAAGTGTATTTATTTAAGGTGTGTTTAAGAATAAAAAAATTGCTTAAAATACTAAGAAAAAATCAGTGAAAATAAATAAATATATATATATATATATATATGGAAAACAAAAAAGTATAATTTTTTGAAAATTGAATTATGAAAACTAAAATCAAATTGAGTGAATATGGTCCCAAAGTGATCCATTTTGGCTATGTAAAATGACTTCTTTACTCAGTTTGGCGGTAAGAGCCTCATTCTGGACTGAGCTAACACTTGACTGTGGCCCATCTTTCAAGCCTCTTCATTACGGCCCATAGAATGGCCCATTGCCTAACTAGGCTCAATTTATATATAAATTACCTTCTCAATAAGTAAACGTACATATTATGATTGCTTTGAAAAGATAGTTAAAAGTTTATTTTTTTATTTTTTTAACTTTTTTAAAAAAAAATGAGTAAAAAACATAATAAATGATATAATTCAAAATGAGTTAAAAGTTGTGAAGTCACTTTTACCATACTTTCAAAAAGAAATCTTAATTTGTGTTCACATATATTGTTTTTTTTTTTTTTTTTTAAAATAAAAATTCGCATGGACAAATCTAATGTCCAAATCTATTTGCATGACAACGTTGGACCCACAATGTCTCAATGAAGGGATTAGATAGTAATGCACATTAAAGCCCTGTTTGGGACGTTGTTTTAGTTAAAACAGTTAATAAATATAAAAAATAAAAAATATATATTAAAATAATTAATAAAATAAAATATCATATTTTACACATCAATTAATTATTTTTTCTCTCTCAATCATCTATTTAACTACAATTAAAATAATCAAATCATTTCAAACATTTTTTTTTTGTTTTATAAAATAATTAATAAATTAAAAAGCCAACTACAATAATTAAGGGTGGTTTGACATTCTCTAAATAAGTTCATCTTTTTAATTTTTTTTAATCACATTAATCAACATCTTCTCTTTATTCTTTTATATATTTTCTAATAAAAAAATTAAAAAATACACTTATTTTAAATATCTCAACCCACCAATTAGACTGCCAAAGGAGCACTAACAAAAATTAAATATAAGTACTTAGATACTCTCATGCACTTCCAATAAATGTAAGTCAATCAGCAATTAACAGTACTCCTACTTTTAATTTTTGTCCGAATATGATCAACACTTGATTGTGACATAAAAAAAAAAAACAAAAAAAAAAAAAAAACGACTACGACCGTATTGTCTTTTTCCAACAATTGAGATGAATCCTAGTTATGGGTGGTTATTTATTGGGTTGGTAATATGTCTCTATGGAATGACGTGGCCTCAATCAGTAATTTATTCAATAATTATAAAATCAGCAGTGATAGGGACTCCATTTCCCCCGAATGCCCCTGAAAAAAAAATAAGGCATAAGAAAAAAAAAAGAAAAAAAAAAACAAAGAAAAATGTTCAAAATAACGGCGTTTTGGACATTAAGGACATTAGGGTCAGCTTTTTTGTGGGCAAAAAACATTTCTGTTATAAAATACTAGAGGTTGTTTTTTACTTAGCCATAGTTTGGCAAATTATTTAGGCTAAATAATCATAAAAAGATTTTAAAAAAAAAAAAAAGTTTAAAAAGTCAAAAAGTTAATAAAAAGTTTATCATTTCAAAATTAAAAAGTCAAAAAAATCAAATAAAAAAACCAAATAAACAAACAAATCTCAAGCTAAAAAAGTCAAAAAAAAATAAAAAAAATAACTAATAAAGTCATTGTCAAACGACCCCTTAACGCTTTAAATGAATTACATAACGAAAGATTACCATTGAACAGTAACAACACGGCATTGTTTGTCATAATCTAAAAAATTCAAAAAGTCACTATCCCATTTAAGTCGCATCATCTTATTTAAGTCACATCACTTTTCTATCACATCACTTCAAACCCAACCCATACCCAACTCATATTTCTTAAAAAATCAAAAATTACACTTATTTAAATCATCACAAACCACCTTATAAATAATATTTAACGACATAAATAATATTACATAATGTTCATGAGGGTAAATTACTAACACATTCTCTGATATTTATTTAAATTATAAATTGCCTTGTGGTTCTAAAAATTACATTATGCTCCCTATAATTTTTAATTTCATAACAAATAGGTCAATTTATTAATAAATTATCAAGTTAATTAACAGTTTTTAATAATATTAAAATTTTATTTCAATTAATACTTCAAATAATTTTATTATTGTATACGTGAACAGTTAAAAATTTTATTTTTTTTAATTAATTCTATTAAATAAAAAATTCTGATAGGAAAATATTTATAATTTTTTAAACCATATAGGACAATTTATATTTTAAGCAAATCCTTACCCTATTCATGAGGTGTCTATTAATTTGAAACAATGTTATTATTACAAAAATTGAAGGATATTAGTCTTTGTATTTTCTTAATTGTATCATTTTAATTTATATAATTTTAATTATATTAATTTTGACTATTACTTTTAGATTTTGTGTTAATTGTATTCAATTAATAACGTTGATTTGGGTTTTTAAAGAAAAAAAAAAGTCACTAAGTTAGTTGATGTTAACTCATTGAATTAAACAAATTTATACTTTTGTTTAAAAAAATATAACATGTCACGTACGTGCGCATTTTTCATTAAAAAAAAAAATACTAACAATCATGACTTGGGCCTATTTTGGCAACATGGTTTGTAGCCACTTTTTTTGGTTAGTAGCAAAAGCTAAAAGTTTGCTTTTTTATCTTTTTCTTCATTTGGGAAGTTAGTTTTTAGCCAACGGTGAAGTTACAATTTTACCTCTCATGGGTCAAAATGTGTTATATAGGTAAAATTGTAAATATTTTAAATAAATGGGGATAGTTTGGTCATTTTATTATGATTTGACATCATAAACAAATATTAATAAAAAAAGTCAAAAGTCACTTTTTACCAACTTCCCAAATCATTTGTCTAAAAAAGCCAAAAGCTTGGTTAAAAGCCAAAAAGTCACTTTTTACTATCTTTCCAAAACAACCATTGGTTTGGGAAGTGGGTTGGCTTTTTGGCTTTTTGACTTTTTTGGCCATTTTAGCCTGGGTTAAAAAGCTTGGTTTGGGAAGAGCTTTTTGGCTTTTTGGCTTTTTTAGCTTTTTTTGTGAGAGAAGAGTGTAATGATTATGAGTTGAATGTGATGTTTTGTTTGTTGTGATTAAAATAGTCTATTTTGTTTTTTGTGGCTTAAATAGCCAAAAAAGCCTCAAATCTTGCTTCCCAAACGGTGCGAATCTATTAGACCAAATCATAAATGCAATGTCAAAATTGAGCCAATTTAAATTATAGATATCATAATGACACGATGATCAAAATATAATGACTGCTAGTGTAATTTGTCCAAAATTTATCGTGAAGAGTAATGATGTATGATAATACAGTTCGTTCTTGGTGGATGGGTCGGACTGGTCCAAGTTCTTCGAGCTCAGGTCCAAATGGTCAAGCCCACCAGGTAACCTGCGAACAAGTTCAACGGGGAACGGAGTAGTTCCCCAGTGAACCCTCCGACAAGCAAATTAGTAGAGGAAGTAGAGAACGTAGAGAGAGAGATGAGAGATAGAAAGCTTAACCTTCTTCTTGTCTTCAACGTTCGCTTATATCATTTGGTAATTATTTCGCTGTCTCTTCCAACCTACCCTCCTCGCCGAAAGTCTATGGTGTAGCTTACCTTGTTCAGGGTAAGGAGGTCCTCTTCCGACGGGGAGGTGTTGTCGTAATAAATGTTGTGATGGGGTGCATTAATGGTGATGTGCAGTGGCAATAACTTTGCAGATCTTTGTCTGCTGATGTGGCTCGTCCTTCACCCGCCACGTGCCGGAATGCCATTGGTTCTTTATGCCATGTTGGATTCCAGCTGTTCTGGACTCCATCGGATGGGTTATGTATTGGGCTTCAATTAATGGGCTTGGGTTGTTTATAATGGTTCATGGCCTTTGTGGGCCTGTCCATGTCAGTAGTCCCCCGTTCCCGAGTGCAGCTTCAGTCCAACGAAGGGAATAGTTATGAGGGAGATGAGTCTGACCGGAATGGGAGGCTAAGTTGGTGAAATTTGGCGTGAGATGGTCCGGCGTAAAGGGAGACCGGCGGGAGGCCGAGTGGGGAAGCGATAAGCGTGAAGGCCGAGCGGAGAGGGAGACCGTGAGGAGGGTTGACCGCGCGAAGGCCGAGCGGACGAACTAAACGTGAGGAGGGCTGACCACGTGAAGGCCGAACTGGAGGACCGACCGGGAAGAAGGCGGCCATGTCGAGCCAGGAAAGGCCAGGAGAGAACAAGCTGCAGCGAGAGAAGAGCTCAAGAGGCGGCGTGTGAAGTGATGATTTGAAGTGGAAAAGATAGGGTAATGGGAGGAGACAATGCATCGTGATCGTACACGTGGCAATATCTTGGGGAGGGAGGTTAGGCGTTAGAGCAGAAATGAAACGATAGGTCATTATGGGTATTGAAAAGGCAGTTTTGGCGATTGATTTGAAAAGTTTTCAAACTGGCGAAAATTAATTGGGATCCTTGGAACACGAGCAAACCGTGGGCTTTTGGCGTCATTCGATTCACCTACTTGTTTACAAAAACTCAAAACATCCCAAGTGTTAATTCCTTCGTTGTTCACGATACACCTTTGCAACACTTTTTTAATTTCCTCGCTCCTGTGTCAAAAGTGATTTGCAAACATACCATAGAAATGGCCCAAGAAGAAGCTGTGAATGTAAGGGTGGACCCACTTGGAGATGATGATGCAGTGGAGCTGGCGGCGCAGTATAGGTTAGAGAGGGTGGGGGGGTCGTTGGCACGATCCCATGGTTCCACCATGATAGCAGCTCCAAAGCCAATCAGCTAGGCGAAACCAGATCATTGGCACACGAAGGCTGACAAATCCACGATTACTGCGGCGGAGTTGGAGGCTATCCGTGAAAAATACCAGATCCCTATGGAAGTGGAGTTATTGCTGCCGACATCAACGGAAAGGCCGTCTGATGCCAGGCTAGGAGAGTTTTCCCTTTATGAGGAAGCTCTAAAGGGTGGACTGAGGTTGCCATTGCCACAAGTGGTAGTGGATGTGCTCAACCGTCTGGAGGTTGCACCGGGGCAACTAATGCCCAATGCATAAAAGATCTTGCTGGCTTGTGCAAGTGCGTGGCCGAAGGCGAATGGAGGGGAGGCCATGACAGTAGACGAATTCTTTGCATGCTATAAGGCCTCAGGGCAATAGGAGACGCGGGTCACCCTGCAGGTAGCGGCAATGAAGGGTTTGGTGGCGAGGCTGCCAATGTCAATCAAAGGTTGGAGACCACGGTGGTTCTATGTGTCCACCAATGGGGGGGCTGGGGTGCGCACGATATGGAGGGTGCCCACCAAATATGTGGAGCCAAAATTAGAGGCAGCAGCAGATGAGAGAATAAAAAAAGTGAAGGCCTGGAGGGAGAAGGAGGGAGCTAGGTGGGACGAACTCGTGCAACCCTCAGCCTTGTTTGCGGCGGGGTTGGGTCCTTAACCGAGCGGTGAAGATATGGGGTGAGCTGAATTGGAGGCAAGGAGGAAAGCACAAGAGGCTGAGGATAGGGCCATACTGGCCAAAGCCACAAAATTTAAGGAGGCGCAGAAAGACTGACCTCCCCAGCCGATCGCGCGAGAGAGGGTCCGACCGCGCCCCAAGCCGCTAGGGGGGAAGGACTTAAGCAGTTTCGTGCCACAACCGCCCCCAATTGATCCCGTGAAAGAACAGGCGAGAAAGGAGGGGGAGGTTCTGAAAAGGAAGAAGAAGAAGAGGAGTGCTCCTGAGAGGGGCTGCAGATGCCCCTGGGTCAAAGAAGGCGAAGGTGGTGGAGGTCGCCCCAACAATGGAGGTTGTGGAGGTCGCCCCAGCAGTGGTGGAGATTGTCCAAGGGATTGAGAGGACTGCCCCCGGAGTGCAGGCAGAGGGTGGGGCAACTGGGGCTGAACCAAGTGAAAGGGACAAAACCCAAAAGGGGTCGACGCCCCAAGGGGGTGTCGGTCTCACTACCGTAGTCTACCACGCTCGGGCTATGGCTAGGCGGCTGGAGGTAGAGGAAGACCCAGCCAGGACAGGTGCAGACCGCCTGGTAGTGATCGTGGAGGAAGCATCCGTGCACTCAGCAGTTGCCAGATTCAATGAGGCTGACCTGTTGAGGGGGTTATACTCTACCCGAATAGAGGTAACCACCTTAGTAGGGGCTCTGCTAAGAAAGGCAGGGGCTGCAAAGCTGAAGGCGGACGAGGTCAAGGCCCAGCTTGCTAAGTTGAAGGAGGAGAGCGCAAGCCCACACCGATCTGCAAGCAGTCAAGTTGGAGTTGGAGAACACACGCCGCCATGTTGTGTCGCTTGAGTTCCAGTTGACTAGCGAACAGAAGAAGTTGGAGGAGGCCCAAAGAGCCTGTGCCGTCGCGGTCGAGCGGCATAAAGAGGCCATGAGCAGCAATGAAGAGCTGGTCAGGCAGAAAGATGAGGCAGATGTCAAAGTTGGCGATCTACATAAGGAGTTGGAGGCCGAGCATGCCAAGGCAGTGGAGGAGAGGGGGAGGCTTCAAAAGGAGTTGGAAGCAGAGAGCGCGAAGGCGATAGCGGAGAAGGAGGGCCTGAAGAAGGAGATGGAGGAGAAAAAGGCAAAGGCTGCATCTGAAAGGGCGACCCTTCAAAAAGAGCTGGACGAAGAGAAGGCAAAGGCAGCTTCTGAGAAGGCGGCTTATCCCGATCTGTGTGTCGCAACGGTGGAGCAATTCAAAGGGTCTGCCGAATTTCAGATGGCGATTGACGCCATTGCCGCCAAAGAACTCGCTAGGCAAGAAGAAGCGGGCCCATCAAGACGCATCACTGGAGGCAAATCAAATGGTTATTCGAGCTTCCAAGAGTCGACTTTTATAAGCACGAAATGGTGAAATCGGACGATGGTGGAAGATGTTCAAACGCAGGGTTGAAGAGCTGTTCCCAGACTTAGACCTTAATAGTGTGACAATTAGCGAAGACAATGTGGCCCAAACCCCCCTAGACGAGGGTATTGAAGAAGAAGACCTCATCTCTAGTGAGGAGGATTAACTGGGGAAGAAGGAGAAAGAGGCTGCGCACAGATATTGTTTGTGTTTTGTGTTTTTTTTTTTTTTTTTTTAAGTGATGTAATGAACTTGTGTACAGATATGTGAATGAATAAGATTTCAGTTGTGTTTTCAGTCGATTGCTTTTGCTTGTGTATAAATCAGTGTGAACTAAATTCAGGAACTCCTTGATGCGTAATGAAATTGAACTTGTATGAAAACTCAACGCAGAGTAAAGTAAAGAACTCTTTAATGCAGAGTGAAACTGGACTTGTAATAAAAACTCAATGCAGAGTAAAGTATAGAACGCCTCAATGCATAGTGGAATTGGAGTTGTAATAAAAACTCGATGCAGAGTAAAGTTGAACTTGTATAAAAACTCAATGCATAGTAAAGTTGAACTTGTATAAAAACTCAATGCAGGGTGGAATTTAAAATGTGATAAAATTATGTGCCTGGACTTGCCACATTGCTGAAATGGATGAGAGTGGTTTATTTGAGTCATGCTTGATGGGGGAGGAAATAATCTGATTAGTAGAGGAAAAATGTAAGAACATCTTTGGAATTTGACTAAGTAAAGAGTGGGGTAAAAACTTCGACCTGGAATTGCGACTAAGTGTTGTACTAATGCCACAATTATGAAGTTTCACTGATGCTGCAAGTGACTCAGTTTTGGGCCTGGAATGGCGGTACTTAGTCTGGTTGGGACTTGTTGTCACGACCCGAACCCGCCCCTATGGGTTAAGGCCATGACCGGCCGGTAATCATGAGATTACCTACGGCCTCAAACCAAATAAGACAAAAGTCATCAGAGAAAAAGGGGCCAAACGGAAGCAAATTAAAAACTTTGTCCATAGAGCCGTGCTTATATGCACATCAAAACATTCCAGACATACATATGTTAATAACCCACAACAGAAAGCATAGCAACATAAATTTCTGTACAGACAGGATCATTCAAAACTGAGTCAGCCAAGCAAAACTATACACAGACGTACTCAAAACTTCGATAACATAACAGAATAGAAACAAACGACAAAGGCGAAGGCGGGTCTCGTGCGTGAGACACAAGGGCTGACTTCCCCAAAAATCTTTGTTATTCCATACTGACTTCGCTGAGGCTGGGTTTGGACTTCTCTGGGCTCACCTACAAATACATGAATGAGCGTGAGCGATAGCCCAGTGAATAATATCAAATACAGAAATTTCATAACACTGTAGAACAACTTATTCCGAACGGCCTTGGGCCCAATCCATATTTCTATATTATATATATATATACACATTTTAAGTCAGCGACTGTGATTCCAAGGGTACTGGCCTTCGGCCCATTTACCTTTCATTCATGTCAGATTATTATTCATTTCAGATTTATCATTTATATCAGACTGGCCTCTGGCCCATTCAAACTTCCATGTCAAACTGGCCTCTGGCCCACTTATACTTTTGTATCGAACTGGCCTTCGGCCCATCATTTATAACAAACGGCCTTTGGCCCATCATTTATAACAAATGGCCTTTGGCCCATCATTTATAACAAACGGCCTTTGGCCCATCATTCATAACAAACGGCATTTGGCCCATCGTTTATAACAAACGGCCTTTGGCCCACCATTTGTAACAAACGGCCTTTGGCCCATCATTTATAACAAACGGCCTTTGGCCCATCATTCATAACAAACGGCCTTTGGCCCAATCATTTATATCAATCGGCCTTCGGCCCACATTTTATCGAACCTCCTACCACATACACTTTTTAGGTCAAAACGGCCTTTTGGCCCAATCGGTTATGTCAGAACGGCCTTCGGCCCACTCATTTATTTCAAACGGCCTTTGGCCCACTCATTCATGTCAGGACGACCTTGGGTCCATTTATGGTTATCAAAACGACCTTTGGTCCATTCATGTTTATCATGTTAGACTTACATCCACAATCCCAATTAGCAATTCATAAAGCTTATGAGGGAATAACAATTGGACATTCACAAGCATTCAAATATCGATATTACTCACAGTGATCGGGTAAGATTTGTTCCTGAGCTTGACCCTACACATCACATAACATATACGGGTCACAAATAACTCAATCCGTTCTTTAATTCACATATTCCTCTTTAGGCTTTATTCTTATCTCATTAACTCATTTACAATGCTTAACATATGCCTAAGAGTGCTTACAGGTGAAAGAGAACGGAAAAACAGAACACAGAATGCAAAAACAGGATTTCAGAAAATAGGGTCCCCGCTCGAGCGTGGACTTCCCCGCTCAAGCGGACCCTTAGGTCTGCAAAAGTACTGGTTGCCCTCAATTCCGCCGAAGAACCTTGGCCGCCGGCGGACTTCTACATAGCTCGGCGTCAAAATCCTCGGCCGAAGGAACAGTGTCTGCAGAAAATCTTTGGGAGCTCGATTTCTCGCTCGGCGGTATTTCCCGCCGGCGGAAGTCAAAATTCTGGAAATTTCCAGGTTGTGTTCTTGAGCTTCAACTCTATTTCCCAGCTACCATTCTTGCATGCAAAGGCTCAAATCTCAAATATAGTCATACTAACATGGTTCCCTTGCAAGATTATAGCATTATGAAGTTCAATTTCTTGATTTGCTTACATGCATGACCCAAAACATAACAAACCCATCACCAATATAACAAGTTCATGCATTCAAGCTCATATCTTTAATTAGTCAAACATGCAAGGCCATCTTGACTTCATTTCCATCCCAAATAATGCAAATGGTGTTCATTCTCATGGAACACAACAAAAACATACTTGCATGTAGGATTTAACACTCATATTTCCACATTCAACTTAATACATGCTTGTTTATGTAAAATCATGGTGATCCTATACATGCATGTGCATTTCAACTTCAAATTCATCAATTATAACACAACTTACAAGTTCAATCTCATGAATTTACTCACCTAGGAGTTTAATCTTCCAAACTCTAGTCAATTCTTGGACTTAATCTTCAAGATTCCCAAGTCTTGAGCCAAAACCACACAACTCTCTCCTTCTCTCTAAGGCACCCTCTCTCTCTATTCTTGAGTTCAAAATCAGCCAAATGAATTAAAGAGGGGAGTTGGGAGTATAAAGCCTTGACAACAAAACCCACTAAGGCCATTTTAATAATAATAGAGTAGTTGGGCTCTAATTCATCAATTTAATCCATTTAATCTGACCAGAGTCAATTTTTAATTAAATTTCACCGTAGGCTCTAAAAATTATGCCAATCACAATGGCGTAATCAATTTCGGGTCTTGTGGCCGATAAGGCTCTCAATTTAATTTCCGAAGCGGGTTACAGATATTCCTACGGTGAACAGATAAAAACTCGAAATCACATACATTCACATAATGACACATAAAATCATGCTAAACACATAATCATACTTAAATTAAGGACCAATTAGCATAATACGGAACATGGGTGTCACACTTGTGGTGCTTGGTCTAGGTGAGGATTGGTCTGACTGAGTACATCAAGCTTAGTCTGGCTGAGGCTTTTGGGCTTAGTCTGGGTGAGGCGTGTAGCGCTCAGTCGGGCTGAGGCGTTTGGGTGCTCGGTCTGGACGAGGCTCTGAGTGCTCAGACTGGCTGAGGCTTTTGATGCTCAGTCTGAATGAGGCGTGTAGCGCTCAGTCGAGCTGAGGCTTTTGATGCTCAGTCGAGCTGAAGCTTTTGGTGTTCAGTCTGGCTAAGGCTTTTGATGCTCAGTCGGGTTGAGGCTTTTAGTGCTCAGTCTAGCTGAGGCTCTTGATGCTCAGTCAGGCTGAGGCTTTTAGTGCTCAGTCTGGCCGAGGCTCTTGATGCTCAGTCAGGCTGAGGCTTTTAGTGCTCAATCTGACTGAGGCTTTTGTGAGTGTTGTAACCAAAATGTCATTGAGACACCAGATAGACGACTAAGGTATATAAACGTCAAAAAGTTACATTGCATGAGAAGATAACAAGAATGTTCAAGCTTGTGAATTTGCCGAAAAGAAAATACAATAACTGAGCAATACAAAAGTAGTGGTTTATTGAAAGTAACGTTTCAGGTGTTCGGCGTTCCAAGGGTGCGGGAGGTCTCGACCTTCCAAATCCTGAAGTCGGTAAGTGCCTGGACGTGGTCAGACTTTCACAATGTAAGGTCCCTCCTATTTGGCTGCCAACTTACCCTCAGTCGGATTCTTGGTGGCAAGAGTTGCTTCTCTCAAGACAAGGTCTCCAACAACGAACTTCCTTGGTCGGACTTTGCGGTTGTAGTGTGTTCTCATTTTCTGTTGGTATGAGGCCAATCTGACAGCAGTGGTCTCCCTGAGTTCTTCAATTAGGTCCAGGTCTGCTCGACGGAGTTCTTCAGTGAGTGCTGAATTTGGATGTAAAACCCTGGAGGTAGGCAGACCAATTTCCACCGGAATAACCGCCTCAGCGCCATATGTTAGGCGAAAAGGGGTTTTCCCAGTGGGAGTCTGGGCGGTGGTGCGGTAAGCCCATAGCACATTCGGTAGTTCCTCAGCCCAAAGTCCCTTAGCAGCTTCAAACTTAGTCTTGATGATCTTTAGGAGAGAACGGTTGGTGACCTCAACTTGGCCATTGGCTTGTGGATGACCGGGGGAAGAGAAACATGGTTAAATCTGGAGGTCGGCACAGAACTTCCTGTACTTGGTGTTGTCAAATTATTTGCCGTTGCCGGAGACAATGGCCTGAGGGACGCCAAATCTGCAAACGATCGACTGCCAGATGAACTTGGTTGTGTTCCGCTCGGTGATGGTCGCAAGGGGTTCTGCCTCTACCCACTTGGTGAAGTAATCAATGGCGACAATTGCGAACTTGGTCTGGCCTCGGCCGGTGGGAAGTGGACCAACTAGGTCGATTCCCCATTTGGCGAACGGGTAGAGGCTGCAGAGTGTGATCAATTCAGTAGGAGGAGCATGCAAGATGTTGGCAAAGCACTGACATTTGTCGCTTTTGAGCACAAAATCAGTGGCATCTTGATTGAGAGTCGGCCAGAAATAACCTATACGGAGTATTTTGTGGGCTAAAGACCGGCCGTCCAAATGGTTGCCACAAATTCCCTCATGGATTTCTTGCATTACATAGGTTGCTTGAGCCGAGTTGAGGCATCACAGATATGGTCGTGAAAAGCCACGTTTTTACAAGACGCCACTGACCAGAACGTAGTTAGACGACCGAGCCCTGACCTTGGCGGCCTGCTGTTGGTCATCTGGGAGTTCTCCTGTTGTCAAAAATAAGAAGATGCCGTATGCCCAAGGGATGGGTTCATTTTGAAGGAACTGCACTTCGTGTAGGTCAGGTGAGATGGCCGAGTAGGCTAGGTATTCGAGGCGGACTCCGTGGCTGAGGTCGGACTGGTCTGCAGAGGCCAACTGAGCCATCTCATCTGCCTTGGAGTTTTTCGCCCGAGGTATGTGCTTGATGTGGAAGGTATTGAAGAGGTGAACAAGGGGGAGTATCATATCCCTGTAAGCCCACATTGTGTCCTCCTTAGCGTCGAATTCTCTCGTAATCCGACCGACGATGAGCTGGGAGCCGCTGAATACCCGAATGTGGCTGACACCAATGTTCTTGGCAAGGCGGAGTCCTGCTATCAATGCTTCATATTCGACCTCATTGTTGCTGGCATCAAACAAGAAGCGGAGAGCACATTTGAAATAGCCACCCTCAAGGGAGGTGAGGATGAGGCCAGCCTCACTACCTTCCCTGCGGGATGACCCGTCGACGTTGAGAGTCCAAGAATAGGGGTCTTCAGGCTCGACAGGAGTTGGTGGGGGTAGAGAGGCAGTGGTTGGGGTAGGGTTGGTGAATTCCAGGATGAAGTCTGCTATGGCCTGTCCCTTGATTGCTGTTCGAGGCTAGTAGGAGATGTCAAACTGGCTGAGTTCTACGGACCACTGCATAAGTCTGCCGGAGAGCTCTGGTTGCTGCATGACCTTCTTCAGGGGTTGGTCGGTGAGGACCACTATGGAATGGGCTTGGAAATAAGGACGGAGCCGTCTGAAGGTAGTGACCACGGCCAGGGACAATTTTTCTAGCAATGGGTAGTTCTGCTCCGCTCCCCTGAGAGCTCGACTGATGTAGTAGACCGGCCGTTGAACTGAGTCGTCTTCCTTGATAAGAGTTGCACTGACTGCGGTGCTTGACACTGCTAAATAGAGGAAGAGAGGCTCGCCCGTAACTGCCTGTGAAAGGAGGGGAGGATTGGCCATGCATTGCTTTAACTGCTGAAAAGCCTCTTCGAATTCGGTTGTCCATTCAAAAGTTTGCCGAAGAACTTTGAAGAATGGTAGGCACTTATCTATTGCGCGGGAAATGAAACGGTTGAGGGCCGCCACTCGGCCAGTGAGTCTTTGAACTTCTTTGACCGTTCTGGGTGACTGCATCTCAATCAGGGCCTTGATCTTCTCAGGGTTAGCTTCAATGCCGCGCTGGCTGACCATAAAACCCAAAAATTTTCCAGATCCTACACTGAAGGTGCACTTCTTTGGGTTGAGCTTCATTTGGTACTTGCGGATGGTGGCGAAGGTTTCTCGCAGGTCGGTCAGATGATCAGTGGAGAGTTTGCTCTTGATCAATATGTCGTCGACATATACTTCAATGTTTCGACCTATCTGGTGATGGAAAACGGCATTGACCAACCGTTGGTAGGTAGCCCCAGCATTCTTTAGTCCGAACGGCATCACACGGTAGTGGTAAGTACCTCGGTCAGTAATGAAGGAAGTATGTTCCTGGTCAGACGGGTGCATTAAGATTTGATTGTACCTAGAAAAAGCATCCATAAAGCTGATCATCTGATGTCCGGCCGTGGCGTCGACCAGCAGATCGATGCGGGGAAGAAGATAGCTTTCCTTAGGGCAAGCTCAGTTCAAGTTGGAGTAATCGACACAGAGTCGCCATTTGCCGTTGTTCTTGCGGACTAGGACCACGTTTGACAACCATTTAAGATAGCCTACGTTTGTGATGATTGGGCCTTAAGGAGCTTGTCGACCTCTGCTGCAATAAGAGTATTGCGCTCCGGACGGAAGATGCGCTGCTTCTGGCGGTAGGGTCGGAAATGAGGTTCGATGCTGAGGTGGTGGGTTATAAAGGATGGATCAATACCTGGCATGTCTGAATGGGTCCAGGCAAACACGACATTATGCTCAGTTAGGAGGGCAGTAAGGTCGGCCTTGGCTTGAGGGGATAATTGGCTGCCGATTTTGGCAGTTTTGGTTGGGTGGGTAGGATAGATGGGGACCTCGACGAGCTCCTCCACAGGTTCTCCTCTAACCAGCTCGTCCTCATCCCGGACGTCGAGTCCTTCGATGATCATTGCCTCCTTTAGCTTGACTTCTTTGAGTGAGGCAATATAACACTCCTTGGCCACGGTTTGCTCTCCTATGACTGTTCCGACCCCGAGATCGGCGGGAAACTTGATCACAAGATGATAGGTGGATGTGATGACTTAGAAGGCATTTAGAGCAGTGCAGCCGAGGATGATATTGTAGGCAGATGGGCAATCGACCACAAGGAAGGTGAGCAACTTCGTGGTCTGCTGTGGGTAGTCATCGATCGTGATAGGGAGGTCGATGGAATTGATGGAGGTCACACGGTCGCCGATAAAACCGACCAGAGGAGTTTGGAGAGGGGACAAACTCTTTTCCCCAATCTTGTGCTGGCGGAAGCAATTGAGGAAAATGATGTCTGAAGAGTTGCCGTTGTCGATGAGAACTAGTTTGACCTTGTAGTTTGAGAGGATGGCAGAGATGACAAGGGGGTCATCATGTGGGTAACGGATGCCTATACAATCGGCGTCCGTGAAAGTGATAGGTTCAGTCCACTGTTTCAACTGTTTAGAGGGTCGATCCACCGTTGCCACTGCTTTTGTCTGAGCCTTGCCTTATTTTTTTGAGTTCTACCTTCTGAGCGGAACGGGATGGTCCCCCACAAGCAAGGCCGCCTAAGATAACTCTGATATCTCCGACTGGCAGGGGGGGATTAGCTGGCGGTCGAGGCTGTTGCGGAGGGCGATCATGGCCTTGGTTTGGTGGGGCTGGCTGCCGGAGTGGGGTGCGCCGGCCTTTGTTTCTGGAGGGCTCGGTTCTTTGCCTCTGCTGGGGGTGGATGTCCATGAACCAGCTAAGACATCCCTGACATATGAAGGTCTCGATCTGATCTTTGAGGTTAATGCACTCATCAGTGTTATGGCCATGGTCCTGATGGAAACGGCAATACTTGGACTGATCTTTCCGAT
The DNA here is from genome assembly GCA_025200525.1 of Camellia lanceoleosa. Classification (NCBI taxonomy): domain Eukaryota; kingdom Viridiplantae; phylum Streptophyta; class Magnoliopsida; order Ericales; family Theaceae; genus Camellia; species Camellia lanceoleosa. Next base: position 28,461,817 of record CM045768.1, on the reverse strand, counting down.
GGGAAGGGGTTTGTGAAGGCAGGGGCCATTTGAGGGGGTAGTCCCGTTGGATCTGATTGAGGACATGTTCCATGGGAGAATTGAGGGGTGTCTGGTTGATGCCGATCGGCCACCGGTCGGGTTCGGTTGTTATAGTGGGGTGTTTGGCTATTATACTAGGCGTTCCTGGGTTCCGAGTCTTTTCTCTTGTCTCTGGGGTTCGAGTTTTTAGTTATTGGGTCCTGCCGAGCAGCTAGTGAATCTTCAACATTCATGTATTTTTGGGCTTTGGAGAGTAGGGCTGCCATGGAGGTTGGTGGGTTTTTAGAGAGGGAGAAAAGGAAATTGGACAACCGTAGACCGGCCATGAAAGCCGTGAGGATGACCTTGTCGTCATTTTCCGCTACTTGCAAGGCTTCGGTGTTGAAGCGGGTAACAAAGTCGCTGAGCGATTCCTCCTGGCGCGAATGTTGAGGAGTTGGATGGCCGGGCGTCGCTGGCGCTGGGCTCCAATAAAATGGCTCAAGAAAGAGTCACTGAGGTGCTGAAAAGTGGAAATAGAGTCTGCTGGTAACTGACTGAACCATAATCGAGTTGACCCCTTCAATGTCACGGGGAAAGCCCGACACATGATCTCGACAAGGAAGGCATGGAGGATCATGAGGGTGTGGTAGGTCTCCAGATGGTCGACCGGGTTTGTCGTGCCGTCAAAAGAGTCAATGGTCGGCATCTTGAACTTGGCGGGCAGAGGTTTGTCTCGGATGGAGGCAACAAATGGTGAGTTTGCGGTGGTAAAAGGCTTGTGCTGAATGTTCTGCATGACCCCTTGGAGTTGGAGCTTCATAGCTCAGAGTTCCGCGTTCCAGAGGAGAATGTTGTCACCATGGTCAGTCAGTGGGGACTGGACACTACTGGCTTCCCCTTTCGGGGGCTGGTATCACGACTGACGGGCGTAGGGGTGGAGGTGGTAAATTTATATATGAAGGAGGAGGAGGTTATAAACCTTTTAGGTTGAATGGATGGGGTTGTGGAGCAGTGTGGCTAGGGGCTCTTTCTTGGTTGGGTGGAATATCTAGAGGTGGTGGTATGGGAAGGTTTCTTTGGAGTAAAGCATTTATTAGGGCTTGATTTTGCTCGGCCATACGGTTAATGCTGTTTGTAAGCTCGATGAAATATTGAGGTGGGTTGTTTAGATTGGGAGGATCGGTTTGATGGTCGGCAGCGTTATGATGAGAATCCATGGATCTAGTCGTGACCATACACCTTGATGGGTAGGAGAGAAAAGTTGTTGGGACAGGGTTTCCGGCGACAATGAGCACAACTGGCGCACGGATAAGAGCAGTTCCCACAGACAACGCCAACTGATAATACAGTTCATTCTTGGTGGATGGGTCGGACTGGTCCAAGTTCTTCGAGCTCAAGTCCAAATGGTCAAGCCCACCAGGTAACCTGCGAACAAGTTCAACGGGGAACGGGGTAGTCCCCCAGTGAACCCTCCGATGAGCAAATTAGTAGAGGAAGTAGAGAACGTAGAGAGAGAGATGGGAGATAGAAAGCTTAACCTTCTTCTTGTCTTCAACGTTCGCTTATATCCTTTGGTAATCATTTCCCTGTCTCTTCCGACCTACCCTCCTCACCGAAAGTCTATGCTGTAGCTTCCCTTGTTCAGGTAAGGAGGTCCTCTTCCGACGGGGAGGTGTTGTCATAATAAATGTTGTGATGTGGTGCATTAATGGTGATGTGCAGTGGCAATAACTTTGCAGATCTTTGTCTGCTGATGTGGCTCGTCCTTCACCCGCCACGTGTCAGAATGCCATTGGTTCTTTATGCCATGTTGGATTCCAGCTGTTCTGGACTCCATCGGATGGGTTATGTATTGGGCTTCAATTGATGGGCTTGGGTTGTTTATAGTGGTTTATGGCCTTTGTGAGCCTATCCATGTCAATGTATAAATAATAATACAAAATCATATAATGATGTAGCTCAATATAAACCATCCACCTTAAAACAAAACACTGACAAATATATTATTTATTTACCAAAATGACATTACCACATCATTTTTGTGATCAGTTAAAAAAAGATAAATTTACCCATAAATCTCATATGAGGAAATATTGATCCATTTAGTCTTAAGAGTTTTCTTATGAATCCCTTTTTTTTTTTTCCTGCTTTTGTTTTTAAAAGTTATATTTATTTGATACGATGCCATTTAAGTTTAAGTGACTGTTCTTTTGTTATTCTTTTTTTTTTTTTTTTTTTGGATTCATTTTTTAGATGATAATGGAAAAGTGAGATGTGAATGATTCTTTTTTGGGGGAGATTCGTGGCTGAAGTGTTAGTTATTGAGCGTGAAAATCTATATTTCTGTTAATGTGATTTTCTAGTGTTACATTAGAGTATTACGTTTGAAAAAAAAAAATACACCAAGATTTTTGTGTTACATTTACTGGAGTGTTACGTTTGAGAAAAAATATACTAAAGAGTTTTTTTTATGTGTTACATTGGAGTGTTACGTTTGGAAAAAATACATTAAGGAGTTTTTTGTGTGTTACATTAATTGGAGTGTTACGTTTAAAAAAATATATACCAAAGAGTTTTTTATTGTATTATATTAAAGTGTTACGTTTGAAAAAAGTCCTTTAGCGAGTTTTTGTATGTTACATTGATTGGAGTGTTATGTTTGGAAAAAGCATACTAATGAGTTTTTTTTTTGGAATATTACATTATTACGTTTGAGAAAAAATAAATTAAGGAGTTTTTTTGTGTGCTACATTGGAATGTCACGCTTGACAAAAATACACTAAGAAATTTTTTAGTGTTCCGTTAATTGGAGTGTTATATTTGGAAAAAGTACACGAAGTAGTTTTTGTGGAATGTTAAATTGTTATGTTTGAGAAAAATACATTAACAAATTTTTTTGTATATTACATTAGAATGTTACATTGAAGTGTCACGTTTAGAAAAAGTATACTAAGGAGTTTTTTTCAAAATTTTACATTTAGTAATTTAAACATTATGAGAAAATTTACATTTGTCCTTCAACACATAACACATGCGCATTTATAATTGCCCTTTTATGTAATTCACAATGGAACGAGATCTTTGGGTCCATAAAAAAAAAAAATGGAAGATCAAATAGCTCATAAGATCACTATTTGTAATTTATTGTTCTCCCTTAAAAAAAAAACATTATTTTTGTGAAATTTGTTTATCCACTTTAAAACAAAAGGGGAATTACACTAACAATCTTTGTAATTTATGATTTGTATCACTTTGATTTATGACCTTTTAATTGTGATATATTTAATTATGAATTTCAAATCTCATTCCAAGTAAGGACAATTGAAAACGCCATTTCATTTGCAAATGAAAAATACTTTATTTAAAGGGCAAAATCATCAATTGGATAAAATATAAACCAGTTTGACAAAAATAAATGTCAAAAAATTATTTTTGGATCTTTGAAAATTATTTATACCCATCAAAAATAAAATTATATAAAAATGATTAATCTTTTACATATTTATATTTATTTACTAAATTAATTTTTAGTATGTGTTTGGATAGTGATTATGTAATGAGTGGTTATTTTTATTGATGTTTTTAGATGGTTATCATGCAATAGATTTATTTATTTATTTTATATTTTTTGATGGTTATCATATAACAAATGATTATTAAGCTTTTAATGTGTAATCAATATATTTAATATATGAAATGTTTTGATTTTAGATTTTTTTTTATTTAATAGATCGATTTAATAATGACATCAAAATTGCCTCTATGTTTAACTTTTGAAAAAATATAAACTAATCTAATGAAAATAAATATCAAAATGATAATTTTAATTTTAAAAAATTAGTTTGACCCTTCAAAAAGATAAAATTATATAAAAATGAGTTGTATGACAATTTTGCCCTAGAAATTGATCGTTTGCAAATGAAATATCTTTTATTGTCATTATTTTGAATAAGATTCAAAATTCAAATTCAAATATATAACAATTAAAAAATTAAGGATTAAAGTGACACAAACTCTAAATTACAGGAACTATTAATGTAATTTGCCCTAAAACAAAACACTAACAAATATGTCAGTTATTTGCCAAAATGACATCACCGCGTTACTTTTTTTGATATTTTTTTGTTTAAACTTTATGTGTGTGAAACAATAATTTGAGAGAGAGAGAGAGAGAGAGAGAGAGAGAGAGAGAGAAAGTGTAACTGAATGGCTTTGTATATCTGTTCTTGTGTGTGTGTTTACAATGGAGAATGAGCTCTCTTTTATAGCCTGTGATGTACATTGGATGTGAGGCACCGAAAACATAAAGCTGAAAGCATAAAGCTAAAGTGGTGTACACTAACAAATGTCTAGTCTAATGGGTCTTGACTTTACATAATTGGAGGACAGCTGGTTTGCTATGATTAATACACTGAATTAACACTACACTAATTTAACACTAAAGTATATGATATATTAACAGTCCCCGCAAACTCAAGGAGAGTAGGCATCAACCAAGTTGAGTTTGGAAACAAGATCACAGAAGCGCCCAGGAGGATGAGCCTTGATGAAAATATCAGCAGGTTGATCGGCAGAAGCAATAGGGAGAAGATGAACAGTACCACGTATAACATGTTGTCCAATGAAATGACAATCAATCTCAATATGCTTTGTGCGATCATGAAACACATCATTGTGAGCAATCTGAATGGCGCTCTGATTGTTACAATAAAGAGAGGTAGCACCAGAAGATGAAACACCCATTTCAGTGAGGAGCAATGAGCCGGAAAAGTTCTGAGTAGTATCAAGAAGAGCTCAAGATTCAACCTTCTGCTAGAACAGGCGATGAGGGATTGTTTCTTGCTACGCCAAGTAATAAGAGAATCCCCTAAAAAGAAACAAAATCCCGTGGTGGAGCGTCGATCCGTAGGATCCCCAGCCCAATCAGCATTAGAAAAGGCACGCAGGTCAAGAGAGGAAGAAGCAGAGTAGTGAAGGCAATGGAACAAAGTGCCTTTGAGGTATCGAAGGATGTGGAGTAGAGCAGTATAGTGGGGAGTGCGAGGAGCCGACATGTACTGACTAACAAGGTGAACAGCATATGCAATGTCAGGACGAGTCACTATGAGATAGACAAGACTACCGATGAGCTGGCGATAAAGAGTAGCATCATTGAGGAGATCCCCATCGAGAGGAGTGAGACGAATCTGAGGATCAACTGGAGTAGAAATAGTTTTGCAATCGGTAAGACCAGCACGAGCCAGAAGATCTGATGCATATTTGGCCTGAGATAAATAAGAACCAGTAGAATCATGAGAGACTTCAAGGCCTAAAAAGTAGTTAAAAGTACCAAGGTCCTTCATCTCAAACTGACGGTGGAGAAAACGTTTGAGTTGGAGAATACCAGCTGCATCATTGCCAGTGATAATCATATCATCCACATACAGAAGGAGAAGAGTGGTACCATGAGGAGTAGTCCGTATAAAAAGAGCAGAGTCATAGAAGCTAGAGGTGAACCCAAAGTCATGAATGGTAGAACTGAATTTAGCAAACCAAGCGCGGGGTGCTTGCTTGAGGCCATAGAGGGCACGTTGTAGTTTGCAAACCTTATGAAGTGGAAAAGTAGACCCAGGTGGAGGTTGCATGTAGACCTCCTCAAGAAGATTACCATTGAGGAAAGCATTTTTGACATCCATTTGAAAAAGCTCCTAGTGGCGAGCAGCAGAAACAGTAAGTAAACTATGAACAGAGGTAAGCCGAGCAACAGGGGAAAAGGTTTCCTCATAATCAATCCCATATTCCTGGTTGAAACCCTTGGCAACAAGACGAGCTTTGTTGTGTTCAATAGAGCCATCAGAATGAGTCTTGATTTTGTAAAGCCATTTGCAACTAATCGTAGTTTTGCTAGGAGGAAGATCAACAAGATCCCAAGTATGAGTTTTGTCCAAAGCTTGGAGTTCATCAGTCATAGCTTGCTGCCAAAGAGGATTAGTACAAGCCTCACGATAGGAGGTAGGTTCATAAGTAAAAAAGGCAGCAGATCCAACAATATAATCACGAAGATGGATAGGAGGTTGAGTTACCCGGTGTGGTCGATCCGTAGGAGGATCGGTGGGAGAAAGAACCGGTGGAGAAAGAGGTGGTGGAATAAGAGGTGGACCTTCAGGGAGAGCAGTCTGGTCAGGAGCAGGAGTGAGCAAGGGCGTCTCAATGAAGGAGGAACTTGTATCAAAATCATCAGAGAAGAGATCTATGGAAGGATTAGTAAACAATACATTAGTGGAAAGTGCGGGTAAATGAAAGGAGGATAGGGAGGAAAACATTTTGTGCTCCCAGAAAACGACATGGCGGGAGATACGAAGACATTTAAAGAGAGGTTCCCAACAGCGAAAGCCTTTATGTTCAATTCCATACCCAAGAAAGCAACAAAGACGAGAACGAGGTTCAAGCTTAGTGTGTTCATGAGATTGAAGTAGAACAAAGCAGGCAGAGACAAAAACCCGAAGATTAGTATATGGAGGGGGAGTGCCATGCAGACGTTCAATGGGAGTTTGATTATGAATGACAGGAGTAGGAGCACAATTGATAGTGTAGACAGCAGTGAGGATAGCTTCCCCCCAAAAGTTTTCAGGGCAGGAAGAAAAGAGAAGGAGAGCGCGAGTAGTGTCAAGAATATGCTTATGTTTCCGTTCAGCACAGCCATTTTACTGGGACGTGCCAGCACAGGAATGATAAGGCAGTGTACCATGACTCTGAAGAAAAGAAAGGAAATCTGAGTCTCGATATTCCATAGCATTATCAGAGCGAAAAAGTTTGATGGTTTTGGAAAATTGGGTGTGGATCATTTGGGCAAAGTTATAATAAAGGGTTTTGAGTTCAAACCGAGTTTTCATGAGAAAAATCCAAGTAAACCGTGAAAAATCATCAATAAAAACAACAAAATAACGAGATCCCTCCATAATAGGAGTAGGGGAGGGGCCCCAAATATCCGAATGTATAAGATCAAAAGGTACACAGGAAACAGAAGTACTTTTATTAAATGATAAAGCAGGTTGTTTGGCAAGTTGAAAGGGTATACAATCGAAAGTATCTGGAAGTATATGACCCAATTGTCCACTAGAAACCAAGGACTTTAAGCGATTAATAGAAATATGCCCTAACCGACAATGCCAAAGATGAAAAGGAGATAAGGAGGAAGCAGATGTAGAAGCAGCGATCTAAGGAGAGTCAGGAACATGAAGGTGAACGAGGTCATAGAGACGTCCGTGCTTACGGTCGATCCCAATAGTCTGCCCCGTCTGAGCGTCCTGCACCAAACAATGAGTAGCAGAAAATGTGACAGTTAGACCAAGTTTACATAATTGACCAATAGAAATAAGTTTTAAAGTGAGAGCAGGGATATGATAAACTTTGAGGCAAAGATAAAGAAGATGTGGAAACAGTACCAATATGACGGACAGTTATGAGAGAACCATCAGCAGTTTGAATTGAGGGAATATGAGGAGATGAAGAGATAGAAGAAAATATAGTAGAACTGGAGGTCATATGATTACAACAAGCAGAGTCAAAATACCAAGAAAAGTTACCTGGAATCACAAACAAAGCACTAGGAGGAGGTGTACTGGAAGGGGAGAGAAGGTGTTTGAACATGGCCTCTACATCCGTTGGAGAAAAGAGAGGGGTAGATGGAGCAGGAGACTCAGAAAAACCCTCAGAGGCAGCAGCAACAGTGTGATATGACTGATTCCCGAACGATGAAAGCTCCACCGGGAAGAACCACCGCGAGAAGAGTGGTTATTGGAGGAGGAGCGGAATGGATTGCGAAAATAATCCTGTTGCAAATGACCAGGACTAAGTTTGTTGCAGTATCGGCAGGTTCTGACAGGGCAATTGACCAGGAGATGTGTTGAAGAAAGGCCCCGATTATGACAATAGAGGCAGGCAGTGGTCTGCTGGGTAAATAATGGCCGGGACAGATGAGTGGCAAGAACAGAGTCCACATGATGAGTTTGGAGAGTGCCAAGACGAGTCTCCTCTAATAGCAGCTCAGAAATGGCTTGTTCCAGAGTGGGCAAAGGATGGCGATGAAGAAGAGAGGCACGTACGGGCTCAAAAGATGAAGTAAGAGCCATGAGAAAGTGTACCAACCTTTGCTGATTACGATAGGCAGTAACTAAGACAACATCTTCTCGGTGAGGCCAAGTCGGCTCGAAAAGAGCAAGCTGGTCCCAAACGGAGTACATTTAAGAAAGGAAGTCATTGATAGACTGACTAGATTCTTGGCGCATCCGATGAAGTTGGCTCTGAAGTTGATATTGATGAGCAAGACCAGTAGTTTGGTATCGTTCTTTTAAAAAATCCCAGATGTCCTTTGCAGGAGTTGTGACAGAGTCAAGCTGAAAGCGACCAAACTGAAGACTAATAGAGGTAACAGATGTATTTCGAAACCAGGTAATGATTTGGTAATTTTTACTGTCCCAGTCCTCAAGTCGGTCTTCATATGTAGTAGTAGCAGTGGAAACAGTAGTTTCAGCAGTGTCTTTCACTGGGTGGGTCACATCCCCGGTGATAATTCGCCAGAGCTTCTTTCCTTTGAGGAAGGAAGACATGGCTTGGGCCCACAGAACATAGTTGGAACCATTCAAAATAACAGAAATGGGATGGGAGGCATCATGACGATCCATAATAAAGGTTGAATAGGGCTGAATCAAGAGGAATAGACATGTAGGAGCAAAATTAGGTAAAACAGAGTGTACTAGTGAGTCCGGAACGTCAAAAATAGCTAGGACAAGTATGCTGGACAGAGAGGAAGTCAGCAATGATGTCAACGGCGCATGTTAGCAGAGTGCAGGGAGGAGCATGTTAGCAGGAAGGCGACGGCGCACGGTAACGGACTGGCGCAGGCGCAGCGCACGGTAGTAGTTTTGGCGCACGCAGGTGCACACTAGTGAAACGGCGCACAGCGGCGATAAGAAGAAGCGCGACGAGTGGCAGTGGCGGTTGACGTCTACCGCGTGTGGGCACGTGGCGGATATGTGCAGTAACAGATGGCGCGTGTAGGCGCGTGTAAGAGTGGTAGCGGTATTGGTGACGCGCCGAGGACAAACATGGCGCGTGTGGGTGCATGAGAGGGTTTTTGAGGACGGGCTTGGTGCCGTTGGAATCGTGAGGAAATTTTGAACGGTTTAGTGTAGTGCCACTGTGTACGAGACTAAATACCAAAATCGAAACTGGACTAAATACTAAATACCAGAAATGTAACACTGGGCTCTGATACCATGAAACAATAATTTGAGAGAGTGTGAGAGAGAGAGAGAGAGAGCAACTGAATGGCTCTGTATATCTGTTCTTGTGTGTGTGTTTACATTGAAGAATAAGCTCTCTTTTATAGCCTGTGATGTACATTGGATGTGAGGCACTGAAAACATAAAGTTGAAAGCATAAAGCTAAAGTGGTGTACACTAACAAATGTCTAGTCTAATGGGTCTTGACTTTACATAATGGGAGGACAACTGGTTTGCTACGATTAATACACTGAATTAACACTACACTAATTTAACACTAAAGTATATGATATATTAACAGTGTGAATTACATATTTTCATTGACCAAATATTTTTCAGTGAAATTAACGTTATTCATAATTTTTATTTTTTATTTTGTTGGTGTCAAACCTATTGTATAATGAAATGCTAGAGTCGACGTAATGCTTACCATAATATGTAAACACAGGTCAATTTTGATGTAGAAAAAGGGCCCATAATTATATTGCTCACTGTTGGATCATTTTAATATTATTTATTTATTTATTTATTTATATATATATTTTGTTCATGAATCTCATCTTATTCATGAATGGAGATTTATTATTTTGGTGACCTTTTGTCTTGTTCATAAATGAAGATTAATTAGAATTCATGAATTTGGCAGTGAGTTAATATTTAGAGACTCTCAATTTTCTCTAGTTTAACGGTCATTATTATTTTTTGATGTAAATTGTAAGGTCCTAATGGCCTATAAATAGTTATTCTCATCTATTATTTTCTGCACCAACTATTATTTATATGTGATAGATTACTAGCAAAGAAGAGTGTTTTTCTTGGTGGAGTTTTTGGTTCACCATCTTGTGCAGAGTTGACCTGAACCATACGACAAGTGGTCAGGCTGTTGTATCCTGGAGAGAACAAGTCATAGTTTTGTTGCATCGGTATTTGGGTTCTTCCTACCGTAGTAGACTTGATCTCCTTAAAGTAAATGAGATATCTGTGCCTCGGTCTGATCTATTTGTATCTCATTTTCTTTGCATTATTTATCAATAAACTATAATTTTTTCTGGTATTTTCACCAACAATTTTAAGGAGATCAACCATGGAACAAGTACTAAGAAAAATCAATGATGAAATTGGAGATCTCAACAAGCCTTTCAAGTTCAAGGAAGTTCATTTTAAAAGGTGGAAAGAAAAAATTCTTTTTTACCTCAGTCTTTTGGAAGTCGTATATATTCTTACCAAGAATAACCCAAACAAAATCCTAATCGAGGAGATGATGAAGATTACGAGACCCATGAAGCAAAAGTGGTTTCCTACAATACAGATGAGTATAAATGTCATTTTTATCTCTTAAATTGCCTTGCTAATCAATTTTATGATTACTATGACACCGCTTACACTTTGTCTTCTATTAATTTTTTGCATGCTCACTTGTGTTTTATTAACAGTAAATATGTAGGAATTATAAGTAGTTTAGGATTAATTCCTAAAAATGACAAAAAATATTGAAAAATGTGAAGTTTGCAGTAAAGTAAAAATTACTAAGAGGCCTCATAAAAATGTTGAAAAACATACCGAATTACTATAATTATTTCATACTGATTTGTGTGAGTTTGAAGGAATTTTAACTCGATGTGGTAACCGATATTTTATCACTTTTATCGATGATTTTTCAAAATACACAAACGTATATTTATTAAAAAATAAAAGTGATACTTTTGAGAAATTTAAAGAATTCCTTATTGAAGTGGAAAATCAATTTGATAAAAAGATTAAGAGAATTAAAAGTGATAGAGGCGGGGAGTATGAATCTCTTGTATTCAACTCTTTTGTTCAGTTATTAGGAATTATTCATGAGACTACTCCACCACATTTACCTTCATCTAATGGCGTAGTCGAAAGAAAAAATAGAACGTTAATTGACTTGACAAATGTTATGCTTATTGATTTAGGTGCTCCCTCAAATATTTGAGGCAAGGTTATTTTGAGAACTTACCATGTGATAAATAGAGTGCCACACAAAAAGAATAAAATTGTACCTTATGAGTTGTGACGGGGGCATAAACCAAATCTAAGTTATTTGAAGGTTTTGGGTTATTTAGCTTTTGTGAGGTATACAATCCTAAACGACCTAAATTGGGTGAACGAACAACCACTTGTGCTTTTCTTGGACATGCGTTGCATAGTACAGCTTATAGATTTTTTGATATGGAAAATAATGTTATTTTTGAATCAAGTGATACTATTTTTCATGAAAATAAATTTCCTTTTAAATCTAGAAATAGTGGGGGTCAAATAATTTCTGAAAATATTTTATCCATGACTAACTCTTCTACTCCATCTCAAGTTTTTCAAGAATAAAAAAATTCTCAAATCCAACCAAGAAGGAGTAAACGAGTTAGAATTGAAAAAGATTTTAGCCCTGACTATTATCTTTACAATGTGGAAGAAATTCCTCTTACAGTGCAAGAAGCTTTATCATTACCTGATGTTATTTTCTAGAGAGAGGCTGTAAATGATGAGATAGATTCACTACTTTCAAATAAAACATGGAAACTAGTGGATTTATCTCCATGTTGTAAAACTATTTGGTGTAAATGGGTCCTTCATAAAAAACTTAAACCGAATTAAACTATAGATAAATATAAAGCGAGACTTGTCGCTAAAGATTTTAAACAACAAGTTGATCTTAATTTCTTTGATACTTTTTATCCAGTTACTAGAGTTACATCCATTAGACCGTTGATAGCAGATTGTAATTCATGATTTAAAAATTCATCAAATGGATGTAAAAACAGCATTTTTAAATGGAGATCTAGATGAGGATATTTACATTGACCAACCCGAAGGCTTTGTAGAACATGGCCAAGAAAGCAGGGTGTGTAAGCTAACTAAATCCTTTTATAGTTTAAAATAAGCTCCTAAATAGTGGCATGATAAATTTGAATCCTACATGCTTGAGAATGACTATAAGACTAATGAATGTGATAAGTGCATATATTATAAAACTTGTGAGAATACACATGTGATTATTAGCCTATATGTGGATGATCTACTTATCTTTTTTTTTTTTTGCATTATATAATTAGACAAAAAAATATGCTATGTAGTCACTATGAAAGATCTTGGTGAAGCCAATTTTATTTTGAGAATTAAAATTACCAAGATTAATGATGACATTTTTCTAGATCAATCACATTATATTGGGAAAATTTTAAAGAAATATAACTTTCTAGACTGTAAACATGTTGTTACTCCTTTTGATGCAAGCATATATTTATCTGTTGTAATAAATGAAAAATTAGTGATTAATTAAAAGGAATATGCTAGCATGATTGGTAGTTTGAGATATGCTACTGACTGTACTAGACCTGACGTTGTATATATTGTTAGAGTACTTAGCAGGTTTACTAGCAAGCCAAGTCGAGATCATTGGCTAGCCATTGAGAGAATTATGAAATATTTATCTGGTACAAAAAATTATGGTTTGTTTTATAACAAGTGTCCTACGGTACTTGAGGGATATAGTGATGCTGATTGGAACACTTTGTCAGGTGATTCTCTTTCTACCTCAGGTTTTATTTTTACCTTGGGTGGTGGTGCTATATGTTAGAAGTCTAAAAAACATACTATAATTACTAATTCTACAATGGAAACTAAGCTTATAGCATTAGTTTCAGCATGCGAGGAAGAGAATTGATTGAGAGATTTGTTACATGAAATCCCTTTTTTGGAAAAACCAATTCCTTTTGTGTTAATTCGTTGTGATAGCAATGCTGCTATTGGTAGAGTGAGCAACCATTTTTATAATGGTAAATCTAGACCCATTCGAAGAAAATATAGTAATGTGAGATCCTATTTGAGTAATGACATCATAATTGTGAATTATTTAAAATCTTGTGATAATCTTGCGGATCCATTAACCAAGGCCTTGGTGAGACATAGGATCTGGAATACATCGAGGGCGATGGGTTTGAAGCCTATAAAATCATAAACCATGTATGAGGATACCTAACCTGGGGACCAGAGATCCTATAACTAGGTTCAATGGGAATAACAAATTATATAGTGGTTGTAAAAAATGCACTCCTTAATATTTTGTGGCCATCTCTATGATGTAAGTACATTTGTCTTGTAATGTTGGAGGGTTGAGTTTTTATACTATTAATGAAATTCTATAGCTCTTGTTGAGTGGGGTGTGTAAATTACAGGAACATCATTGACAGATTTCACCTATGTGAGCATGAAAGTGGGACTGCTTTCTATGAGAACAAGACTTATTCTCAAATATGCTTATAAAAACTGGGACAAGCACAAGGCCGTAATGTACTGGCTATTAAGGCTTGGTTTGGCTTGAACTAAATAAGCTAAAAAGTCAAAAAGTCACTATCTTATTTAAGTCACATCATCCTATTTAAATCACATCACCTCTCTAACACATCACATCAAACCCAACCCAAACCCAACCCAAACCCACCAATAAGTCAAAAAGTGCACTTTTTTAGAACACCCCAAACCAACCCTAAAAACTCATGTCAACATTTGAATTATTATGTGTGAGCAATAATACTTTATTTCCCCTAAGTAGTCATAGTTCAAGTCTGAAACCACTACTGACTCCGGAATAGAGGTTTGTTTCACTAATAAAGGTTCAATGCAGAGCACACCTTCATGATGCATACTAGTCTATCTTTGTTTGGTAATCTCTTTTGTCTTTGTTGATATTAAAATGAGTGAGGGATTGTTGGACCATTTTGATATCTTTTATTTATTAATTTATATATTTTGTTCATGAATCTTCTTTTGTCTTGTTCATGAATCTCATCTTGTTCATGAATGGAGATTCATTATTTTGATGACCTTTTGTCTTGTTTATAAATGGAGATTAATTAGAGTTCATGAATTTGGTAGTGAGTTAATATTTGGAGACTCTCAATTTTTTATAGTTTAATAGTCATTATTATTTTTTTGGTATAAATTGTAAGGTCCTAGTGGCCTATAAATAGTTCATCTCATCTATTATTTTCTACACCAACTGTTGTTTATACTTTAGAAATTACTAGCAAAGAAGAGTATTTTTCTTAGTGGAGTTTTGGATTCACCATCTTGTGCAAAATTGGCCTGAACCATACGACAAATGGTCGTGTTGTTGCATCCTGGAGGGACAAGTCATAATTTTATGACTACTGCATCAGTATTTGGGTTGTTCCTACTGCAGTAGGTTTGATCTCCTTAAAGAAAACGAGATATCTGTGCCTCAGCCTGGTCTATTTATATCTTGTTTTATTTGTATTATTTATCAATAAAATATAAGGTAGCGTTTGGTAGAGCTTTATAACTATAATTTGAGAATAAGAGTTGTATTTTTAGTTTTTGGGTTTTGAAATTATGATTTGAGTGTGAAAAATTTGTTTGATGAATGAGTTTTGAAAAGAGTTTTGAATTTGGTGGGAATTTTTTGATGTAGCATATGATATTTGAAATAAAAACTTACAACTCATAATCAAACACACAACTCAAAATTCTATTAAAGCTTATAATTTTTTTTTAAAATTCAAAAAATATTTTTTGCTGAATATATAAAAATTAACATGTGTCAATTGTAAAAAAAAAAAAAAAAAAAAATCACTGTTCCAGTCAACCGGTCGGTCGACCGGTGGGACGTTCGATAGGACAGCTTGTGAGATGACCAGTTAGTTCAAATTTTCCCACCTTCCATCGAGCTTTCAAAAGTGAATGTGAAATTAATTTTTAAAAGCTGCAAATAAACACCATAGGCAAATCAAAGGGTGAAACTAAAGTTCTAAAACCCTTCCGAACAAAGCCTAATTTTTTCTGGTATTTTCATCAATACTCACTCATAGTGATGTTGACTATTTATTTATTTTTGTAATTATGACTAGTTTTAGCTTTAACAAAAGTATAAGTAAGTGGAAATTATAGCAAAAATTAAATTACTATATCAAGGTTTTAAACATATGATTTAAAAAAAAAAAGAAAAGGTTTTTAAACGTCTCTTTTATCTTTTATTGGAATTCACAACTATCATCAGGTCAAACAATAATGACCAATCTTATATCTGTTTGGTAGAACTGTGAGAAAGTACTTATAGCTTATACCTAAACAGCTTATAGCTTATAACTATGAATATAAGTTGATTTCTGACTTATAAATTAAGCATCTCCTGCCCCACTCAAAGAATAAGTTAATTTCTGACTTCAAAAAAACTATAAGCTAAACCAAACACATCAAAATAACTTAAATTAAGCTAAAAGCTGAAATAAACTACTTTTAAGCTGCACTAATCAGACACATTATAGGACTCGAGCACTTAATTCAAACAATGAATAAAACAAATGTTCTTAAAAGAGACTCAAATGTTTTTTTATCAAATTGAGTTATACTTTCTTCTTTCTCCTCCTCCTGCTGTTCTTTTTTTTTTTTTTTTTTGGAGAGAGACTCAAATGTTTATTTCAAAATTTTAAGATAATTTTATAACTTTTAAATTTACAAATATGTTATTATTAAAATTATTATTTAAATCTAAATTTATTCATTGAAATACTTTATATTAAAAAAATTAATTAAAATTTTTATTTTTTTGAGTAAGTGCGTACTGACTTAAAACAATTAATACTACTTCTTTTTTTTTTACTAACAAAATGACAAAATATATATATATATATATATATTATTTGTTTATCTAATTAACTTTTCACTAATGTCCTACAATGTTACCCTCTATTTTATATATTTATTCACCCAAATTACTTTAAAAATACTCTTCAAATGTAGATACTCTCAAAAAATCTTAACTAAAATAATTATTACACTAACTAGTTCATTATCATAAGTAAAATAATAATAAAATTAATTATAATAGTTAATAAATATTTTTTAATAATCTGTTTGGGTTGCTTTTAATTGGCAAATGACATAAGATGAATAAAAGTCAGAAAATTAAAATCTAGAGGGGAGGAAAATTATTTAGAGTTCATTTAGGATGTGGGTTGGTTTTTGACTTTTTAATTATTTTAGCCTTGCAACTAAAAAGCCTCGTTTGGGATAAATTTTTTTACTTTTTTGAGAGAAAAAATAAGATGATTATGATTTGGATGTGACATTTTATCTTATTAAGCTAAAAATCATATTTTATCTTTTGTGACTATTTTAGCTAAAAAATCTTATTTTAACTTATGCCAAACAAAGACTTAACCTCTATCATCTATGTGACATTGTCAAAAATGAATCTACACAAATAAATGATTTAATAAATGATTTGGATTAATTTTTAACGTTAGCGGTGTTTGTGAAGTAAAAAATTGGCATTTTTTAGCCAAAATCTATAAAAAGGCAAAATAAATTAAAATAGTCATTGAGACAAAATGTCGTTTCAAATCTATAATTATTTTATTTTTTCTCTCACAAACATCACATTCTCCGTTTGGGAACATGCTAATTTAGTAACTTTTTAGCTATTTGGCTAAAATATGAACTAAAAACTAGTATGTTTGGGATGATTTTTTGGCTTTTTATGAAAATATGTGTAAAAAGTAGAGAGAAAAGAGAATCTTTAACTTTTTTGTATGGATTATTGGCTTTTTGGCTAATTTAGTAATTTTTTGACTTTTTGACTAAAAGGAAGGGTTCTCAAACGAGGCCTCAATTACAAAAAAATAACCATTTTCCAAATACAAATATTTTAACCTATTAAAATAGTCAAAAAATAAAATAGACCACTTTCCGAACGAGGCCATTGTCTTATGTTAGGAAGTAGGTTAAAAGTTGATTTTTTATATTTTTTAAAACACAAATTATTTTTGAAAGTAAATTTAAAACTAATTTTTTTAACTTTTTAATTTAAAAAAAATTAAAAAATTTATGACTTAAAAAAATTAAAAAATAAAAAACTTTTTAATCGAGTTTTCAAATATAAACCAATATCACATCTAGGGGTGTGCGCGGTGCGGGTCGGTGCGGTTTGAGAGAAAAATAGAAACCATATGGCGGGTGACGGATTGATAAAAGTGTCACTAGAATTTGCTATTTTCCTTATCAAAAATCGCCGGTTCGGTTGGCAAATAATGGCAGATTTGCCTTGGCGGTTTGGGCGGATTGGCGGTTTATAAAAAATATAATTCAAATTACAAAACATAAATCAAAAAGTAAAAAAAAGATGAGAGATGCCGTGATATTAAGCATCTTGCGAAACTTTTTTCTGATGCAGCAAGTGTAGCAACAACATGATAATATCAACGACTATGCCATCAGTTTATTACAAGCATTTATGGAAGCTACAATGATCAAATACAATACATAAAATTAATATCATTCAGGATTTACAATATATTGAAAATGTTTACTCTTGAAAAGTATTTAGATTAAAAAGTGAGCTAATGCAAGTTTGCAACATGGCTAAAAAAATATATATATATTGAAAAGTAAATTGGAATCCAACTTTATTTTTGATTACTCACATCTTGAATTTCCCTCGAGCAGTAATGTAATACTATATTCTAAGATATAGAACAACAAACAAACTTTAGTAAAAAAGAATTTTTAGAATCTTATAAAATATGATTTAATAGCGGTGCGGGTCGGTGCGGTTTAGAAGAAAAATAGAAACCGGCGGATTAATAAAAGTGTCACTAAAATTTACTATTTTTCTTACTAAAAACTGACGATTCGATTGACAAATAATAATGAATTTGTCTTGACGGTAAGACTCGGTGTGATCTTAACGATTTCAGTAATTTTAACGGTATTATGGCGCTGTTTGGGATTTGGCTTAAAAGGCTATTATAGCCTATTTTTCAAAAATAGCCCAAAAGCCACAACTTTTGTAACTTTTTCAAAAAAAAAAAAATATATATATATATATATAGGGAGCAGCCGGACAGTGTAGGCACAGCCTACACTGTCACAGCCAACAATCATCATTTCAACAACAAAATTACCATTTTGCCCTTTCATATTAATTTAAATAATAAAAAGTTAGGGATAAATTTGTCATTTTACATTTAAACATCATTTCAACACACTTTTCAATACAACAACTCAACTAAAATAGCCTCTCATCTTCCCAAACACAAAATTAAAATAACCTACTAAAATAGTCAAAAAGTCAAATAGCCTCTTAAAATAGCCACTTCCCAAACGAGACCTATGTACACCCCTAATCACATCAATGTATTTTAATCGAGTTTTCAAATATAAACCATTATCACATCAATGTATTTGATTGAAACATAAATAATTGGTCAAAGTGGGGACCATCCCAGTACTTGTGTTGTAACAAGTCACGATCCCCATAACTTTCAGCTGCGAGAATCTTTCTCGTGAAGTAACCGAAAAACGAGGTTCAAAGTCTAAAGTCACGCGAGAAAAGCATAAAATATAAAATTTAACGATTGTCGATAAAATTTAATCGGGGGCGGCAAACAGCATGTGCAGAATTTTTTTTTTTTTTTTTTATCGGAAAAAAAGGGTTCTGTGATGTTATTACAGTTCCTGCGGGTCTTGATTCCGGAATAACCGGTTGTTAGTCAGAAATTAACCCCCATTAAGTGGGGGACTTGTCACTGAGGTACTAGTGGAGCTCCTGAATCTCCCCAACCTACAAACAAGTCTCGACCGGAGTACAATACGAGGTCTCAAAGAGAGTCCCTGGCGAAGCTAGGAATTTTCGTGCCCCCCTAAGAGTCGAACTTGACTCGAGCGGGTGAAGGCAAAGGCATTCTCCACTGAGCCACCACCCCCAGCGGTAACAACATGTGCAAACTCGAATGATTTTTTTCATGGGTAAATTACACCGACACTAAATTTGGATTTAATATATATTATTTTTTTGGTGTTTAAAAAAATTATATTTTTATTTCTATAGTCAATTGTCTTATTTTATCAATTGTCTGATTCAGTATGTTTGGTTTAGGTTTTTTTAGTTAAGTTTTTTGAAAATTAAGTTTTTTGGTTTTCGTGTTTTTTTGTTTTTAGTGAAATTTTTAAAATTTTAAACATTTTTTTTTTACTTTTTTAGATGCACTTTACTTAGATGTATCTAAAAATTTAAAAAATTTGTAAAAAAATATTTTTTAAAATTAATAAATACATAAAAATACAAAAAATGTACTGAATTCTTTTTTTTTTTTTTTTGTATTTTTGATATTTAGTGAAATTTTAAAAGGTTTTTTTCAATTTTTTTTTACTTTTTAAGTATATTTATGTTAGGTATGTCTAAAAATTAAAAAATTTGCTCAAAATATTAAAAAAATTCAACAAAAACAAAAAAACACGGAAAATAAGAAAGTAGAATTTTCTGAAAAGTGTTTTTGAAAGGTGGTAACCAAGCATTTTAGAAAAAAAAAATTACATTGAAAAAAAAGTATAAAAAAAGAAAAGAAAAGGAAAAAGTAAAGTAAAACAAGAAAATAAAGAACGTATAAATTTAATATTTTTTATATCAATATTAATTCCTTCTAAATAATTACAATGACAAAGGTCAGTATAATTTTTCAAATGTCAGAAGTGATATGTATTAAATCCAAATCTCAAGAGTGTAAGTGTAATTTACCATTTTTTAAATAAAATAATAACAATAATATTATATAAATTTTTATAATCGGTTTAAATTTTATCTTTGAATTTTAAAATTTAATCATTAATCATTTCAAAATATTATCTTGTTTTATTTAATTATTTTAATTAGGTTTATTTTGAAATGTGGGTTAAAATTTGATTTTAATTTTTTTTTTCACTTTTTTAAAAATGTGTAAAAAATTAGATAGGTTATGTGATCTAAAAAAAGTCAAAAAATTGACTTTTAACCAAGTTTTCAAAATAAGCCTTAAAATTATACACAAAATCGGGTTATGTATAAAGTGCATAACATGTTTATTAAATTTTTATTTAGAGATTTCGTTTGCACTTTGTTAATAAAATAAAAGAAATAAAGTGTAAATGAGAATGATTTATTATAATATTTTTTTTTTCGATAGGTACATAATATATAAGTTAATAATAATGACTTGTAAAATATCAAATATTAACAAGTGCTCATTGGATATTGTTTATTATTGAAATTTATATAAAATTTATTTTATAAATCGTAAAATGTAAAAAATAATTTAAAATCAATAAAAAATATTTTTGAATTGTAGAAAAGGGTCAGGCATTTATTTCATTTTATTTTATTTTTCGTCTTATGCAATCATAAGAAGATTTATTACTTTATATATATTTTAAAAAATAACGATTTAATAAAGTGATGTGGACAAGTGTTGTCCGTGGTTTGAGATGATCTAAATAAGTGTATTTTTTTATTTTTTATGAAAAGATATGTAAAAAAATAGAAATGTGATGTAAGGTAAAAAATATAAAAAGATAAAAAGTGTGTACTTATTAATACACCCCTAACAAGGTAAGAGGGGGTCTATTTGGGAAACTGGTTAAAAGCAAGGTAAGATAGGATAAGTAGAGATGTAATGTGATATGATCCAAAAAAGATAAAAAATGTGTACCCCAAACAAGGTAAGATAGGATCCATTTGAAAAACTGGTTAAGAGTAAGGTAAGATAGAAAAGTAGAGATATGATGTGACAAAAATAAAAAAATAAAAGTACACACTTATTAGTACGAGCAAGGATCCTCGGCTGCCCTTTTCGGCAGCCGTCCCAACAGCCCCTCAAAACGACGTCATTTTGGGGGCTTTTTCCTTTTTTTTTCTTTTCTTCTTCCTTGTTTGAGCGAGAACGAGAGGGAGAAGAAGAGAGGAAGGAGAAGAAGAGTCGGGTGGGCGGACTAGAGGGCCATAACCAAGATGGGAGGAGGAGGAGGAGGAGGCGGAGGCGGTCTGTTCTTCTTGCTGCCAGAGGCGACGATCGGACGGCTGACGGCCCGGAGGCGACAGGCTGCGACGGTGAGCTCATCCTCCTCTTCTCCCCCTCTGGTTTTGAAAAGAGAGAAAGTAAGAACGAAGAAGACGAAAAGGAAAAAAAAAAACACCAAAACGACGTCGTTTTGGGGGGCTGCCGGGTAGGGCGGCCGATGATCCAAATTCTTATTAGTACACCCCAAACAAGGTAAGATAGGATCCATTTGGGAAACTGGTTAAAAACCAGGTAAGTGTGCACTTTTAATTTATTTTTGGTCACATCACTTCTCATATTTTTTATCTATAAAAAAACAAAAAAGTTATAAAAGTTAAAAAAATCAGCTTTTAACCAACTTTTCAAAAACCCCTTAATGCTAATTTGTTGATGTTGTACCAATATTAGAAAAGTAATGTTAGGAATAATAAATTTTTTATCAAATGAATAATCAAATATCTTATATGAATGTAGGGTCTACATTTTTATATCTCACATTTATATGAGATATTTAATTATTTATTTAGTAAAACATTTAGAACCTATAATATTTTCCTATTAAAAAACTTGTCCAAGTCTTCCAGAATACTTATCACATTATTTTTATGGGTGAATTAGACGTAGCTTGAGATTTCTTTATTTTTATCCTAATTTTTTAATCGTAATATATTTGATTTTAAATCTTAAATTTCATTCAAAATAAGAATAATTGAAGATATCATTGTTCTATTTGAAAGGCAATGTTGTTAATTTGATAAAATATAAATTAATTTGACAAAAATAAATGTTAAGAAATAATTTTTATTTTTTTAAAAATTATTTGTACCTGCCAAATATAAAATTATATAAAAATAATAAATATTTTACATTTTTATTTTTTATTTTTTTACCAAATTAATTTTTAGTATACGTTTGAATCATAATCATGTAATGGATGATTGTTTTTGTTGATATTTTTTGATAGTTATCATGTAAAAGATGATTGTATTTATTGTTAACAAATATTTTCAGATGGTTATCATACAATAGATAGGCTTTATTTGGGAAGAAGGGTTGGGTTGGGTTTGAAGGCTATTTTAATCACAAAAAGACAAAATAAACTTTTTAACTTAATAAAACAAAATATCACATTCAACTCATACAATATTTTTATTACTAAAAGTCAAAAAAAATCAAAAAATATTTCCAAACGAGGCTGTTTAGCCCCAAGTTAAAATAACCAAAAAGTTAAAAAGTCAACTCACTTTCCAAAGGAACCCATAGCTATTAGACCTTTAATGTGCAATTGATATATTTAATACATAAATTTTTATAATTTTCAATTTTTTGATTTAATGAAATTTAATAATGACATTAAAATTGTTGTCATGTTTGACTATTGAAAAATAGAAACTAATTTAATGAAAATAAATATAAACAAAAAGTTTAAAAATTCATTTATACCTTCCCAAAATATAAAATTATATAAAAATAATATATTTTAAATTTATTTTTATCAATTTAATTTTTAATTTATTAAAAAAAATGTTTGAAAATAGATCCTAAAAGCCAGACTAAACATAATTTTATAATCAATAAAGTTCTAACATTACTCGTTAAAGAACAAAATTACAGAACTGTTTTTATCATCTATTGTGTTTGAGAAAAGAGCGGGAGCTCGAGGGAAAGCCCCCCCGAAAGCCCCGAATTGCCTTTTTTGGCAAAAAAAAAAAAATGCAAGTCAAGTAAAAAAAAAAAAAAAAAAAACAGTTTACTGAAAATGGAAATTAGGGGGATTCGGGGAAGGCAATTTCGAGCTACCAATCAAAGTTGATTGTGTTTTGGGATTAGCTTAAAAAAGCTTCTTTTTTTGTCTTTTTTTGTCTTTTTTTTGTCTTTTTCTTCAAAATTTTGTCCCCAGTACATAATTATTAAAAAAAAGTTGCCTTTTTTTTTTTGAAAAATCAAAAAGCAAAAAATTACTAAAGGAAAAAGAATTATATATATTTTTTGCAATTATTTACTTTTCTCTTTCCATCTAGTTGATTGTATTTAAAACTAAAAACAATCAATAAAAAAATCAAGAGTTAATTATCAAAAAGTCATGTCTACATATTTGGTGATAGCTTAGGTCCTGTCAAAAAGTTTTTGAATCAATAAGTCCCATTTATAAGTAAAAAAACGTTTTGCCCTTTAATCCCAAAACTGAGAATATTTTCAATTTCAAAAACTGAGAATGTTATCAATTTTCAAAATAGAAAATGACTTCAGTATATAATTATCAAAACTAAGAAATTTTTGTTTGGCTTTTGAGAAAAGTATGGGATTGAAAATAAAGATAATTCTGCAAACCTAACACTTTAGATTGCTGAATTGAGCTTTTTTCATGATTAAAATTGATAATATTATAAACTGAGAATATTCTCAATTAAAAAAAAAAAAAAGAGACTCAGCTACATAGTGACTCGAGTTTAACAGAGAGTTTGCAATTGAGGGAACACATTAGACAAGTTAGTAAATAATTTAAATCCAATACATCAAAACCCTTGCAACAACAAATTTATCTTCCCCGTGAGAGGCCGTAAAGCAACAAAAGACACTGTAGCAGCAAGGACTTTGAAACACAGCAACACACGCATAAGCTGGACAACACGCTACACACAAAGGGAGCGTGAAAATCATGCCAGAGCGACCCACCTTCACCATCCTCAACGCACGGCACTGGAAGAACAAAAGCCATACCAGCACCAGAAGACACGGCACAAGCTTCATCCTCACCTTATGCCGAACCGACAAAGATATAAATTGGCGGCCAAACTCCGGCGTAGCAGCTCAGCAGCAGCTTAACACACAGCTTTCGGAGCTCTAGCAAAATGCATCGTTGTCTTCTTTTCCGGCACCATACACTCAATCACAAACATGTATGTAATTTAACCCTAGACTCCTTCTATTGATCAAACAAGATTTACATCCAAATTCAGAGAGAGAGAGAGAGAGAGAGAGTTACAGGCATCATTGGTGTTACAAGAAGAAATTTAGATGATGGAATTCCAGTGCTAGTGTAGTGATGGTTGGAAGACGACCATTTGATTTCCAAATTCATGTTTGGAATGGTAAATTGGTCTATTAAAATTTAATAGGACTTAAAGGAGCAAATAATTTTATATAGGACATAATGGATTATAAGTTTACAAAATGGGATTTGTATGTAACTGTCCCAAAAATCAATTCCAAATCCTAGTATAAGATAAAAATCTTTGTATAATAAACATATGGTAAATATGTATCCCTTTTTCTTACATATTTTATTCATATTTTTTTGCGGATCAATAAAATATAGGAAAAATTACTGATAAATCCCAAATCAAGGAATGTAACATAAATTACCCTAAAATATAACATAAATTTAAATGTACACATCTCCTAATATATATTTTGTAAAATGAAACAAAAATCATGTAAGCTAATGGTTAGATAAAATACCTTATCCAAGAAAGATCTATTAAAAGTCAATTTTTTATATTTTTTATTTTTAAAAATATAAAAAAATAAAGAATCTATACTATATATTAAGCAAAAGAGAATTTTTAATCCAAAGTCTTGTGCGAGTTCCAATCTCCCAATCTAAATTTTCTGATTTTTTGATTTAAAAAAAAAATTCTTAGCATTTATTAACTTCTCCCAACTCTTAAGTCTTACCCTCATAATAATACTTTAATGCATTAAGAACAAGCATAAAAAAAATTATTTGAAATCCAACATATGAATTCCTTGAAAAGTCCCAACACATATGATTATTATCCCTCATAATAACACTTTAATGCATTAAAAACAAACATAATTTTTTTAAAAAAAAAGTCAAACACATATGATTATTATCAAAATATTAAACTTTAATATAATATAATAAAAAAAAGACATTTAATTCTTTAAAAAGTCTAATACATATAATTATTATCAAAATATTAAACTTTAATATAATATAAAAAAAAGATATTTAAAAATATATATATTTATATTTAAAAATTATAATTTACATATATAGATAATTACAAATATAATCCGTGGTGCACGGATGAAATACTAGTTAATGTAAACTCAAAATACCAAATT
Organism: Camellia lanceoleosa; assembly: GCA_025200525.1. Lineage (NCBI taxonomy): Eukaryota > Viridiplantae > Streptophyta > Magnoliopsida > Ericales > Theaceae > Camellia > Camellia lanceoleosa. The sequence goes on along the minus strand of CM045768.1, from coordinate 28,436,610 downwards.
TTTGATTTTTAACCTAATTACCAAAATAAGTGCAAAAAAAAAAAAAAAAAGATTTGAAGGGAGATTTTTTTTTTTGGAAAAATCAAAAGAGAGTTAATTGATACAAAAATATTAAAGTTTTTTAAAATTTTAATAACATTTACATCAAATATTTTGGGGTTGTTTGGGGTGTCCTAAATAAGTGTACTTTTTATCTTTTTAGACTAAAAAATTGAGGTTGAAAATATGGATGTTTGGGTTAACTTTTTGACTTTTTATGAAAAAATGTGTAATAAAAAATTATAAAAATTGATTTGTAGGGAAAAATTCGAATTGAGAATTGTGCAGCCGTAATTGTTAACTTTTATTGAATAGTGTTAACTTTTTAATTTTTTGAGTAACTTTTTAACTTTTTAATTTTTGGGTAAATTATAAACACCCCCTCGAGGTTTAGTAAAAATCTGATTCACGAGGTTTGAGAAATTACAAATTCCCCCTTGAGGGTCAAATTTTCATAATAAATTAGGAAAAATTATGGGGAATCTGTATGAAAATAAAAACCCTAGGGAGCAATTTGTTATGAAAATGTAAACCTCAAGGGGCGGGATGTAATTTTTCAAACCTCAGGGAGGAATCTGTATTTTCACCAAACCTCGAGGGGTGTTTGTAATTTGCCCTTAATTTTTTTTTTTTTGACAGTACTCAAACTTAGCCTTTATATAATTGTGACACTCACATGAAACTATACGGCGTAAATCTTCCACTTTCGATAAAATTTTTTTGAGTCCGTAGCGTTATTAGAGGATCAGTTGAGGGAGGTTCCTGACATTTACCATTTGGTTATGCTTTTTTGCCTGAAAAGTGCCTTTTTTGTCCATTTTGGCTCCGAATCATCGTTCGTTAGTTTCATATCGAGACTCGTGTGTAGTTTATTTCTCTTGTGTATGCCTCTGCTATTCTTGGCAACGACCCCCCCCTCTCTCTCTCTCAACAATCTTTCTTCCACAACTCAAACCCTAGCAGGTACGACCAAAGAAACATTAATTTGTTTCAAATTAATCATTTTTATTTTTATTTTTATTGACTAATTTGTTCACCTTGTTTTCAAATGTTGTTTCTTACATCTTTGGAGATCATTAAATTGTCTGTCTTCAAAATGCGTGTTATCTCTGAATTCTTATACATGTATATTTTCTTCGAGCAGGGTATGTAATTTATTAATTAGAAACTCGATAATTATGTTCCATTGAAGAAGGAATGGCTATGCAGAGTTAAGCACATTGGGGATCAAGAATAATTTGTTCTTTGATTTGGGTATTTGCAAAATTGAGGATTTAAGGGTGTCTGTTGTTTCCTTTTATTGGGTTCCTTTTAATTTTATTGATATGCGAAGAAACAGAATCGATTGATATTGGTTGTTGTTGTGGTCTTCATTTGTGCAATTAATTTGGTTTTTGGGGCTGTAAGTTTTGATTGATTGGAGAAATGGGTATCGAAAGGAGGGTAGTTTAGTGAAATGGAAACAAAAGAAGATGGTGATGCACAAGAGGAATGGCCAACATCACCATATCAAGTGTTACAGCATATTTCCGAGGAGGCAGTTAGAGTGGCGGGCGAAGCAATACAGAGTGTTTATGTGGGTAGTAGTCCTAATAATATTCAGCCATCAGAGCCACCGGGGCACAGACGTAGTCAAAGTGAAGTTTTGACAAAGGTACACAAGCGTAACAATAGTTTTCAGAGATTGAAGACTCATATGCAAAAGGCATTGCGATGGGGTAGCAATTCACGGGAACAAACTTTGTTTTCCTCTTTCAATCCTGAGATCTTGGCTAACCAAAAGCGTCAGTGGTATCAGCTTCACTCAAAATCGTTGGTAAGCTGCCTCTTGATCCACACACAACCAAAAAAAAAAAAAAAAAAATCATGATGGAAGGTTAATTATATTTTGTTTTCAGTTTAAAATTTCAATTACCATGTTGCTTGTAGAAGAAATAATGTATGCATATGGTTCTCCGATGCAACTCCTTTTTAGACTATCCTCCTCTGTTCTTATTGATTTTTTATAATCTTGTTGAATGCACTAGATAAATAAGTGGGATACTGGGTACTTTTTGGGGTAAGTGATACTGGGTACTGTTGCCAACGTAAACTTAAATTTTTGCAGTATATCGTTTTCAAAATCTTTTACAGATTGTTGTTCTTTTCAGAAACATGTGTATGCAATGACACTGAGACTCGTTGATAAACCCTTGTCCACTTTAAGCACAACTTATTGCACAATATTATTTTTCCTCCAGTCTAAAATGTCTTCATATACATTGAGGAGGAAGTTGAAAATCCATGTTGAATTGTTGATCCAATGGGAGACTAGAAACCACATATAGAACATGATGTAGAAGTTTAGGACTTTTCCTTTGGGGGTACGAAGAATCAAAGTAGATACATTATGCTTATTTTTCCTACAAGAGATGTTCCTCTGCATTTCATTATTGCGGAGGTTAAAAGAGGAGATAAGATAACATTAGTGCTAGGAGAAGAGACGAACACTTTAATATAGTTGTGGATTAGTACAAGGGTCCCAAATGGAGAGAGGGTTTGCACTGGTGCTCTCTTGGACATGTGCTTTAAAAAGAATGATGAATACTTAATATAATGTACAAAAGTTGAACAAATTTTGCTAATTATATGTTTCTTACTAGGAAGGTTGAGAACAATGAACATGGAAGGATTGTAAAGCAATTAGTGGCAAAGAGCTGATTCACAATATATATTAGTGGTATTAGATGTATGCATTAGGAGATGGGAAATAGAGAATAAACGAAGTAGGTCCTCTCAAGAACCATATGATGGAACTTAAAAGGTGAAAATTTAGTTCTTTTTAAGAAAAGGAAAATGAACTTTAAATGATAAAACTACTATCGTGTACTGTGAGATGACTGGTTGTATTATAAACAGTTCGTAAGAGGCTTTCATCTGAAGAAACTTGTGGTGGAATGAAGAGGTTCAACAAACAATCAAAACAAAAAGAGACTCTTACAAGACTTTACATGCATGTAGGCATAATGAAAATAGAAAGGACGGGGAGAAGATATATATAAATTTGTTAGGATAAAAGAAAGAAGAAACATCATTATTTGTCATATTTAAAGGACGATGAATTCCATGAATTTTATTTTTTATATTTGTGTTGATTTAGACGTGCCTCTCCCATTCCTTGTAGTTTGAGTGAGTACTTTTGTTATCTCTATGCATGAGAACTTATTTTTAAGAATGCTCTCACAATGACTACAATACACACATTGAAGAATATACTGCTTCATGGGAAAAAGGATGAACCAACGATGCACAAGTTAATTATACATCAACTAAAGTTATTGACTCAAATTTGGAGTTTCCTACACTGATTTTTCATTCTTAGTTATTGTATAATTATATTCTCCATTGCTATACAATAGTCTTATCCGTCTTCTTAGTGGATGTTTATCTACTGATTGGGAAATTTGTCATAATTTCATCCCAAGTAACTCAAATGCTGATGCTATACAGGACCAGAAAAAATATGAGGAGCCCATGTCGCTTTTTGAACACTTAATCATTGTGGGTCTTCACCCAGATGCAAATCTAGATGTAGTGGAGGATGCATTTGCCAAAAGGAAAAAATGGGAGTCAGAAATGCAAAAATATGAAATGATGGATCTCAAACTGCGGCAGTATCGGGGACCTTCATTTCCAACATTGGAACCTCAGGTTGACTGCTTAACTAAATAAATACTCTTGTTGTATAGATTGGAAGTTTTTGCATATTTCTGATGTATTATGTTTGCCCTTTATATTTTTCTGTAGTTAGCAAGGTATGGTGATGTTTCATCTTGAGCAATTGGTACTTATGCCTCAAGTTTATGCAATATCCATTTTTTGGTGTACTATTTGGAATTTTAGTTTGAATTCAGATACATCTGTTTAACTACATTAGTGGGAGTTCTTTTATTTGAGAGAGAGAGACTATATATTATAGTAGGAAAAGGCTTACCCACTATGTTACCTGAAATGTGGATTGTTCTGGTTCGTGGAACGGGAACATTGTATGTCACGTGCTTTAAAATGTGGTACAATAGGGGTAAATTTTTATAGATTATACTATCAAAATTTAAAGTACTCCTGGAGCTTCTTTTAACAATTAGCTATCCAATAAATTAGTTAATATTTTTCTTCAAATTAATCATGTAACATATTTCTATGAGCATCATGACCCTTTTTTACGTTTTGTCGCACCAAAGCTCTACTCTCCATTAATTTTAGTTCATTATATTTGATTTTCTTTCCTCCTAAGGAAATCTTTAAAGAAATATATTGTAAATTTTTTTGTTTTTGGGGATTGTTTTGGATTGCTATGTTCACTTTTTTGGAATGTAAATGTACCATGTTTCGGACTGTGTGTATAGATTCTCAAACTGTTGGCTGGTTTTCTTGGTTATGACTAATAGCTACACTCTGTATTTTGATGAATAAATATTCTGTGCACTTCTTTTCGATGTGGTGCTGACATTATTTAAATTATTTTCTTATATTCTGCAGATACTTTTTAAGTATCCTCCTGGGAAGAGGTTATCTGTCCGTCCAAAGGATTTAACAGCATTCTGCTTTCCTGGGGGTGTGAAGGTGTAATATTGCTGATTTCTTGTGCTGTTGTTGTTACTTCGCTAACTAAAGATTATCTTTGATTCATCACTTACGTTGAATGGATGCATTTCTACAAGACAAAATAAAAGCAATTTGTGAATATTCTAACTAAGCCTGGTTGTTTGTAATTATTGTCAGTTTGTTTTCAACTTTTTGCTTCTTGTTTCTGGTTTCTCATACCTAGCCATCTTTTTCGTATTTTTTGGGATTACCCCACATATTTTTTTATAAGATATGTTCATATGTGGTAACCCCAAGGGCTTGGCCAAGCGATAAAGACTTGAAAATAAAATCCAAGGTCTCGTGTTCAAATTACCCCAAGGGGCTACGGGAGGTTTGCCTGGTACCTTCAGTGACCTCGGGATTAGTCGAGGTGCGTGCAAGCTGGCCGAACATCCAGTTATAAAAAAAAAAGACATTCATATGTGGTATTAATTATGTTAGCAATCGATCTCTATTCTATTTTACTAATTTTTAGTTTAGTCTAAGATTAATATTTTTATTTGTCTACATTCTTCAGGTTGTGACCTTAATTTTTGTAAGTAAATTAAATTTTATCAAATGACACAAGGGGGTGCTACTCAAGTAATTTCTTTTAGTTACTACAGTGTTTGGTTGTGGACGTACGGTCAAATATCGTTGACCGGATTCCAATAGTTGATTGTAATTTGAATTCATAGTTTTATTTGTTGGCAGCCAACTCCAAGTAATTGGGATAAAGCTTGTTGAGTTGAGTGTAGTTTTATTGGTTGATAAATAAGGGTGTAGAATGGCTGAATGAAAGGAAAAAGGAGTTATTTTAAGTAACCACATGCTACCTCAAGTATTGCTCAACAATTTGTTAATTTTGGTTATATTCCAATTGATCTTCCATGCTGGAGAGTGAATTTCTAAAGGGTATGCAGGACAGATGAGTGATCATCATCATCATCCAAAATTACCTGGGTTGTATGTGTGCGTGCTTGTGGGGATAGGTATCCCAATTCCCAACTTATTTTGTTGTAATATAATGAATACTAATTCATCAAATTGTATCATAATATTTATTTTGCCTATTGTTTTCCATGATATGTACTGTATTTTTTTCTTGTCTTCTTGTATTGCTTTTAACTTTTCATTAATAATTCCTATTTCCAATAAAAAAATGTAACTTTTTCTTTGATGCTAATACACTTCTACCCTAGACAAGGCATGCATTTATTATTAAGATAATGTTTCCCCTAAATTGTGTTTATTTGATGCAGGCAAGAGTATTGGAAAGGACACCATCGTTAAGTGATCTAAATGAACTTGTTTATGGACAAGTATGCATCTAACTGTAATATGGTCCTGATTTTCTTTTGTCTCTATGTATAACTAGCAAATTTTGTCGTCAATTTAAGTTTACATAGCTGGATGAAAATTATTTCGATGATGGAATATTACATACCCATGGTTCATACAAATGGGCACAAATATGCACATACTGTTCATGTCAGGATGCATATAACTATGTGGTGTTGCATAGATCATACAACAAAGAACATTAAAATTGTCAGGAGGAGAGACAATAAATCATAGATACATAATATATAGCTTGTTTTGCCAAATGGTATTAAAGTAGGTTCAAAAATTTGAAAATGAAGTACTTGTTAATATCCCATCATACAATTGATATTATGGTGGTGAGTGTGTACAGTTTTATCTTTCTCTGTCTATGAATTTATGAGCTTCTAATGGAGAAAATGCATTTATAATCTCTTTTTCTTGTCTTTATCGAAACCTCCTACTTTACGGGGCCTTCTATATTGAGGTTGTGACTCATTCAGCTCTTTTATGGCATGGAATATTAAATTCTTTAGAAGCCATAACAAGTAGGGAAATTGATGAAGTTAATATTCTTCTTCTCTTTCCTCATTCCATTTGTCCACATTTATAAACACTGGAAGCAGATATTCTATATGAAATCAATTTTATTGGATGCTGGGGATGTGCCGATTGAAACTTGATTTCTGCTTGGAAATGACTCCTGAACATTATGTCAAATGTTTGGCATTTCAGATAACTTTTGCAGCTCTAATCATCCCTATGTGATTTTCATAGGTTGATGTGCTGCTTATGCATAGATTAGAATGACATGCTAATTACAGTTTTCTTTTGATACTTTAAAATGTTTTTTGTTTTCCATCCAAAGCCATAACTTTTTGCTTTTGTATTTCTGTTAACAGGAACACTTGTGCAATGATGATATGTCATTCATATTTTCACTCAAGGTAAGTCTGGTTTGCTATTGTTATTTCCTATCTTTGAGTTTAGTGCCTGCTTCTTCAACATGCTGGATTGGTAGGTTTAAGTATTACGGTCTTTATCACTTTTGGGCTTTATTCTTTATCAAGAGGCCAATGCTTATTTATCTTTTGATACACACTTCTTTTTTTTTTTTTTTTGGTTTTAATCCTCATTTAATGCCCCTCATCTAGATCGTGGTACTGTTGTTTGATTATTCCATATTCTACAGTGATTTTTTTCCCTCTTCATGCATTGAAATTGCTGACCCCAACTGATTGGACACAAGGCTAGGCTTAGCTTAGCTTAGCTTGGTTTTGTTTGGTATTGAAAACCTTTTACTTTAATGTGTGTTGTCTAATATAATCTTTCTGAAATGTTATTTCACAATCAATTGCATTTCTATGAGAGACCTAGCAAAGAGAAGAAAAGAAATTGTTTATGCCTGTCTATGTGGGGGAGCTTTGATGGGGATACTCAAGATATCCGTTGTTAATATGATGTCATTCTTGTGAGAATATTAGGTTAGGCAGTGTTTCCTTTTTTGAGAGATTGTATAGGTGTATATATATGGCAGTGTTTTAGGTGTATATATATGGCAGTGTTTCCTTTAGTCTTGGGGTTAGGTTTACTATATAATCAAATATATTCTTTGTATTATTACACAATTGAATATATGAGTTTATTCAAAAAAAATTACATGATATCAGAGCCGCCTCTGAGCCCAAATCCTAGACGCCGTCTCTGGATCGTTTTTCTCATCAGATTCTCAATGAGTCGTGATCATAGGTCATCTCCTTCGCCGCGATTATCTCTCGGAAAACAGCCCCTCTGGTTTCATCTCTCTATGAGTCGCAAGTTGTGACTCCCTTCGTCTTCGTTTGGTTCGATCGAAGGTCACGAGTGTCTCGCGTGACTCAACTGTTCCTCATCTGCTCCGGGAAGACGACTTTGTGCTCCATCTTCACTGGTTGAAGGAGTGTCACGTTGGCCTTGTCTCTCTAGGTTGAGTTCGACGTGACCCTCCTTTGGATTTCTCTAGTTCGTGATCATCAGAAAAGGAAATACTGCCTAACCTAATACTCTCACAATTCTAACATGTGTGGGTAGAATATTTTGGAGTCTTCTATCCTCCTAGATTTTCAGCAGTTGGACCTCAATTATTTAGTCTCTTTTTTTTCCTCTTATTTTTCCCTAGAGTGATTTTATTTTGGCACCTTGTCTTGTACGTACATTTCATTAATCAAGTTACTTTACCTATGAATGAAACTAGGAATGGCAACGGGCGAGTGGGATCGCACTCCCGTCCCGATCCCGATGGTAGAGTTTCATGACCTCGGCCTGATCCCGATGGGAACCTATCATCGCCCCACCGCCCTAATGGGGATCGGGTTTCCCCGACCTCGGGCATTCCCCCGCTAAAAAAATAAAAATAAAAAAATCAGAAAATAAAACTCATCAACAACAACAACATCATTTAAAACAGATCTGAAACAAAATTATTAATGGTCTGAAACAGATCTGAAACAACAACAACATCATCCGAAAATATAACATCAACAACATCAGAAAATACAACAACATCAACAACATCATCCGAAAATATAACATCAACAACATCAGAAAATACAACAACATCAACAACATCATCAGAAAATACAACTCATCTGAGACAGATCTGAAACAGATCTAAAAAAAAAATAAAAATTGTGAATCAGATCTGAGACAGATCTAAAAAAAAAAAAGAAAAAGAAAAAAAGATCTCATCTGTGGTGGTCGAGGCTCGTCGAGAGAGAGGGAGTGGATGAGAGTTGCGATGTGGTGGTGCGAGGCTCGGCGGTGGTGGTGTGAGGCTCGGCGGTGGTGGTGGATCTGAGAGAGAGAGAGAGAGAGAGAGAGAGAGAAGTCAGTGAGGTAGAGAGAAATGAGAGACGGAGACGGGTAGAGAGAAATGAGAGCTGAGAGAGACTGACCTGGTTTATATATATATATGTAAGGGTAAAATTGTAATTTAACATCGGGGATAAAACCGGGCCGAGGATCGGGGACGGGGTCGGGCCAGGTACAAGACTGGAACACTTATCCCCGTCCGCGGCCCGAATCTGTTCGGGGATTGATTTTTAATCACCATCCCCGTCTCGTCAGGGGTATTTTTCGGGGAAAACCCGCTCAATTCGGGATCGGGGGATCGGGTCCCTATCGGGCCGGTTTTAAATTGCCATCTCTAAATGAAACATTATAAACAGCTGAGTGCCACACTTTTGTTTGAAAACAGTTTTTTAAATAACATATTCAAGTTTCTATTTTAATTTTAGCTGTAATAATAAATAAACTTGCAGAATTATGGAAACACACTTTTTTTATGCATGACTGCTTGAGCCATTTTTAGTTTTACTTGCACATGTCATGCTTAGAACACATGCTTAATCTTTTGGCATATATAAAATTGTATTTTCCATTTGTGAGTTTTATTCCTGTTGTGTTTTGGCTGTGGTTTGTAGCATACTGGTTTGCCTGAGAGACAATATGAGGTAGCTGCTAAATAGATTCTATGTGCCTATGTTCAGGTGGCAGACAATGCAACACTATACGGTGTTTGCTTACATGTACAAGAAATGGTTCAGAGACCACCTGCTATGTTAGGAGCTGCATCACCCATTTCCCAATCATCTGGAATCAGTCGCTTATTGGCTTCTGCTCCTCGCTGTTACTGTGTTTTAACAAGAGTTCCGTTCTTTGAATTACATTATGAGATGTTGAACAGGTTAGCATAATTTTGTGAATATTATTGATTAATTTATAACTACATGCTACGTGCATTGTGTGTCACTGAGACAAAGAGACATAGTAAACTCTAATGTGTGCTTATACAGTTCCAAATGTTTTTATTTACTTGGATGCAGTATCATTGCGCAGGATCGTCTGAATCGGATAACACAGTTTGTCACTGAAATCTCTCTCACTGATTATATCCCCTCAGGAACCAAATTACATGATCCGATGAATGACTCCCCATACAGGGACTGTTGTACCGATTGGATGGCTTCTGCAATACCAGTTGACAGTGCGATAGCCCTTACTGCAGCTGCTGCAGGCATTGTATTAGATGACGTTCCATCTACTTCATGTAGATGGGAATCTCTGTCTCCTGAAAGTGGTAGCATCAGTGGGGCTTCAGATTATAGCCAAACAAAGGAAACAGAGAAGGATGGAAAAAAGAATCTGCATTATTTCGATGACAATGCCTCTGAGACCTCAGAAAATCGGTTTGATGGTTTAGAAAGAATGAGTGGAAGTTGTGATAATGGCCAAACTCCTCCAGAGGTTGGGACGTGTGTCTATCGTCGGAGCCCAACATTGGAGCGTCTGGGAAGTTCTGAGTCCTTATTCCGGTATAATGGCCAAACTCCTCCAGAGGTTGGGACGTGTGTCTACCGTCGGAGCCCAAGATTGGATCGTCTGGAAAGTTCCGAGTCCTTATTCAGGTAGTATAGTTTCCAAGTATTTTTTACAATATACTGTGTTGTGTTGCTGGGTAAGGCTAACTTGAGTTGATATGTTTTATTTACTACTTGTATGGGGTGACTTTCCTTTGTAAAGTCAACTAGTTCTCAAGAATTATGTTTACAATTCTGATTCTGATTTTGGTTTGAAGTTTCTTTTTGTTTTTTATTCTGTTGTTTTCTATCTATTTAGTTATACACTGACTAGCTTGGCAAGTGTGTTATTTTCCACTGTATTTTTTATATCCATAGTATGATTTCAGTAAATATATTGTTTGACTTTTGGCAGTCCAGCAAGAAGCATTGGATCAGAGGATGAAGATGATGAAATCTTTTTCTACCATGAAAAAGTGGCTGGGGATGATATAATAATGGAATGGGCTAGGGTTGGTTTGCTTCCTGTGCTTACAAGTTTATGTAATGTTGGTGATATTTTGATTGCCGTTATCATTTTATTTTTGTGGTCTCTTTGACAGGAGAATAAAAATGATCTACTACAGATAGTTTGTGGTTATCATGCTATGTCTATTCCCACCCGAGGAAGTGAAATAGTTTTTCATCCACTTGAGCATTTACAGGCTATTGCGTATAGGAGGCCTCCAGTTTCTGCTCTTGACCTAAGTGAAAGATATCTGGATCAGCAATTGCAGCAGTCATTTGAAACTGCTGAGGTATAATATTTGGTTTCTGATTAGTTGTTAGACTTCGTTTCTTTATAATATTTTCACTCAAGATTGCTGAAAATGGATGACTTTCTTAAGGTTAATCTGAAGTTATCTGCGGCTGAGGAAGCTTTGTCACTATCAATATGGACTACTGCGACAATTTGTCGAGTTCTTTCCCTTGAAAGCGTAAATTTCTTTTCCACAAAAGTAGTCCTAGATTGTGTTGCATATTTCCCATGTCATTTAAACTCCTGATTTTAAGTGTTCTCTTTAGTAACACACAGTTTTGTTCCAGTCTTGCCTGTTTTCTTATGATTGATTTGTTGTCAACATATTCTTATGATTGATTGGTATTCTATTATAAGAAGGATTTTGTTAATGAGTTTGAAATAGTCGTACATTCTTCATGAGAGTGTCTGCCTTGAGAATGTACAATCATTTTAAGCTTTGTTAACCAATGCCCTTAGGGCACTCGTTAACTAGACCGTTGTACAAAAAAAACATCACAGACGCTATCCAAACTCTTGGCCTCCAGTACTCTATTATTGTGATGCATTATAACTTAAATACAAAGAAATAGAATGGTCGAGGAAATCAACTAAATAATGTTATTTCCGAGATAACAGGGTGTACTATAGTAATGTGAAATTGCATGACTGCAACTGTAAAATAAATTGCTTCAGTGTCTGTGTTTGTTACTCCTGCATAACTCTCTCTATTTTCCCCATTATGGCCAACTTTTCAGTTTATGTATGTGAAGGAATGTTTAAATCCCAGCATTCAAGCTTATATCTATTTGCTGCAAATGTGGTTCATTTATTTTTACGAAGATTCCAAGTGTCAAGATTAATGCTTTTTTCAGGTTCTGGCATTCATCACTGGGGTATTACTGGAAAAACAAGTTGTAGTAGTGTGTCCAAACCTGGTAAGCTTATTTTTGAAAGTAATTATGTCAATCTTGAGATTATTAATCTCTTGCAAGTATTCATTGTGCTCGTTCATTTGATTGTTTCTTGAACATTATGAACAACTTATAATTGTGTTGAGATGTTCTTTCATTTGAAGCATAAAATTTCACTTTTGCAGGGTGTTCTATCAGCTATAATCTTATCTTTTATTCCTATGATTCGTCCATTTGAGTGGCAGAGTTTATTCCTTCCAGTAAGTTACATAACATCTGCCATACTGCTTTTTCATTTGAAAATTTTGAGCTTTTAAATATTGCTTAAACCTTGGGATTTTCTGTGGCATCTTACTTGAAATGTTATCACAAAGCCTAATTGATTTGCATTAGTAAAATAAATTTTGTTAGTGTTTCTTTGTACTGCTAATTGAGAATATCAACAGTCAAACACAGTAAGAAGTGTTGGAATGTGTCCCACATCGCCTGGAGTTGCCCCATTTGTGTTGGTTATTAAGCTCCAGTTTCCCTCTCCTTAATACTTGGGTTTTAAGGAGAAGTGTAGGCTGGGCTTTTCAATTTGGTATCAGAGCTTGGTTGGGCCTGTGATTGGTGTGCCATTTGTCCAGGTATTGTATGTTGTGGTCCAAGAGGGTGTGTTGGAATGTGTCGCACATCATCTGTGCTGGTTATAAGGCTGCAGTTTTTCTCTCTTTAATACCTAGGTTTTAAGAAGTGTGGGCTCGGCATTTCAATTAGGAGTTTAGCATTGTAGGATGTCTACTTTTTATGATTTCAGACTTGTGATTCTCTAGCCAGCGAAGTATGCATTGACATTGATGATCAAGAGTAACTAAGGTCTGTCGAGAATCTATGGGATGTTGATAAGGCCAGAATCGAACTCAGTTTTGTCCCTGGCTTCTACATAGTTGTGAACCTTCGTTAAATTATGGGAATACTTCATTGCGAAAAGTATATTGAAATTCCTGTCTTTTCTGTTTTTATTTATCTACACCCTTCAAATGAAGTTTAAGGTTCTTTTGTTTGTTTTTTTTTTTTTTTTGAACAAGGTTCTTTTGTTGATGTTTGAAATTTTGTGTAGCCCTGTTTTAAGTAGAAATTTGTAGTGTTGTTTTTGTGTGGTAATATTCGTCCTTGGTTTTGGACTTCCTGAATTGTTTGAAGTTTAGTGTGTTCCAAGATGGTCTTGGTTTAATAGTCAATTTATTTTAGTTAGTCCTTTTAGCCACACTTTTGTCTTCATACTAAAGTAATCTGCATCTTTTTGCAGGTTCTGCCAGGGAAGATGCTTGATTTTATTGATGCTCCTGTTCCATTCATTGTGAGATTCTGATCATTTTTCCTTTATTTATTTATTTTTTTCCTTCTGCAAGTTGAATGTAGGTTTCTGACATTATTCACTGTGATTTTTACCTCAATTCTTAATTTTATGCCATTCTTGAATTGATCAAGCTCAAAACTTGATTAGCTTGTCCTACTGATGTTTTAAATTGATAGATAACAATCTCATGGTTTGCATGAATTTTTCTATCAAGAATGGTTTTAAATTGCCACATGAGGCACCTTAATGTATCAGTTGTGGTTTAACGGTACCATGAATATTGGTCAAGGCATAAGGGGAATCAGCTAAAGTCATGAGTGCCTTTTTACTGCATACAAAGCTCTAAATGATCATCAAGTGATATGTTTAACTCCAGTTTGCCACATTTAAATGTTTTTACTTGCTTTTAAGCAATTATATGATATCTAGAAATTTAATAATGGCATTGAACTTTATTTTTTTGTTTTTAACCAAATTACGTGGAAGCTAGATAGTACTGTCTGTTATCACTTCTATAGTTATTAACTACTGAATAAGTACTAACAGTGATCAGTAACTACTTAGAAAGTAATTACATATTATTTATGTCATTATATTGGTTGATTCTCAATAGTCATTACTAGTCAATCAATTTAAAGACTTCGCCTTAAATCCTAATTGTCTTCTATTTATGTAGACATACCCATGGATATTTTCGTAGATTTGCAAGATTTACGACTTCACTTTCTAGTATTTTGAGAAATAATCACCAGTCCTCTTTTTTTTCCCTTTTTCAGGTTGGTGTACAACAAAAACCAGCTGATTGGAAGAAGAAAACTTCTAATCTTGTTCTTGTTAATGTGGTCAAAGACCAGGTTTGTTAGGTTTTTGCACCATCTTGGATCATTTCATCTTATTATTATGGCCTTTGTGGAGAAGTACTTGTCTTCTAGCTGCAGAATGGTGAAAGAGCAATTTTTTATTTTTTATTTTTTAATATTTGGCTGAAAGTAAAGGCCTCCTGCCAAACAACATGAAGGGACTTTATGTACTGTGAAATTAATGTATCCTAGAGTAGACCATCATCTCAAAGCTGGACTTTCAATTCAACTTAAGTGTCTGTGAAGCGGATTTTGACCTTTCTTTTTTGGATTGTTTTAGAAAATTGCTTTACTTAAGGTGATCAGAAAATTGAATGAGGATGTTCAAATTGTCAATATATTTCTTTCTGGCTGAAATTTTCAAACTAATTGTATTCCTTTCTGTTTGGGTAGGTAAAAACATGTTACTTACCTGCACTTCCTCGACGTAAAGAGCTTATCTCTGAATTACAGCCAATCCATACTAGATTGTCCTGTGAAAAGTCAATTGCTAAAAGGCGTCCTGTATATAAATGCAACGTGCAGGTAATGCTCTGCCAACTTCAACACCTAATACAGTTCCATGCATTTCTGTTTGTTCAATACTTGAAGTTCCATCTCCATGAAAGTATACATTTCAAAAATCTTGAATTTAATTGCTTCAAACTTCTTTGGAGATTTCAGGGGAAATTTTTTTCGTGTATGGCTCTATTGTCAGAAAGAGTTCTATGTTTTCATTGCGTATAATATTATACCATCCCTGCTATATTTGGCTTTTTGGGTCTGCATGGATTTACATTTTGCTTCTTTGAATCCAGAGAAGGAATACTAATAAGAATATGCATACGGGAAATAACAGAACACGGAGACGAGGATACCTTGTGACAGTAACACACATATTGGACATCACCCCATAATTTATGGCATATGGTGATGCTGTTGTTAATTTCAATTTTTTTGTGACATCTCAATGCTAGTTATTAGATCCTTCCTATTTCTTAGCCTCATGACATATTAAGCCTTACTACCGTTCAAAAACATCATGGAGTCGGTGTGTGGCAAATGCCTATCAGAAAGAAAGCGTGTTAAGTTGCCTATAAGCTATGAACCATGGATACAAATACGGGATACAGGTTCAGATACGATATGATACGGATACACAATACAATAAAATCTAAACAAATAGGATACATTGATTACTTTCTTTAGGAATTATATATTAGTTTAAGAGTCAATAGTTTACTTTCTTTTCAGTGGATATGTTAATATGATAAAATCTGAAAAAGTAAGGTACTAGGACTAATGCTCTGAATTGATTAAATGCTAGGTCATTCCCCTTAAGTGATGCGTTGCGCCCGTCTCCGGATGTTTCAAAAAGTGAGCAAGGGCTGCCGTATCGACGCTTGGGTGTGGTGAAAAATGGGCAAATGTTTTTACGTTTTTCTGGACGAGTGCAGATAAAGAAGTTAGTCCAAGATTATAGATTTAGGATAGCCACATGGAATATAGGAACTTTAACTGGTAAGAATATGAAATTGGTAGATGTTATGATTAGGAGGAGAGTTAATATAGTTTGCGTACGAGAAACTAAGTGGAGGGGTGAGAAAACTCGGGAAATAGAAGATACGAGTTTTAAGTTATATTATAGTGACAAGGATAGACATAGGTATGGGGTAGGAATAATAGTTGCCAAGGGTTTTGTAGAAAATGTACGGTCATTAGGAAAGGTGATTGGATTATGTTAGTTAAATTAGTTATTGAAGAGAATATAGTGAACGTTATTAGTGCATACGCCCCCTAAGTAAGATTAGATGATTAGACTAAGAGAGTTTTTTGGGACCAAATGGATAAGGTATTACAGGAGATACCTGTAGGAGAGAACCTAGTTATAGGTGGCGATTTCAATGGCCATGTAAGAGTGGATAAACTAGGTTATGAGAGGGTGCGTGGTGGGTATAGTTTCGATGATAGAAATGAGGCTGGAGAGAGTATTTTAGATTTTATGTTTAGTGGAGGCTAATACTATGTATAAGAGAGAGAGGAGCGTTTGATAACCTTTAATAGTGGATCAATTAGGAGCCAAATAGATTACTTTCTAGTAAGAAAAGGGGACCGTCTAAACTGCAGTGACTGTAAGGTGATTCTTGGAGAAAACTTGACGTCTCAACGTAGGATTTTGATACTAGATTTATACTTTAAAGGGCAATACCAAGTTCGGAAAGATAGTGGACGTCGCAGGACTGGATGGTGAGATCTAAAAGGAGATAGACTAGACACATTTAAGAATAGAATGGATAAAGCAGGTACTTGAGACTTGGAAGATGATGCTAATACTATGTGGAACTCGATGGCTAATTGTATGAGAAAAATTTCAAGGGAAGTTCTTGAAGAGTCAAAAGGAAATGGACCTAACTTTAGGGAAACTTGGTGGTGGAAGGAGGAGGTCCAAGCAGTAATAAAGAAGAAAAAAGAGAGCTTTAAAAAGTGGTAGAATTATAAAACTGAGGAAAACCTTAAGTGCTACAGATTGGCCAATAAGAAGGCCAAAAAAGTAGTGAGGGAGACTAAGTTGAAAGCCTATGATGACCTATATACTAGACTAGATAGTAAGGAGGGAGAGAAGAGGATATACAAACTTACTAAGACAAGAGAGAGAAAAATAAGAGATTTTAATCAGGTTAAGTGCATCAATGGTGAGGACTCTAAGGTGTTGGTGAAGGATGAAGAGATTAAGGAGAGGTAGACGAACTATTTTGAGAAGTTTTTAAATGAGGAACATGAAGGTAGGTCAAAAGGGGAGGAAGTGGGCAGTAATAAGGAAAATTAGGATGGTTTTATCATAGGATTAGGGACTTTGAAGTGGAGTCTGCACATAAGAAGATGAAGTTGAATAAGACGTTAGGACTCGATGATATACCTATTGAAGCGTGGAAATGTTTGGGTAAAAATGGGGTTATTTGGTTGACTAGGTTATTTAGCAAGATTTTGTTGACTAGATAAATGCGAGGAGTGGAGGAAGAATATTTTAGTGCCAATATATAAGAATAAAGAGAATGTCGAATTGTAATAACTATAGAGGAATCAAGTTAATGTGTCACATAATGAAAGTGTAGAAAGAGAGTAATGGAGCGTCGATTGCGAGATATAATGGAGGTGTCAGAGAATCCATTTGGGTTTATGCTTGGTAGGTCAACAATAGAAGCGATCTATCTTTTGAGGAGAATAATAGAAAAGTATAGAGAAAAGAAAAGAGACATTCATATGTTTTTTATCGATCTTGAGAAAGTATATAATAGAGTGCCTCGGGATATCATCTGGTAGGTGTTAGAGAAGAAAGTGGTGACAAAAGGTTTACATTGATGTGATTAAGGATATGTATGAAGGTGTGGTGACCACTATTAAATCTCCTGCTGGAAAGACGAATGAATTTTCAATTAGTATAAGGTTGCACTAAGGATTAACCTTGAGTCTTTATCTTTTTGCTTTAGTTATGGATAAGTTAACGCACAATATTCAGAATGATATGTCATGGTATATGCTTTTTGCAGATGATATCGTGTTAATGGATGAGACTAGAGGAGTTAACACTAACTTGGAGATTTGGAGAAAAACACTTGAATCTAAAAGATTTAGGATTAGCAAAACTAAGATATAGTATATGGAATATAATTTCAGTAATAATCACAATGAAAATAGAGGAAAATTTAAGATTGAGAACCAAGAACTACCTTAGAGTGAATATTTTCGTTATTTATGATCGATTATCATGACGACTGTGGAGATTGGAGCGGATGCGGCCCACAGAATTAAGGCAGGGTGGCTTAAGTGGATGAGTATGTCTAGAGTACTGTACGAAAAACGAGTACCCATTAGACTAAAAGGGAAGTTCTATAGAATGGCTATTAGACTAGCGATATTGTATGGAACGGAAGGCTGGGCAACTAAGAAACATGTAGATAAGATGAGTATTGCTGAGATGAAAATGCTAAGGTGGATGTGTGGCAAGATTAGAAAAGACAGAGTTAGAAATGAGTATATTCGAAAATGGGTAGAAGTAGTACTGATGGGAGATAAAGTTGAGAGAGAATAAATTGAGATGATTTGGTCATATATAACGGAGATCAATAGAGGCAATAGTGAAGAGATGTGATACAGTGATGGCAGATGATAGTGTTAGGGAAGGGGTAGACCTAGATTGATGTGGACTAGTGTAGTAAATAGAGATATAAATCTTCTTAATTTGATTAACGAAATAATCTTGGATAGAGTCGAGTGAAGAAGAAGGATTCATGTAGCCGACTCCATTTTATGGGACTTAAGGTTTAGTTTGGTTTGGTTTGGTTTAGTATGCAAAAATTATTACATTTCATAATAGTTTGGATACAAGACCTAGAGTATCTGAAAAGTATCAATACTTCTCAAAATTAATATCAAGTATGCAATCTGTTTAGAAAGTATCTGATCGTATGCTTATGACTCCCTTTTAGAAGTGTTAGGTGCTTCATAGCACTGTAAGTAATAGTATTGCAAGTGTTTAGGCATAGAAGTGCAATTTTCTCATTCCCCGCAGGCTTCTCATCATAAGCTACCAAAATTTTCTAGATTCGTTTGCTTCTACATGATTTTCTCTGTTTTGGCTTTTACTGTTCTAAATCTTGACCGTTACTATGAGTTTGATGTTACCTTATCATTCATTCATTCAGGAATAACATATGTCAATATCGAATTGCAGGCTGAAGCTGCTGCACAATTCTTAACAGTCATGGCGCTACTTAGAGTCGCTTTGTCCAAATTTGAGGTCCCATACAATCACTAGTGTACAATCAAACAATGACAGGGTTGGACAAACTAAATCACTATTTACTTGAAAATCCTCCATTATTAAAGACTGCAGATGCCAGTGATTGCCTTAAAGAAATATTTTAACGCTTTTTTTGTCTTTACAGGTCTCTTTACTCCTTAAGGATAGGTTTATTGATTCCTTTCTAGTAAGGACCAGCCATTTATTAAGGTAATCTATATGCTCTCTTTCTGAAACATGGATGTTTTGGTGAGCTCAAATTTAATTACTTTGTAATTGTTGAAGTTATCTGTTATGAAGTTTTCATGATGCACAACCTGCATTTTTTGGCTCTTACAGTTGTTTGTAGACACGCAACTGTTCACCGTTCTGTCTGACTCACGTTTATCAAACTATGAGAATGAGTACTAACTCAAGCATGTTGCAAGTTCAATGCACAAGTTCAAACTCTGGGACACAAAGAAAGGAATTCATTGGACAACAATAAGAGGGATGGAAGAAATGGTCGTCACTGTTCCTCTTCGTAAAATAGCCCCATGACAGAATTTTGTAGATCCTAATGCTTTTGGAGCCATAGATATTGGACTATGCAGCTCAAAGATGTTGCTAAGATGAAATTTTGTAGTGTAGTGACATCATAATAATAGTTGCAAACTCAACACAGCTCTGATGCCTGTTGTGTTACCTGTGTGATTGATCATCATCCCAAATTTTTAGTGGGATTGATGTCGCCAGTCAAAGATCCACATCAGTTAAAAATGAACCAGTTGTAGCAACACTTATTTTATTGGTAGATGTATTTTAAGGGTTGAAATTTTTGTTGATTAATGTAATGTATAGTGTATAACCTTTGATATTTATTTGAAATATATAGTTTCATGACGCAATTACAAATATATGCAGGTTCACTTCATTGTTATCTTTGTGCTTGGAAAGAAATTTCACTTACAAATATAGTTGTGAAAATGCAGCCAGTGTTCGGCTCTTCCATGGATGTAAATCTAAAGCGATTATCAAAATAAATTCACATATCTATTATAAATATATTAAAATGTCATATATAATAAGGAGGCAGAACCCTCTAGTCCAAAATCTGGACTGGAGAATGTTATTTGGCTTCTGAGGCTCACCACATGTCTCGTTTTAATGATTCGAATCGTTTAATTTGTTGGACATTTCATATATTTCATCCACACAAAAAAATTAAATCAATTTGATAACTATAACTTAAGTGGTGTTTGGGAAGTCGGGTTAAAGGCTATTTTAACCTCAAAGTGTGAAAAAAGCAAAAAGTCTTAACAGTAGTTAGGCACCATTGATTTAAAAAAAAAAAACAAAGCAGACAGTAGCCTACACTGAGTAGGCATAGTGTTTTGCCAGCCTATTCCCATATGTCAAAATGATAATTTTGCCCTTGTAGACCAATTTTGGAAAAAAGTGAACTTAGGAGTAAATTTATCATTTCAATTTCAAATATCAAATCAAACATTTTTCAATACAACAACTCAAATAAAATCTATCATATCTTCTCAAACACAATAAAAATCTATCATATCTTTCCAAACTCAAAAACTAAAATAACCTATTAAAATAATCAAAAAGCCAAAAAGTCTCTAAAATAGCCACTTCTCAAACACCTACTTAGTCAATTTATTGTGTTTCACTCAAAAATATATATGATTTATTTTTTAAAAACACAATTGTCATCTATTTTTTTGGCGAAAATGGAATAAATTAAACAAGTTATAGTTATCAAATCGACCTTTTATTTTTTTGAATGAAATCGACGAAATGCTTGATAAAATAAACAGTTAAGATCATTAAAACGGTGCTCATGATGTGCCGCACAAGTGCAAACAGCAGCCTCTTGTCTAAATTTTGGAGTGGAGGGGACCTGCCTCCGTATAATAATGGGTAGATTACAAATGCACCCCTAAGATTTGTTTAAAATACAGATTGCTTCCTGTAATTTGAAAAATTACAAATACTCAATCGTCATAATTTTTTATTTAACAGAATTAATTGAAAAATGAAATTCTTAAGCCTTCTTATACAATAATAAAATCATATAAATTATTAGTTGAAATAAATTTTGGACTTTTTCTAAGTAAAACTTCTGGCGCTTCTGCTTCGCGCCTTTTCTCGTTTGCAGATCTGTTTTATGTTTATTACTTACACCCACTTTTTGTGTGTGTTGCATATGGTGCAACCCAAGGGTTACACACCATACTTAAGGACCCATAAATTTTTAACATTATTAAAATTGTAAATTAACTTGATTTATTAATAAAATGAATCACTTATTATGAAATTAGAAATAGATTGTAACCCGTTCTAATTTTAAGAGTATGGGGCTTAGCGCTTTGATGGTTGACTGCTTCCGCTCAGGGCATATTTCTTTCTTTAGGGTTTGGCTTTCCTCTGGTCTGTGTCAGACTAGAGGATGTTATTGGGTTCGTGGGGCCTCATCACGGGTCCTGTTTTAATAATTTGAACTGTTTAATATGTAAAACTCATTAAGTACTATATGTTTATAAAAAATCATGTTAATCGATGTCGATAATTACGTGATCAAATTAGTTTTGTACAAAAAAAAAAAAAAAGACGATGAAAAAATAAACAATTGACAAAAATCTAATCCGATAAAATAGCTATTAATATCTGATCAACGTAATTTTTTACAGATATATAGTACTCGATGAGTTCTACATATTAAACGATGCGAATTATCGAAACGGGACTTATGGTGGGCTCTCATGAGCCCAATAGTACCTTACAGTCAAGGAAGCCAATCCCCTTTCTTTATATGCCCATTTTGCAAGAAGAAGGGTTTGGGATATAATTTCTAAAATTATATAGAGTAATTAAATATTTTAAACAAATTTCAGAAATATATTTGTAAGTTACCCTATAATAATATTACAAAGTAATTCAAATTAATCAAATTATATAACAATAATTAAGTACACTAATATACCATTTCTTCAATAAAATTTAAAATAACGAGATTGTGATTTTTAATTAATTAAATAGAGAGAGAAGACAAAAATTTTCTCTTTCTTTTTCTTTCTTCTTCTTTTTTTTTTTTATAAAAAGGTCTTTGTAAAACCATCTCCAATGGTTCATCAAAAGCGATATCAAATTTAATTTTGATGAAAAATTTCTTGTTCACAGCTCAACGGTTCACCAAGCGTGATATCAGTTGAGTTTGACAAATGTTTCATCGATTGAGGGCTAATAATAAGATTCATCAAAACCTTTGTTAGGACCGTTGGAGAGGACGGTCGACCAATCGGTTGCGTGACTTATTGACCAACAGTCAACTTCGTAAAGGTTCAACAGTTGACCAAAAATTCGAAAAATTCAAAAAAAAAAATTTTGCCTAGCGATTGGACCACCCGCGAAAAAAGTTCAGAAAGTTAAAAAAAAAAAAAGTTCAAAAAAAAAAAATTTTTGGGCAAACGATCAGCCGACGTCGACCACCGGTTGTCGGGACAAGTTTGAAATTTGGTGAATCGTTGGAGCATTTGTTGTCAAATTTGATGAAATGGATACTTTTGACTGATTTGGTAAAATTTTGAGTAAGCGTTGAAGATGCTCTAAGAAATTAAGAATTCTGTGTTTTAAAATAATTCTATTTTTCTTTCTTTCTTTCTTTTTTTATACAAACTCTATATATATATATAAATAATTTATTCAAGAAAAATCACAAAAATGATGATAGAAATAAAAACCATCTTCATGAAGATTTTGTTCTAAAAGATTCATATTAAATTACATCCTTTTATATAGAAATTATATATGGTTTTATTTTATTTTATATATATATTCTTACAAAACAAAAATTTATATTATGATATTTATTATGTCAGCAAGGTTACATATAAATCTCATTTATATTCATATTCAACCATTAATAATTATGCGCTAAACAAAAATGAGAAGCTAAAAAAATGAAATAAAACATTATAAACATTGAATTAATTATTTTTTAAAACAATTCATATTTTTGTTGATAAATCTATTTTTGAACAACTTTAATGGTGCCAATCTATGAAAACTTTTCAAAAAAAATTTTATATAATACTATATAATTCTAAAAAGAATTCAAAGTTCAATTGGTTCAATTAAACCCGCTACTTCCATGCATAGCTCCACCCAAGGCCAAGCCCTTCATCCAGGAAAAGTATACTGAAAATACAGGTTAGAAATTGATCTGATTCTGTCCGATTTTGTGATATTTTTGGTCAAAATCGAAAAAATCAAATTTTTACACCTACAACAACCAAACAGACCGATTAAAAACAGGTAAACCAGACTGGACCATGTAGACGATTCAGTTCAGCTTTGGTTTGGTTTACGATTACAAAAATTTGTTTCAAAAATAATAATTACCATTTTATTTATTAAAAAAAATAGATCAATCTAATTAAAATACAAGGATGTTTCTTTTACCCAACAAACAAATATATTTGCAATTCAAGAGAAATTCATCAAATATCAAATTCAACAACAGTAATAGAGGTAATGCCTGTATATATTGAATATTCGGTAGATTTGGCATAATCAGTAAATTCCGGTTCGGCGCCAAAATTCCAAACCAAACACCAAACTGATTTCCAGAGGGAAAAATCCCAACACAGCATCCCGACTGTTTTTAGCGATTTACAGAG
This sequence comes from Camellia lanceoleosa, assembly GCA_025200525.1. Lineage (NCBI taxonomy): Eukaryota > Viridiplantae > Streptophyta > Magnoliopsida > Ericales > Theaceae > Camellia > Camellia lanceoleosa. The sequence continues at coordinate 28,412,959 of CM045768.1, read as the reverse complement.
AAATAGGCCGAAAAACTAAAGTGTAGGCGGTTTCTTTCACCCTACTTGAAAATTCCATCTCAATATTACGCTAAAATGTGAATGCAACCTGCCAACGGACAAGAAATGGAAAAAGATTAGTTGCAATGAAAATCAGTAAGAAATTCCTGCAGAAAAAAGCAGAGACTCAAGTTACTGAGAAAAGAAATAAATACCACAACTTCTTGGCAGTGTGGATTGAGGAGTAGAACATGTTCTTTGATTACTTCTCTTCATCCTCGGAATCTGACTTGCAAAAACAGTTTCAGGCTGTGTTTGTGCATACGAGGGAGCAATGTATTTCGGTTCTTTTGATGCAACGCCGCATATTTCAGAATGGCTTCTCTAGGATCTTCTTCGGATCCATCCATGTCTCCTTGATCAAGCCTCCTTGCTGCAATAACACTCTGAACATAAGTGTATTCCAAGAGTTTTATTTGTGTCATATACAATGGGGAAAAAATTACCTTAAGAAGGTACTGAGTTAATAAGTTCCCTTGGTTGTACCAACTCTTCCCCATGACCTGGTCCATTTATAGGAAGTTCAGGTTTATGAGATTTCATTGGGTCTTTCAATATCTTCTCCGTTGATCGCCACACTTGGTATGATCTCTCAAACAAGGGGAGTGCATGAGGTTGTGGATCCTGAGTTTTGCTTCATAATCATCAACAGACTTTTTTCCTTGGAGCACGTAAGCAACTACAAACAAGAGCTCTCTCTCTCACTGAGTGTTGGATCATATAATATGTGAGTTCCTCCTTGGTTTTTGTCTCCAACCGAGGCTAATATCTTGGGGGACAAGACAAAGGTTTAGTACAGCTATCTGTGGCTTGGAAATACTTTCATATGCATGTGTTCAGATAATTTGCATTTTCTAAAGAGAATAAAGCAAGGGACGCAAAGGAAAGGCCTTTACTTTTAAGATTTTTTTTGAACCTCCTAGCCACAGAATTGCTCAAGGACAAGAGGCAATAGGTACACAATGAATTCCAAATGAATCGAAAAAACTTTATCTTGGCTTTTATATTCCCTATTGGTAATGCACACTAAAGCCAGAATATCAGGAAAAACAAAACTGTCATTTGTTTACCTGGTTCAGTTTTGAATTGCCAAGGTTACACTGAATTTCAACGCCTTCCACAAGTAGGTGAAATCCCAACTCTTGACACGAGTTCAAGTTTTGCTCGATCCAAAAACCATAACAAACCACCTTGTTGTGCTATCCTTTCAACGGAAGTTCCAGCTCGTAAGAGTTGCTCATCAGGACTAAATGCAATATTTGTTTGAGCATAATGATTAGGGAAGATCTCAAATATCCAGTGTGCTCTTTCATTTTAAGCATAGATCCCAAACCTAAAAATGTCATCTCATACATAATGTGACATGGAGGACATGAGTATAAGCCAGAACAGGTACATTTCAGTGAAGACAGTAAATAGCAAGGTCAGTGAACTTCATTAATACCTTCAATGAGGTCATCAAAGCTTCTCGATAGTAGAATCTGCCCATCGCTAGAGAACTTAAGCGCAGTGATATCATCTGAGTGACCTTTTTCAACATGTATATCTGGCCTACTTCCCCAGCCAGGCTTAAGGTTCCATATCTGTAAAATTAAGTGTTTATAAGTCATAGCAAGAAAATGTAAAACTTACAAATAGAATGTAAGATTGGGAACATCATAGAAATTTATTTTTACCTTTCTACCCAAAAATCTTTTCAATCAATGGAATGGACATATTAAAGACACTAAGAAGAAGTACCCTTATAGAACCATCTCCAATACCACCCGCAATGCTTTTTTTTCTCCTCTCGATCCCAGGTACATGTGGTAACAGAAAGCAACTCTTCCAGGCTCTTGCAAGTTTTGGTTTGATCACCTATCAAACAAATGATCGCTCAATCAGGAGTGTTAAAGATAATCTACTTCCCCTGCTCTACTAAAACTTCAATATCTCTTAGAATTCATACTGCAGTAATGCATCCACAAGTACATGCATCCCAATCCTAAACCACTCAATGCAAAGACATATGATAGAAAATGTCCAACAAGGATTGAATTTCTTTTATAAAAGTTAGGTAATGCATGTATGCAAAGAGTTCTGAATTTAAATTTCTATTAACGAGTCAACCTGCACAACTCAAAAACTTTTGACTTCAGCCCGGAAATGGTGGTTGTTGGTTTCTAAGTTTCTTTCTCTCCTCCCGCATGGTAATTTCTTTGAATCCTCAAATGATCAATTCCATGTAATTCACAATGACAATAAAAAGACTCAAACTTGGATTGTGCAAATTTGCATTGGCCTCTGCTTGAATAGTTTTAGGAAGTATTATGGACTCCCAACAATTTCAATTTTTCTTTTTTGTTCTATAAAAATTTTGATGTGTAATTTGCTTTTCCATGCTTTAGGAAAGTGAGAATGTCATGTTGTTCTTGTAAGTGGTATGCCAGGCAAGGCCATGATAATAATAATAACATGTAAAGAGAAAGAAAAGGGAGGAGAAAATAAATAAAAATTGGAGTTGAATAAAAAAACCCCATTTATTTGGTAAGTTCCCTTGCCTGAACAAACAAAAATTTGACAGACGTGGGAATCCTAGTCAATTCATCTCTGTTGAATAAAAGGGGAAATACATTGTATACTAACACTTCGTGATAATAAGTCATGCAAAAGTAAATCGAGTTAAATGTAAACACACATACCCTGCTTTTTGAGTTTTAAAGTCATTAACATCCCATATACGTAGTGAACCATCCTCTGATGATGTCAAAATCTGTTTCCTTTGCTTTAGGTGCCATTCCCCACAAGTCAATCCCGCTATATGGCCCTTGTATTCTTAAGGTCACGGATATACATGTCCCTTCACTTAACTCACCAAGAGTGAGTCCATCCCCGGTCATATATCTGAAATTCATAGGTAGGCAAACTTTTAATTGAATCTGAAAATACACTCACAACTTAAGCAGATATTTGCATAAAATCTGAAGTATCTGAAAGTACCTTACGCTTGGGCCATGAGCTAGTTACGCATAAAATCGGGTCTGTCAGAGGACTCCAGCTTAGATTGCGAATCTTGGTGACCTTCTGGATGGTCAAGCTTGGTCTAAAAGGATTGCAAACGAGCATTCATCCTTGAAAGTCATACATACGCACTGAGTAGTCAGTAACTACCAGAAAGGACTCTAGATCCCGTGAGGAGATCAACAGCAAGAGCTGAAACAAATCCTGCCAAAAGCATACAACCAAAAGCCATTCGAAAAAGATTATTGAGGACCAAGAACTCCAATCTTAGGCAATCCAAATAATTAGGCAAATCATCAAGATAACTTTTTTTTTTCACAATATAATTACCAAATCATCAAAGATATTCGCTTTTTTTTTATGTCACATGAGCAAAAATTGAAGAAATATGCAATCCAAATACTTGATTTATTGGGAAAAGAATGAGCACTTCTGTAATCCTCCTTGACATTGAAAATAATCTCAAACTGTGCCATTATATATTGGGTATTGGTAACAATACAAGCATAACCTAAATAACTTGATTCGAAATAATACTGATTATCTTAGTGATGAGTAAAGAATTAATACCTTAGTGTGACCCTTCAAAACAATCTCATTACTGAGAGGTATCCGATACCCACCTCTTCTTCACCATCGTCGGAATCCTCCTCCGCATCAGAATCATCCAGTCTCGAACCCTGTGGAGGCGGAGGCGGCCCAATCATTTGCCCATCATCATCATCTTCGTCATCACCAGCCACTGGCCGAGGCGGTCCAATCATACGATCCTCATCATCATCATCCTCATCATCTGTACGCAACGGCCATGAGGCGGGCCAATCATCACACCGTCGTCCTCTCCACCATTAAGCGAATCCAACGGCGGCCGAGGCGGGCCAATAATAGCATCATCGACATCACCTGCACGACTAGGGTTAGAGTTAGAGAGATTACGAGAGCTAGAGCTAGAGTTAGGGTTAGGGTTTCTGAGAGAGTTTAACCAGGCTTTGGAGGAAGAGGAGACAGAAGGAAAGTCTTTGTTGCTATTACCATCTGTGGTGGCGGCGGCGGCGGTGGTGGTGCGGCGGGTGGCGTTGTGGATGGCTTCGAGAGAGGTTACGGGCTTCGATTGCTTGCCGAAGGTTATAGGAACTGAGCTCTGATACCATCAAATCTCTGCTTCTGTCGCCTCCATTGATGTGTTCGGTCTGAATTGTGATTTCAATTCGCAATTTTGCATTTTGATTTTGATTTTGAAGGAGTTTTATACGCTGCGATCTGCCGCCATGGACGTTAGCGTCGAGGCTTCGTGTCGAGTCCGATGAAGGAATCGGGGATGGACTCTCGTGGGCCTGTTTTATAGTCTTTTTGTGGCCTCGGTAAATTAACGCCCACTTAAATTTGAATCGGCTCAAATTTGCACCCAAAACACATTCAGATCATTTGTCCGGTCTTATATCTGATATTTGTCTAGCTGGAAAGTAGGAAAAGTTAATTTTTAATTTTTATTTTTTACCTTTTTTTTAAACGCAAAATTATAAAGAAGTGTTATGACTTAAATAGGTAAATAATTTGACTTTTTCTTAGTTTCCAAAATAAAGCCACATATGGTCAGTTCTTCTTCTATTTTAATAACAAAAATTTATACAATTTTAAGAATTTGCCTTGATTTGATTTTTAATTTTTTAAAAAGTATATGTAAAAAAATTAAAAGAATGAATTGACTTTTTATAATTATTTAATTTCCAAGAAAAATGTTGTTACAATTTAAGTTTCCTTGCAACACATAATATATATATATATATTCAAAAGATTTGAGGAAAAGTATTTTTTCATGTTGTGTTTGTACGTGATTTAGAGGATTTAAAAAGCTTTAGGCCAAAAAGGGCGTAAACTACGAAATATAAAGACGATTTATTTATTTTGCTGCTTCACCTACCTTTTCCATTTCCTTTCAAACCTCCTCAAATCTCCCAACCAAACACAATTCATTAAGAAAATAGTTATGATGAGAATTATATATTTTTTACAATGATTAAAAACACGTACAACAAGATAAAATGGTAGTCCAGCCATATTTTAGATGTTTTGGAAAGATTTTTGACTTTTTGATCTTTTTTTTTTTTTTTTTGAGAGAGAAAGTTTGCTAAAAGTTGAGAAGTGACTTTAATCTACTTTCCAAAATAAAGTTTTTAATTTAATGACTTTAAAGCAATGTCGTAAATGCTCTAAAACGAATATTGAATATTTTTATTATGTAAAATATTTTATAATTTATTTTGAGTCTCTAATACTTTCTTTTCTATGAATTTAATAAACAGTTGTGTTTTTTTTTTAATTAAGACTTGCCTAGATTTTACTTTATTTAACTAACTTTTAACTCTTTATAAAAAAATATATATAAAAAAAATAAAATAAGAAGAAGATATAACGCAAATAAATACATTGTCTTTTTCTTGTTATAGAAAAATTCTTCACTCAGCAAGTCCAAGACAACGCCCTTGCAAAAATCATTAATGTCTATGTCATGTTCAGAAACAAACTTCAGTACAAAAATAAATTGAAACCAATCAAACAAAATAAAATAAATTACGATCAATTTATTTTACCGAACCAATAAATATTTAAGATCAAGTCAAAGCATGACACTGCTTTAAGATTTAATTCACCCCGGCCAAAGGTTTATGGTTAAGGCATCTATCTCTCAAGATATTAAAGATCTTCACAAATTTGTAAGAGAACTCAAACAAATTTGTCCAAAGGAACTAAAACCTGTGGTTCTATACTCTCTAAATTTTTCTCTAAAATTATATTTAAGAATAATTAATGCAAGAGAGCAAAAGGATATTAAAGATCTTCACAAATTTGTAGTAACACTCAAACAAATTTGTCCAAATAACTAAAACTCTGTTCTATACTCTAAATTTTTCTAAAATTATATGAAGAATAATTAACGCAAGAGAGCAAAACGAAGGCAATAAAAATTAATTTTTGAATACTAAAACGCCGAAATGACCGTATTTATAGGCAAAATAATCGTCTCAATAGGCAGAAAGAGTCAATATGTATGAACCTGTTGAATAGATATTTATTCAAAATTCAAACAGATTCAGAAGTTAGTTTTTGAACTGCTTAAGGCCAGGATCCAAATCGCCAAGCGCTTATTTGGCGCTTCAAATAGTTAACTCATGGAAATTTCAGACGAGAAAGATAAATTTGGATGTAATATTTTAAATTCAATTTTGGCACCAAATTTGAATTTAATTTCATTATTTTTCTAAAAAATTCAAATGAATTTTGTCCAAAAATTAATATTAGAACTAACTCAACCCACAACCCACACTTGTCTAAGACGCTCGTTTTCATTGCTAAAGAACTCAGAGCACGCAGTGTAAGTGGTTTTCAAGGTTCAATTTGTCCATAACTCCTTCCTTCTACAAACTCGGGACGCCCTGAGGCCCAATCCGTTAGTACACCAAGAACTTATATACCCACAAAAGTTCTTTAAAGTTTTAATGGACAACTTATTTCAAGGAAAACCCACATTTACTTTTTTTAATTGTTCATTCCATTTAACCCGAAAACGATATCAACTTACTATTCACTCATTAATGGTTTTGATTAATCAGGTTCACTGGATTGCCATGGCAAAAACACGCCACCTTTTTTCACTCAAAGACATTTTGAGCCTACTAATTGGCCTCAAAGTTGACCCAAAATAAGCTTTATAAAACCAATTTTTCCAACAATCCCCACACGAATGGAATTGTATTTTAGAGAAAATACAACAATATGATCTAAATACAAAGAGTACGTAAATTGAAAAATATTCTGCAAATGATAGGTAGCTTTTGGCTTTGAACCTTCCTTTTGAGACATCGCTTGGGATTTACTTACTAACTGTTTAACATGATGTCTTGACCTTAGCATCTGTGTAAACCAAGACAATAGAACTACACACAAGATATTCCCTGCATAATTTAGTTCTCACTATCGATTCATTTTGGCCTCGAATAACCAGTCTTTCATGAAAGTGCTTCCAGAGAATTGTACCCTTCACAAATCTCTATAAAATCTACCACACTCATATAGGTGATTTTACGAAGAGTATCCCGCTATACTCCACTAGGTATACCTAGATATAAGAATCATTAAAAGTATTACTTATCCTAAAACGCTACAAACATCACTATTTCATCATAGAAATGGATATGAAGTTTGACTCTGGATTATTCTCGAGTCATACACAACTTTGCCTGTCCTTTCAACTCCAGATTCGGGGATCTCCAACCAGGTTAGGTTGCCGCTAGGTAACTCTTATTTAATAGGCTTAAGTCTCATTTCCTCGACAAATTCTCAACTAGCTTCCTCTTGCTAACCCTTTGGTTAGTAGATCCGTTATGTTGTTTTTAGACTTCACATATTCAATGGAAATAATTCCATTAGAGAGTAGTTGTCTCACTTGTTATGTCGATTTACTTAACGCGACGTGATTCTTACCGTTATACATATGACTGCGGTTTCTACCAATTCGATCGACTATCACAATATATGCATATAGTAAGCACCGATTTTGGCCACATTGAATATTCAAGGCTGCCATTTCGCCTCTTGCCCAACTTTATCTAAAGCTATGAATTATGATTCCACAATAGACCTAGCAATACAAGTCTGCTTGAAGATTTCCCAAGATACAAATACCGCCAAGAGTAAAGATATACCCAATCGCGGACTTTGAGTCTCTAGATTATATCCAATTTGCATCACAATACCTTTCAAGCATCATTGGATATCTAGTATAATTTAGCTCAATGTTACGAGTAACCTGAGATATCTTTAAAACCCTTATAATTGCTTTCCGTTGTTCTACTGATTACTAATATATCTACTTAATTTACTTACCGATAAGTTATATCTCAGTGAGTACCATCAAGTACATTAAGCTTTCAATAATTTGAGCATACTCTAATTGAGAAATACTTTCTTGTACATTCTTAGAAAGAAACAAATTAACATCCACAGTGTTCTAGCAAGACGATCATCATCTTGCTAAATTTGTCAAATATTTTCTTAATGTAATGAGATTGTGACAAAGCATAACTTTATGATGTTTTGGTAATTTTCATACCAAGAATTACATCAACAATGCCTATGTCTTTCATGTCAAAATATTTATTTAACATTTTCTTGGTAGTTTTAATCATATAATTATTACTACCTATGATAAGTATATCATCCACATAAAGACATACAATGACATAATCTTTTGTGTTTTTAATATAAACAAATTTATCACACTCATTAATTTTAAATCCATTTGATATCATTGCTTTGTCAAATTTTTTCATGTCATTGCTTTTGGCGCCTACTTTAAAACCATATAATGATTTAACTAATTTACACACTTTTTCTCTTCTCGGAAAACCTTCGATTGTTCCATGTAAATTTTCATCTAACTCACCATTTAAGAAAGCTTGTCACATCCATTTGATGAATTTCTAGATTGTACAAAGGCGCAATACAATTGGCATTCTAATGGATGTTATTTTAGTAATCTGTGAGTGTGTCAAAGTAATTAAGACCTTCTTTTTGTCTATACCCTTTGACCACAAGTCTTGTATCAGATTTAATAATTGATCCATCCGCTTCATTTTTCTTTTGAAAATCCACTTGTCCCCAAAGAGGTTTACAACCCTGGTAAGTCCACTAATTTCAAGTGTGATTTTGCAAGATGAATTCAACTTCACTATGGATGCCTTTCTTTCCATAAAGGAGTTTTAGGACTGTATATAGCCTCTTTTAAAAGTTAAAGGCTCATTTTCTAACAAAAAGTTAGAAAAATCGACCAAAAGATTTTGAGATTCAGACGTTTACTACGCCTAGGTTCTTTCTTTTCTCATTTTGATCTATTACTCTCATATTGATCATATTCTTGATCCTCGACTAATAATAAAGATCATGAGATCTTTGTTAGTACTAGTCTCTTATCCGCTTTTATTTGGGAAATACATGTTCAAAGAAATATGCATTCCAGATTCAATAATAGTATTTATATGTATTTTAATGTTCTCGACTTATGAATCAAAAAATCGATATGTACTACTATTCAATGCATGACTAATGAAAATGCAATCAATGGTTTTAGGATCTATCTTAATCTTTTTTTAGACTAGTAATAGCTACTTTAGTCAAACATCCCCACACTTTTAAGTATTTGTAGAATGGTACTTCCCATGCCACATTTCATAAGGTGTTTGATTCACTTTCTTTCGGGGTACTTTATTACATATAATTAGTAGAAAGTATCCCTCACAAGTTTTGAGGTAATCCGTAACTTATTAACATGGCATTCATCATTTCTTTTAAAGTCTTATTTTTCCTTTCAAGAATCCATTTTTGGTCACTAAGTAGTCGTGGTTTGATGAATTATACCATGTTTTTTACAAACTCACCAAAAGGTGATTCATATTCACTACCTCTATCACTTAGTTTTATTTTTCTTAAAGTTGATTTTTAACTTCATTTTTATATTGAATGAAAGTTTCCAAAGTTTCATCCTTGGTTCGAACTAAATAAATATAACTATATATAGTATAGTCATATATAAAAGTGATTAAATACTTTTTTCCCACCTCTAGTTTGAATTGATTTAAAATTACAAATGTCACTATGAATTAATTTATTGGTTTCATACTTTAATTGAATGAAAAGGAGTTTTGGATAATTTTGCCTCAATACAAATTTCACATTTATAATTTGAATCAATTTCAAATTTAGGTGAACATTCCAAATTAATTAATCTATACAAAGATCCATAATTAACATATCCAAATCTAATGCCATAAATTTGAAGACTCAAGAAGAAGTTAAGATGTATTTTTATTAATAACAGAGGGTACAATAAATATTATATTCATTTTGAAAAGGTTATCGACATGTAACATTTTCCTATATGCATCCTGCTTTTTGGTAAGTACAAATTTGTCATTTTCAAAAACTACCTAAACCCATTTTTACTCAACAAAGATCCTAAATAAGATTCTTATTTAATGTCCCATACGCAAAGACATTGTCGAGAGGAGTTCTTTTCAGATGTCATCTTACATAATGTTTCTTTGTCCTTCAACTTTGAAGCTAAGGAGTCATTTATAAAAGCCATAAGTCATTGTAACGACTCAGATCGACATCAGATAACCATCAATTATATAATCGATTATCGCTAAACCGAATCGGGATTATGACTAGTAATCGAATTAATCTGGCATCAACGGACCATTGAAATCGAAACCGAAATTGAATAAGTTTGTCTCGTTATATTGCATATTGCATCTGCTTGATCAGGTGACTATCTGCTTGAATTCGATGTTTAAATCATCATAATTGAAGGCCTTATTGGCGCCATTTAGAAACCGTTGATGTTTTAGAATCAGAGAATATTTCATTTTATGGTATATTTATCTAAACTCGATTAGAATGATTAAATTAGATTTAAACGAGCTAATTGCTCAGCTTCAATTTAATTACCACATTGCTAGCTAGTGGCCCATTTGTTTATTTTTTAGTCTAGACCTTATATGTTGAACAAGCTTCTCCTCTTTTCCTTAGTCCCCACCTAATTATAGAGTGAGAGTATGAGCAGATTTGAGCTCATCTTCGCTATCACGAGAATCAAGGTGAGATCAAGCAGATTGAAGCATACTTGTTAATCTAGCCTCCTTACCTTAATTTGAGACTCTGTAAGTGAAATCATCTTCTTCTTGTTGTCTTGAGCTGCCCTCGCATGTTTCATGCATCATCAGAGAACTAAACCATGATTTTGTTCATAATTGTTGAATCAAGTTCCATTGTTGTACGACGTGGAATTTAGTGAGTTTGAAGTTGAATTCTTGGAGAATTATACATTTACGTCCATATTTTTTACCATAGACCATGTTTTCATTTGGTTTTCAAAGATTCGAGCTCATTAGAGCAAGATTTGAAGCTCAATTTGGTTTGAAGTTCATGATGTCATGTTTTGAAATTGTTCATGAAACGGGTTTGAAAATTGGGCTTAATCAAACACCCTTGGGCCTTGATTTCTTAAATTGAGCTTTAAAACGTGTTATTCTATGTGTTTGATAGAGTTTTCTTAAAATGGGCCCAAGAGGATCGAATTTGGAGATCAAACTTGGTTTGAACTGATATTGAATCGATTTTCCAGATTTTGGCCTTCCGCCGAGGGAATCTTATACTCCCAATATTTTTCGCCGAATGGGTTTTTCACGCCGAAATGGAAAAATCGAGCATCCAAAGATTTTTGTATTGTTCATCAAATCATCGAAGTGAAGTTGACGCCGAATGTCCTTTGCTTGCAGTCCGCTTTTGAATGAAACGCTGAGCGGGACCTGCTTTCCAAAATTCTGAGATTGTTTACTATGCACATCTTTGCATTCTCACCCCATTCTAGGCAATTTTAGGCCTAGTTTAAGCGATCTTAACGAGGATATAGATGAGAACACACCGAAGATATTAGGGAAGTTAATCATCGTATTTCAACCGCAAACTTAGAGTGCTCAACTTGTTATTGTTTGCGTTGGTTTGGGACGCGCCTAGCCGCTTATTAGCCTGTAACACCGAGTAAAGGACGTAAAGATATGTTCAAAATGGTTATATTTCAATAATCGAATCAAGTTTATCGAACTGATATTGTTTATTGAACGAACGACCAGATCGTTATTGACATTATAGAGTCACGGCATTCCTTTGTGGAACCATAATCATGCTATCAATCGACGGCCATCATTATCATTGGTTCATAAGATCCTTTCTGACCTATTGTTTATAAAGCAATGGACGTACTACATACGCACCGACATTGACCAAATATCGAAGATCGAATATCATGAACGAACCGCTTATTATCAGGACATTCATTCATAACCTATTTACGATTATGTTATTCATCGGCTTTAGCTCACCGCTTATATATATACGAGGTTCTCCTGCAGCCTGCATCAGTAGGAGCGTGTATTACCCGCTTTTGTCCGGCCACTTAGATGCTCACAAATAGGTTCCTAGTCGCCATGCTATGGCTTGGGTGTTTTGTTTCCAATTGCCTCCCTCTTCATCGCTTTGTAATACTCAGATAGACTTCATCGTTATAGTCAGCATCGCTTGCGGACGCGATCCTCAGATCAATGTTTGTAAAACGAATGTATAGATCAGACTGCTTTTGAACTCGATGAATGCATAAAATGTTTTTAACATATGATTTTCACTTCAACGGGCACTATATATAATCGGGGATTGCTTCCGCCAGTTCTCAGATCTGGCCTATCAGATTAATTGTCGCAGGGCCTTTCAGAACTTTTGACATCGCCAGCTTACGCTGCTAAACCCATATGTGGGTTTGGGGTCGTGATGCTTGTCCATCAGAAAATAAGACGTGAACATCTTTTGTTTCGCATGCATATGGAAGAAGTTGTCCACCTACTATTCCTTTGATTTTCGATAAGGTTTGCCTCAGAAAACAATCGCAAAAAGATTAATGTCATCTACATCTTTAGAATTATTGTCCACTTCTTATACGGGCTTGAGCAAGCTTCGCTTGTTCTTCTTTGCTTTTTGCCTTTGCTAATAATCTTGGCTCGATTTCTTTTTGTCACGTATGTAACACTTGTCATTAAACTTGTACTTTTTAGTTTTCCTTCATTTAGAGCCTCAGGATAAACTTTCTCCATAAAACTCTTTTGTTTTTGGAGTATGTTCCACCACATTTGCCTTCGACCCATAGGTGATGCTTACTAGCCCGCTTTTTAGAATTGGCGTTGTTCTCTCAACCTCAAACGCGACAATGAATTTTCCAAGACATTTTGCACTTTGTTTAAGGTAGTTCTTGAATCTTCCAAATTTTATGGTAATTTCTCAATTATGGCAACAACTTGAAGGATTCATCGAGAGACATGCCTTCGCGGAATGTCATGCGTAACGAGTCGAGATCTTGAACTTGGTCTTCAATATCACAATTTTAGAATAAACTATTACAAAGTCTAGGAATTTGCTATAAATTTCTTTGAGCCAAAGATCTTCTGCTTTTGTACTTTTTCTCTAAAGAGTCCCAAAGTTCCTTTCATTGCCTTGATTAGATCAGAACGAAGTATAATGTGTTGTCAAGTCCGCTCAAAATGTAGTTTCAAAGAAAGGAAATCAACATGTTTCCAAGCATCGACCGCAAGAACCACTTGTCGATTAGTTTCATCCTCGCTCGTAGTATGAGTATTCTTATAAAAAACGAGCTGTTCGTGAGTTGTAAGATAGAACAACATTTTTGTTGCCATCTTTTAAAATCTCAGCCTCTGAGAACTTCTCTCGCTTCTCATCGTGATTGACCGGCACAACCACAACAGTTAAGGGTTCAGTGAATTGTACCACCACACTAGTATTCAGGTCAGTTTTGGGCATTAGTTTGACCAATTTCAAAGATTCATGAATTTTAAATTATAAGACAAAATTATAATTAGAATTTTATACTACACATAAAACTTAAACCAAAAACCACATAATTAAATTATGTAAAAATAAAAGAAACAAGAAATGTAGCTTTTATTTTTTAATTAATTTGAAAATAAAAATATTATTTTATTTTAATTCCACATGTAAAATTAAATTTCTCACAGATTTAATAATTAAAAATATCAAAATGTAATTTTAATTAATGAACACTTAGAAAATAATTTTGAAAACCAAAATTAATTTCTATAAAATTCCACAAATAAATATTCGATTTGTTAATTACACCAAAGATATTACTATTAGTTGTCAAAGAAAATAGATAGATATTACTACTATCTATCAAATCCAGATATTACTAGTATTTGTTTTCCAAACCATAATATTATTTTTGTAAAATCCTGCAAAATAATTTATGTAAGAAGAAGAAAAAGAAAGGAAACAAACTTAAAATTCTATAAAATGTAATAATTTGAATTTGTCTTAAGATTGTTAGAACAATCTTCCGTACAAAAAATAAATTGAAACCAAATCAAATAAAATAAAAATAAATTACGCATCAATTTATTTTACCGAATCCCATAAATCTTTAAGATCAAGTTTGTGAAAGCATACATCGCTCCACATTTAATTCGCACCGCTCACATTGCTAAGGTTTACTTTTGCTATCTACTCCAGATACAATGATCTTTATGAATTTAAAGAGATAGTAGCACTCCAAAGAAATTTTTCCCAAACTAGAACTCCTGTTCTATACTCTAAATTTTTTTTCCTAAAAATTATATATAGAATAATCACGCAAAGAGCAAAAGGAAGACAACAAAATTAATTTTAATACCAAAATGCTGGAATAGATTTGTATTTATAGGCAAAAATACATCGTCTCAATATGTGCATAAAAATAAACAAATTTACGATGTATGAACTGTTTGGAATAAATAATCGCTCAAAATTCAAACAGATTCAGAGCTAATTTTTTTTTGGAATCAGAATTATCGATAGCTTATTTGGCGCTTCAAACATTGTCAATTTTTGAATCTGCTCGTAGTTATGGATCCAGAATTGTCAAGTGCTTATTCGCGCTTAAACAGCTAACTCTGGAAATTTTAATTCCAGAGAGGTAAATTTGGATAACATTTTAAATTCAATTTTGCACCAAATTTGAATTTAATTTCATTAAGTTTTTCTTAATATTAGAACCGATTTCGACCATAACTCCACATTAATTCGGCCGCCATCTACCGGGTATTATTGGCTTGGTTCTATTGTCATGCATATGTCATGCCAGATGGTGGTTTGGGCTAAGATTCAATTTGTCCATAATCTCCTTCTACAAACTTCGTGTGCCCTTGGGGCTCCAACCAAGTTAAGGTACACTAAGAGCTTATATACCCACAATAAAAAGCTCTTCTTGAAGTTTCAAAATGCAGGACAAACCCATTTCCTAAGGAAACCTATATTTACTTCTTTTAATTATCCATTCCATTTAACTCAAAAATGACGCCAACTTTCCTATTAACTCATAAAATGGTTTTGACGAACTGCTCACTGCGCAAGTGACTTGCCATGCGTAAGTAAAGGAACATCAGCCACCTTTTGGACCTACGAAAAGACGTTAAGTCCACCTCAATTTTGGGTTCAAAGTTGACCCAAAATAAGCCTTTATAAAACCAATTTTTCCAACAAATTACTTCAAGTAAAAAAGATTATAACCCGAGAATTTATCTCCGACTTTTAAGATAAGTTCCGCTTAAATTAGGATTCACGCAAAGCTAGAGGAGTATCGCACCCATACTTAAGTGGATGGGTAACAATAACTTGACGCTTAACTTACCCCAAGGAGTTTTTGAATCTTTAGACTTCGGATCTTAACCTCAAGCTTTTTTACCAAGCGCGCTATCGCCATGCTAAATAATAATACACTTTGTGCATCGCTTGGAAACTTTAGTTTTAGTCAAAAATTTAAAAATTACTATATAGTTGTCATGCATTTCATTTTTTACTTTTCGTGACATATTTTCGTAGAAAAAGAAAAAAATTATTAAAATAGTCTATTCCTAAACGTATTATGCCCTATTTAAAGCCTTACAAAAGAACTCCGAGAAACATCGAAAATGTTATTGGTCCTGAAATTTTGTCCAAATAATGATTAAATATCTCACATAAAATGTGAGATGTGGGATCTCTTTGATTATTTATTTGATAGGAAAATTTTGTATCTTACTAAAGGTGTTCGTGATCTCTACCGTGGTAGTCTGTAATGCTTTTTTGGTCTCCCAAAATGACGTTGTTTTGTTAATTTTTTTTTTGGGAACTTTTTCTTCCCTCTTTTGCTTTCTTTCATTTGCACGAGAACCCGAATCCTCAAAAAATGTAGAAAAGCGACCGTAAAGAGAAGCAAGCGTAAGGCAAAGGTGCAAAAGCGCGAAGGCAAACGAACGAAAGCCGAGGTCAGAATGAAAGCGATGATGTCGGGCTTATGAGCTTGGGTAAGTTTTGTGTTTGATTTTGTCTTGGGTTTGATTTATCATGTGTTTGATTTTCGGTTTTTTAAAAAAGATTTATTGGGTTTGATAGAAAAATAACGTTTTTTATTTGTTGGGCCACCAATGTACCAAACACCCAAATTTAGAGTAAAAGCAAAAATGCAGAGCAATTGGTTGGATAAGCTAGCAATTTCTCAAATTTGTAAAAAACCGAAAAAAAAAAAAACAAGAAGTAAACTCCAACAAGCAAACCATCCGATTTTCGACACCTGGACTCATATTTGTGGATTTCCACCGAGAGAGTATTAAGAGGATTTATGATTGTGAGGTTTTGAGAAAAGTATTTCATGACCACCTGCTAACAAATTTTAATGGTCAAGGGTCAAGAGATTCGAACTTTGCTTTTTTTCATTTTTCGTAATTTCAATTTCAACACTTCAAAACACCCAAAATTTCAATAAATCCATCTCACAAATCACCCAAAAAATTATATAAAAACAAAAAAATCAAAAATATATACATGCATGTAATATATACATAAAAATGTAGAAAGTTAAGCAGTAACATCTTTGAGTCATTCGCTCATCATCGGCGGTCGCCGGTCATTCCATCGCTAGCTTGTTGCTGTTCGTTATTCAACAGCTTTCACTTATTCGTCGTCTATTTATTTGTTGATGTTGATCTAGATTCAAAGGATTTTTCTTTGATTCTCTAGTAGCCTTGCTTCATCGCCTTTGCCGTAGCGTATAAGTAATAAGTTCTCAACTCTCAACAAAAATGAAAAAAGGAAAAAAACTCAAATGATACCGTTTTAAACTAGGACAAGAAAAACGTTAGAGAAAGTATAAGCAGGTAATTCGATCCCTATCCAAGCAAACACGTGTTAGGAAATGGAGCTTGAAAAAGCTACACGGGTAACATAAGTTTGAAGCAATATGTATGGAAAAAAGTTAAAGAAAGTACACTTGGTGTGGGTAAACGTGTTAAATTAGGCAATGTGAAACCAAGAAGTACAAATTGTAATACGCGCAAAAAATAAAATAAATAAATAAATTATATATAATTGTAATTTTTATTAAGTCTCTATTAAAATAAATCTTAGCCAAAATCATCATTATAAAAAAATTAATAATTAATATTTTTTGACACAATTTTTATAAATTGTCACTAAAATTTACAAAGCGAGTGAACTGGATTTTTTTAACCCACACCAAAATTGAAAATTTAGTGACTTTTTGTAGACTCCTTTAAAAATTGTAGTTAATAATCGATAATTAGTAATTTTTGTTTCAGAATAATTTTAAATTGTCGTTAAAAATTAACAATTATTAACCTTTTTTAATAAAACGTTATTAATTATCATAATACTTATTGGACAATACTGCTTCTACTTATTAAAAACGATACATAAGTCTCTAAAAAAAAAAAAGATTGTTTTGGAAAGGACTTATAAATTAAAATTTTAGCTTATTATAAAAAAATATGCAAAAATATATGTAATGTGACCAAAATAAACTAATAAACCGACTTACAAGTTTATTGTCAAAGGAAAAATGCTTAAGAGCTCTCAGGATAAGAGCTTCTAAACCGATACGACTAAACGACACGACAAGTTTACGGCCCACTGACGGGATGTTTTAGCCTTGAAATTTTTTTTTTTTTGGACACGCTATCTCATTAGAGCTCTTTTGTGAGCTCTATAGCATTGTTGATTGTCAAAAGAGGCCAAGAGGACCATCTTCCTTATTTTCATATTTTTTGCTAATTGTTAGTTGTTAAATAAACCCTAATGAGAGATAGTAATGTGGTTGAATACAAACTTATATTTTCTATGCTATTTTTTCAAATGTTTTGAAAGAAGTGACAATTAATTTAAATTTAAAACTATTGTATAAATTTTAAAAAATTATAATTTTAATTCACTCATATGATATATAATAATAAAAATTTCTACTACAATAATATGATTGTGGTCATATTCCAATCCTTTGACATTATTGGACAAAAACTTCCATAAAATTATATACTCATGTAATTTTTCTATGTGTTAACATTGTATTGATATATTGTTTATCAGTTTCAGCATAATACATTAGGGTTGACATATAAAATAATAAATAAATGAGTGATGATATAGAGTTTTAAAGAGTATTTCTCTACTTATGCGATAAGGTAAAAAAAAATTAAACATTACATTACAATCGGACCATCACAATTAGAGCTCTCTAGCAACTCTCAATTATTTTTCTAAATAAATTATGGTTAAAAAAATAAAGGATGTGTTTGGTTTGTATTTTGAGATAAATTTTTAAAAAAATTGGGGAGAGTTTAGAATTTTTTGATTTGTTTGGTTATATTTTAAAAATAGTTTTGGAATTTGGGAGTTTGGAATGATTTGATATTTTATTGTAGTTAGGAGTAAATATGTGTGAGAGAAAAATAATTGATACGAGTATGTAAGAAAAAGAGGATTTAGAAAAAAATTCAAAAAATTCTAAACTAAACAAAATTTTTAAATTTTTTTTAAAAAATTATATCTTGGAGACATGAACTAAACAAGTCCGAAAAATCCTTTAATAATTTTTTATTTTTTTCCCTCTCAAATTTAGCATCGTGAATGTCGACGCCTACCCTATGTCTCAAATTTATGCTATTTCAAAAGCTGTCTCTAAATAAAGTTTGTTTTTTTGTCTTTGGGGATTAAAAAATTGAAAGTAAAAAAATATAGATGTTTCGGTTAACTTTGACTTTTATAGAAAAAACGTAATAAAAAAATTATAAAAAATTCGATTTGAAGGAAAAAATTAGAATCGGTAGCCAAGGCAACAGTAATTATCGACTTTGATAAATAATATTAACTTTTAACTTTTAAATAATTCTTTAATTTTTTAATTTTTTTGAACATGTCAACTCGTCCCAAGGCTTTCCATCAGAGTTAGCAGCCTTATGTTTATTGCATTGATGATTTGAGATCACATTGGCGAAGGACCAACATCGCTCATTTAATGAGTGCATCTACATGTTTCATTAATTATTTTAAATCTTTTATTTTTTTGGATGAGTTGGGTTAAGGATGTTAAATTCTACTAAATTTCTTTTTATATAGGTATGTACCTACACATATAAGTTTCAGTAGTCTCACATCCATATGAGAGTTTTGATATAAAAAAATTTGTAAATTATTTGAGATTTATAACATTTTCTTTTTGAATTTCGCTTATAAATTCTTGTACCCCTAAAAAATTTCCTTTTTTCTCCCTCCGAATAATATCAAAATTATCATCATTGTAAAAATATTCTACTCATTCAATTGAGTACACACCTCCATACTCAAAAAAAATATTCTTCCAAAACCCTAACAAATTCAATTTAAGATGATTACTATTTCATCTCCAATACTTGTTTTTATGACTTGAGAAATTAAATGTGGTGGATTTTTTTCATTGTTGATTCAAAATTCCCTTTTTGTGGATCTGCATGAATTCCATAAGTCTCGATTATCCGTTTCATGAACAAATAAGAAAATTGCTTATTACCCGTTCTAGAATCAAATAGAAACAATGTTCGAGCATGTATTTCCTCGAATTCCGTCATGTCTGCCTAAAGTTAGTCCTTAGAAAAATGACAAATATTTTTTATTATTTTTGTCATTTTTTCAAGAAACTTACTGATCACAAGAGGTCCGAAATTTCACTCCCTACAGATTAAGAACATTTCTATCAAAGTTGCGTGAATCTCCTTTGATTTTTTTCGGTATTGTTGCGCCTTCTAAATACGCCTCATAGAGTTATGATTGTCGAAAAAATCTTCACTTTCAATTGTCATTGCGGGATGAAGTGTAATGTAATGAAATAGTTGCTACTATTGCAAACCACGAGAATATTCTTCGCTAAAAGGGTTTTCAAAATTTTGAAGATGTGTTGGTTTTTGAAAGTGGGATTAGAAAAAGTTTGATGAATGGTGATGGAGGTGAGTGCTCTTAACAAAATCCTAATTCGGCGATATAATAAATGTGTGGATTTAATTATGAAATGGAAGTGTCTCAAAAATTATTAATATCCTTTTAATAATTTCATTTGAACTTATTATTAAAATATAAAAAAAAAACTAAAAAAATAAAAATCTAAAATAATTAATAGAGAATGCTAGTGATAGCACTCCAATTAATTCATTGCCAACTTGTTTACAAGTTTACGTATCCAAACGAGGTTATTTGAATGCAAAGTATCTGGTGCTCTGCGAGCGTTGAAGCGTCACCATACCACAAATCAATCATTATGTAATTATTATGATTTGTTATTGTTTTAAAATCACTAATATAACATAAGTCAATAAGTCTCTACTTTTTTTATTAATCACATTGCATCAAGAACATCATCATGACAAAAGTAAAAATACATACAGTTAGCGTTAATCCCACTTAAACTTTTTATTGAAAAATAAAAACTGAGAGGAAAATGGTTAAAAAGAATGAAGAATAGGAGCAATTAGTCGATTATATTCGGCTTGACTTTTTGCTTTATTTTGCCTAGACTAAATGAAATTCAACTCATATTAGAGCATCTCCAACCTTTTAGTATAACTCATTTTTTTTAACTCCTAATATATTGGAGGCATATGATATATAGTATTTTAGTTAAACTTATGTTCACCTATCTATATGTAACTAATCTTCAAAGCTGTTAGCAAAAATATAATAATTAATCCTTAGGATCATTTCCTTTATTTATTCCCGATGTAAGCATTTATATAAAATTGAATAAATAGTTAAAAACAAATAGTATGATTGTAGTAGAAATATAAAAAAGTTGATAGGTAAAATAAAAAAATATTTTTTTTAGAGGAGAGCAAAACATTCTTCGGCCTCCGTGCATTTCCTTGCTACTAAACTCATTGCACTCCGTTAGAACTTTGTCGTATCACGTAAACAAAAACAAAGCGAGACAGCTACTTGGTGGGTGGGTTCTTGGGCCTGAAACCACTTCCCAAGCGCATCAAGTTAGCTTGCTGAGAGAAAGAGAGAAAGGCAGAGAGCACCGTAGGAAACCTTCGTAGAGAAAGAGAGTGTTGCACAAAATTGTTTACCTCCAACATCTGCATGCTCCTCCTTTTCAAGGCTGGCTATGCAGCCTTAAAGATTGTAGGCGCTTACTCACCTCTCTTTGGCTTCGCTATTCTCTCGACAATGCGGCTATATTCCCTTTCTATATTTCTTACTGGCGTGTAGAGCATCTCAAAACCTCAAACAAAAGAAATTTTAATGCATCGCACCGCCAAACGGTATTGATGATCATACCAGGAGTGGATTTCTCTTCTCTTCCTCTTTATTGGCCCATGTGGGAATGTTTGACTAGGAAATTTATTACTTGTGAACCACTAACATTATGTTTGAGTCGCTTTTAAATGCCGAGAAATTTGGATCCTAACCGGTCTATCATAATTGACTAGAGGTAGAGCACGCCATTTAAGGCAACTTCGACTACTGACCGCGCATCTCAATGGACCACCTGCTGCTTTGGTGTTGCTGGTTATTTGAGGAGAGCTTGGGACACGTCGATTGGGCCGGGATTGAAATTATCCGGATCGATGCGCTAACAGTTGGACCGCCGCGATTGCATATGGTGCGAAAGGTCAGCTAGACCCATCACGAATATTATGCCGACCAGTCCGACCGAAATGCTCGCTGGATGCGCAACTGTCCCAAAGATAGGTTTGAGGTAGCGGAGTCATGCAACGCATCGAAGCATAAATTACGAAGCATTATCACCGGAGAAAGTGGTGCGTCCGCGGAGACCACCGCCGCTGTCGAGGTAAATCGAACGGTAAGTGTTCAACTCTAGTCGGGTTGCGATAGATCGATAGGATCTAGCTTTTGGCACGGCGACCAAACGTAATGTTATTGGTTCATAAGGCCCTGCTGAGTGTCCCACATGGGCCAATAAAGAGAAGAGAGAACTAATTCTAGTATGCATCATTGGCTATCGGCGTGTGCGACAAATAATTATTTGGAGGTTTTTTGCCCTACACATGTAAGAAATATAGAGGGGAACATGCTACCGCCTGGCCCAAAAGAAGGACATCAGAGGTAGTACGCTTGCTAATCTCTCGAGGCTACATGGTTAGCCTTGGCAAGGGAGGAGCATGCATTGAGGCAATTTTGTAGTAACACTCTCTACAAAGGTTTCCTCTCTCTCTCCTAGCAAGCTAACTTGACTGCCAAGGGAAAAAGTAGCTCTCCTTATTTTGTTTATAGTACGACGAAGTTCTAAATGGAAAAGCATAAGTTTGAAATAAGGAGGTACAAGAGCTGGGCGTAATATTTCTCCCGTGACAATTGGCACCGTTCGCGGGAAGTTCTTTAACGTACAAAACCTTGTTCTATAAGATTTTTTCGACTGCTTTTCCATAGCTAACATCGATGAAACATCATTGTCTGGTCGAGACGGCATCAATTGGAGTTCGCCCGAGAAGAAATGGCCTCCTACTGCTTCGACCTTAGCGGGCTCTAGAAATCTCCCTTTAGAGGGCTTCTCGACGCCGGAGACAAACGCCATGGTGAGTGACCGACCATTCGCAGCGTTCTCGAAGCACCAGCGGGCGAGGAGAGTCGATGTTCAACGCCTGAAGCACAAACTCATAGACCAAGGAGCCCTTATTCGAAGATGGCGGCCGAGAAGGAAACGCTGAAGCGACAAATCAAGGGAAAGGGTAAGGCCGGAGCGGAAACTACAGCTGAAGACTCTAACCCCGCCGCCGAAAGCAACCAAGACCAACGAGACACCTTCTCCCTTTCTCCATCACCGTGAGCTATGGCGCAGGATTTCGACCCACCGATGGAGGGATCAAGACACGCGACAAGAGCTACTATCTCGATCCATCGATGATGTCAAGATATTTTTATCTTCGCCATCAGAGGACCCGAGGATGTCTTAGCGAAACATGCACGCCATAGAGAGGCCCAAAGAGTGCTGGCGCCGCAAAGGTTGAGTCCCGTAACCGCTGGTGCTGGAGGAGGTACATGCCGCCACCTAGAATGGTGATTCTAGCAATCGAGGACAAAGACTTGGCAAGACTTACCGCCACCCCACTCCCGTAGAGATTGAAAGCACACCTCCCTCGTTGGATTCCATTAACCTAAGTTCACACTGCATTTATGGCAAGACAGATCTATACATGCACGTTAGTCATTACTAGTAAGTAATGGCAGGTCATCGACACAACGATGCCTTGATGTGCCTCATTTTTCCCACCCTAGGAGAGTTGTGGTTCGAAAGGCTCCGGGGAGTATCGAGGGTGGCGAATGCTAGCGAAGCCTTCGCCACCAATTCAAGACCAACACCGAACAATGAAAGAGGTCCACCACCGGTATCAAGATGG
>CM045768.1:28364377-28389487 GCA_025200525.1 Camellia lanceoleosa | reverse complement strand
AGAATCTATACTATATATTAAGCAAAAGAGAATTTTTAATCCAAAGTCTTGTGCGAGTTCCAATCTCCCAATCTAAATTTTCTGATTTTTTGATTTAAAAAAAAAATTCTTAGCATTTATTAACTTCTCCCAACTCTTAAGTCTTACCCTCATAATAATACTTTAATGCATTAAGAACAAGCATAAAAAAAATTATTTGAAATCCAACATATGAATTCCTTGAAAAGTCCCAACACATATGATTATTATCCCTCATAATAACACTTTAATGCATTAAAAACAAACATAATTTTTTTAAAAAAAAAGTCAAACACATATGATTATTATCAAAATATTAAACTTTAATATAATATAATAAAAAAAAGACATTTAATTCTTTAAAAAGTCTAATACATATAATTATTATCAAAATATTAAACTTTAATATAATATAAAAAAGATATTTAAAAATATATATATTTATATTTAAAAATTATAATTTACATATATAGATAATTACAAATATAATCCGTGGTGCACGGATGAAATACTAGTTAATGTAAACTCAAAATACTCAAATTTTGATTTTAACCTAATTACTAAAATAAGTGCAAAAAAAAAAAGATTTGAAGGGAGATTTTTTTTTTGGAAAAATCAAAAGAGAGTTAATTGATACAAAAATATTAAAGTTTTTTAAAATTTTAATAACATTTACATCAAATATTTTGGGGTTGTTTGGGGTGTCCTAAATAAGTGTACTTTTTATCTTTTTAGACTAAAAAATTGAGGTTGAAAATATGGATGTTTGGGTTAACTTTTTGACTTTTTATGAAAAAATGTGTAATAAAAAATTATAAAATTCGATTTGTAGTAAAAATTCAATCGAGAATCATACTGCATTGTTAACTTTTATTGAATAGTGTTAACTTTTTAATTTTTTGAGTAACTTTTTAACTTTTTAATTTTTGGGTAAATTATAAACACCCCCTCGAGGTTTAGTAAAAATACAGATTCCCCCCTGAGGTTTGAGAAATTACAAATTCCCCCTTGAGGGTCAAATTTTCATAATAAATTAGGAAAAATTATGGGGAATCTGTATGAAAATAAAAACCCTAGGGAGCAATTTGTTATGAAAATGTAAACCTCAAGGGGCGGGATGTAATTTTTCAAACCTCAGGGAGGAATCTGTATTTTCACCAAACCTCGAGGGGTGTTTGTAATTTGCCCTTAATTTTTTTTTTTTTGACAGTACTCAAACTTAGCCTTTATATAATTGTGACACTCACATGAAACTATACGGCGTAAATCTTCCACTTTCGATAAAATTTTTTTGAGTCCGTAGCGTTATTAGAGGATCAGTTGAGGGAGGTTCCTGACATTTACCATTTGGTTATGCTTTTTTGCCTGAAAAGTGCCTTTTTTGTCCATTTTGGCTCCGAATCATCGTTCGTTAGTTTCATATCGAGACTCGTGTGTAGTTTATTTCTCTTGTGTATGCCTCTGCTATTCTTGGCAACGACCCCCCCCTCTCTCTCTCTCAACAATCTTTCTTCCACAACTCAAACCCTAGCAGGTACGACCAAAGAAACATTAATTTGTTTCAAATTAATCATTTTTATTTTTATTTTTATTGACTAATTTGTTCACCTTGTTTTCAAATGTTGTTTCTTACATCTTTGGAGATCATTAAATTGTCTGTCTTCAAAATGCGTGTTATCTCTGAATTCTTATACATGTATATTTTCTTCGAGCAGGGTATGTAATTTATTAATTAGAAACTCGATAATTATGTTCCATTGAAGAAGGAATGGCTATGCAGAGTTAAGCACATTGGGGATCAAGAATAATTTGTTCTTTGATTTGGGTATTTGCAAAATTGAGGATTTAAGGGTGTCTGTTGTTTCCTTTTATTGGGTTCCTTTTAATTTTATTGATATGCGAAGAAACAGAATCGATTGATATTGGTTGTTGTTGTGGTCTTCATTTGTGCAATTAATTTGGTTTTTGGGGCTGTAAGTTTTGATTGATTGGAGAAATGGGTATCGAAAGGAGGGTAGTTTAGTGAAATGGAAACAAAAGAAGATGGTGATGCACAAGAGGAATGGCCAACATCACCATATCAAGTGTTACAGCATATTTCCGAGGAGGCAGTTAGAGTGGCGGGCGAAGCAATACAGAGTGTTTATGTGGGTAGTAGTCCTAATAATATTCAGCCATCAGAGCCACCGGGGCACAGACGTAGTCAAAGTGAAGTTTTGACAAAGGTACACAAGCGTAACAATAGTTTTCAGAGATTGAAGACTCATATGCAAAAGGCATTGCGATGGGGTAGCAATTCACGGGAACAAACTTTGTTTTCCTCTTTCAATCCTGAGATCTTGGCTAACCAAAAGCGTCAGTGGTATCAGCTTCACTCAAAATCGTTGGTAAGCTGCCTCTTGATCCACACACAACCAAAAAAAAAAAAAAAAAAATCATGATGGAAGGTTAATTATATTTTGTTTTCAGTTTAAAATTTCAATTACCATGTTGCTTGTAGAAGAAATAATGTATGCATATGGTTCTCCGATGCAACTCCTTTTTAGACTATCCTCCTCTGTTCTTATTGATTTTTTATAATCTTGTTGAATGCACTAGATAAATAAGTGGGATACTGGGTACTTTTTGGGGTAAGTGATACTGGGTACTGTTGCCAACGTAAACTTAAATTTTTGCAGTATATCGTTTTCAAAATCTTTTACAGATTGTTGTTCTTTTCAGAAACATGTGTATGCAATGACACTGAGACTCGTTGATAAACCCTTGTCCACTTTAAGCACAACTTATTGCACAATATTATTTTTCCTCCAGTCTAAAATGTCTTCATATACATTGAGGAGGAAGTTGAAAATCCATGTTGAATTGTTGATCCAATGGGAGACTAGAAACCACATATAGAACATGATGTAGAAGTTTAGGACTTTTCCTTTGGGGGTACGAAGAATCAAAGTAGATACATTATGCTTATTTTTCCTACAAGAGATGTTCCTCTGCATTTCATTATTGCGGAGGTTAAAAGAGGAGATAAGATAACATTAGTGCTAGGAGAAGAGACGAACACTTTAATATAGTTGTGGATTAGTACAAGGGTCCCAAATGGAGAGAGGGTTTGCACTGGTGCTCTCTTGGACATGTGCTTTAAAAAGAATGATGAATACTTAATATAATGTACAAAAGTTGAACAAATTTTGCTAATTATATGTTTCTTACTAGGAAGGTTGAGAACAATGAACATGGAAGGATTGTAAAGCAATTAGTGGCAAAGAGCTGATTCACAATATATATTAGTGGTATTAGATGTATGCATTAGGAGATGGGAAATAGAGAATAAACAAGTAGGTCCTCTCAAGAACCATATGATGGAACTTAAAAGGTGAAAATTTAGTTCTTTTTAGAAAAGGAAAATGAACTTTAAATGATAAAACTACTATCGTGTACTGTGAGATGACTGGTTGTATTATAAACAGTTCAGAGAGGCTTTCATCTGAAGAAACTTGTGGTGGAATGAAGAGGTTCAACAAACAATCAAAACAAAAGAGACTCTTACAAGACTTTACATGCATGTAGGCATAATGAAAATAGAAAGGACGGGGAGAAGATATATATAAATTTGTTAGGATAAAAGAAAGAAGAAACATCATTATTTGTCATATTTAAAGGTCGATGAATTCCATGTATTTTATTTTTTATATTTGTGTTGATTTAGGCGTGCCTCTCCCATTCCTTGTAGTTTGAGTGAGTACTTTTGTTATCTCTATGCATGAGAACTTATTTTAAGAATGCTCTCACAAGGACTACAATACACACATTGAAGAATATCCTGCTTCATGGGAAAAAGGATGAACCAACGATGCACAAGTTAATTATACATCAACTAAAGTTATTGACTCAAATTTGGAGTTTCCTACACTGATTTTTCATTCTTAGTTATTGTATAATTATATTCTCCATTGCTATACAATAGTCTTATCCGTCTTCTTAGTGGATGTTTATCTACTGATTGGGAAATTTGTCATAATTTCATCCCAAGTAACTCAAATGCTGATGCTATACAGGACCAGAAAAAATATGAGGAGCCCATGTCGCTTTTTGAACACTTAATCATTGTGGGTCTTCACCCAGATGCAAATCTAGATGTAGTGGAGGATGCATTTGCCAAAAGGAAAAAATGGGAGTCAGAAATGCAAAAATATGAAATGATGGATCTCAAACTGCGGCAGTATCGGGGACCTTCATTTCCAACATTGGAACCTCAGGTTGACTGCTTAACTAAATAAATACTCTTGTTGTATAGATTGGAAGTTTTTGCATATTTCTGATGTATTATGTTTGCCCTTTATATTTTTCTGTAGTTAGCAAGGTATGGTGATGTTTCATCTTGAGCAATTGGTACTTATGCCTCAAGTTTATGCAATATCCATTTTTTGGTGTACTATTTGGAATTTTAGTTTGAATTCAGATACATCTGTTTAACTACATTAGTGGGAGTTCTTTTATTTGAGAGAGAGACTATATATTATAGTAGGAAAAGGCTTACCCACTATGTTACCTGAAATGTGGATTGTTCTGGTTCGTGGAACGGGAACATTGTATGTCACGTGCTTTAAAATGTGGTACAATAGAGGTAAATTTTTATAGATTATACTATCAAAATTTAAAGTACTCCTGGAGCTTCTTTTAACAATTAGCTATCCAATAAATTAGTTAATATTTTTCTTCAAATTAATCATGTAACATATTTCTATGAGCATCATGACCCTTTTTTACGTTTTGTCGCACCAAAGCTCTACTCTCCATTAATTTTAGTTCATTATATTTGATTTTCTTTCCTCCTAAGGAAATCTTTAAAGAAATATATTGTAAATTTTTTTGTTTTTGGGGATTGTTTTGGATTGCTATGTTCACTTTTTTTGGAATGAAAATGTACCATGTTTCGGACTGGGTGTATAGATTCTCAAACTGTTGGCTGGTTTTCTTGGTTATGACTAATAGCTACACTCTGTATTTTGATGAATAAATATTCTGTGCACTTCTTTTCGATGTGGTGCTGACATTATTTAAATTATTTTCTTATATTCTGCAGATACTTTTTAAGTATCCTCCTGGGAAGAGGTTATCTGTCCGTCCAAAGGATTTAACAGCATTCTGCTTTCCTGGGGGTGTGAAGGTGTAATATTGCTGATTTCTTGTGCTGTTGTTGTTACTTCGCTAACTAAAGATTATCTTTGATTCATCACTTACGTTGAATGGATGCATTTCTACAAGACAAAATAAAAGCAATTTGTGAATATTCTAACTAAGCCTGGTTGTTTGTAATTATTGTCAGTTTGTTTTCAACTTTTTGCTTCTTGTTTCTGGTTGCTCATACCTAGCCATCTTTTTATTTTTTGGGATTACCCCACATATTTTTTATAAGATATGTTCATATGTGGTAACCCCAAGGGCTTGGCCAAGCGATAAAGACTTGAAAATAAAATCCAAGGTCTCGTGTTCAAATTACCCCAAGGGGCTACGGGAGGTTTGCCTGGTACCTTCAGTGACCTCGGGATTAGTCGAGGTGCGTGCAAGCTGGCCGAACATCCAGTTATAAAAAAAAAAGACATTCATATGTGGTATTAATTATGTTAGCAATCGATCTCTATTCTATTTTACTAATTTTTAGTTTAGTCTAAGATTAATATTTTTATTTGTCTACATTCTTCAGGTTGTGACCTTAATTTTTGTAAGTAAATTAAATTTTATCAAATGACACAAGGGGGTGCTACTCAAGTAATTTCTTTTAGTTACTACAGTGTTTGGTTGTGGACGTACGGTCAAATATCGTTGACCGGATTCCAATAGTTGATTGTAATTTGAATTCATAGTTTTATTTGTTGGCAGCCAACTCCAAGTAATTGGGATAAAGCTTGTTGAGTTGAGTGTAGTTTTATTGGTTGATAAATAAGGGTGTAGAATGGCTGAATGAAAGGAAAAAGGAGTTATTTTAAGTAACCACATGCTACCTCAAGTATTGCTCAACAATTTGTTAATTTTGGTTATATTCCAATTGATCTTCCATGCTGGAGAGTGAATTTCTAAAGGGTATGCAGGACAGATGAGTGATCATCATCATCATCCAAAATTACCTGGGTTGTATGTGTGCGTGCTTGTGGGGATAGGTATCCCAATTCCCAACTTATTTTGTTGTAATATAATGAATACTAATTCATCAAATTGTATCATAATATTTATTTTGCCTATTGTTTTCCATGATATGTACTGTATTTTTTTCTTGTCTTCTTGTATTGCTTTTAACTTTTCATTAATAATTCCTATTTCCAATAAAAAAATGTAACTTTTCTTTGATGCTAATACACTTCTACCCTAGACAAGGCATGCATTTATTATTAAGATAATGTTTCCCCTAAATTGTGTTTATTTGATGCAGGCAAGAGTATTGGAAAGGACACCATCGTTAAGTGATCTAAATGAACTTGTTTATGGACAAGTATGCATCTAACTGTAATATGGTCCTGATTTTCTTTTGTCTCTATGTATAACTAGCAAATTTTGTCGTCAATTTAAGTTTACATAGCTGGATGAAAATTATTTCGATGATGGAATATTACATACCCATGGTTCATACAAATGGGCACAAATATGCACATACTGTTCATGTCAGGATGCATATAACTATGTGGTGTTGCATAGATCATACAACAAAGAACATTAAAATTGTCAGGAGGAGAGACAATAAATCATAGATACATAATATATAGCTTGTTTTGCCAAATGGTATTAAAGTAGGTTCAAAAATTTGAAAATGAAGTACTTGTTAATATCCCATCATACAATTGATATTATGGTGGTGAGTGTGTACAGTTTTATCTTTCTCTGTCTATGAATTTATGAGCTTCTAATGGAGAAAATGCATTTATAATCTCTTTTTCTTGTCTTTATCGAAACCTCCTACTTTACGGGGCCTTCTATATTGAGGTTGTGACTCATTCAGCTCTTTTATGGCATGGAATATTAAATTCTTTAGAAGCCATAACAAGTAGGGAAATTGATGAAGTTAATATTCTTCTTCTCTTTCCTCATTCCATTTGTCCACATTTATAAACACTGGAAGCAGATATTCTATATGAAATCAATTTTATTGGATGCTGGGGATGTGCCGATTGAAACTTGATTTCTGCTTGGAAATGACTCCTGAACATTATGTCAAATGTTTGGCATTTCAGATAACTTTTGCAGCTCTAATCATCCCTATGTGATTTTCATAGGTTGATGTGCTGCTTATGCATAGATTAGAATGACATGCTAATTACAGTTTTCTTTTGATACTTTAAAATGTTTTTTGTTTTCCATCCAAAGCCATAACTTTTTGCTTTTGTATTTCTGTTAACAGGAACACTTGTGCAATGATGATATGTCATTCATATTTTCACTCAAGGTAAGTCTGGTTTGCTATTGTTATTTCCTATCTTTGAGTTTAGTGCCTGCTTCTTCAACATGCTGGATTGGTAGGTTTAAGTATTACGGTCTTTATCACTTTTGGGCTTTATTCTTTATCAAGAGGCCAATGCTTATTTATCTTTTGATACACACTTCTTTTTTTTTTTTTTTTTGGTTTTAATCCTCATTTAATGCCCCTCATCTAGATCGTGGTACTGTTGTTTGATTATTCCATATTCTACAGTGATTTTTTTCCCTCTTCATGCATTGAAATTGCTGACCCCAACTGATTGGACACAAGGCTAGGCTTAGCTTAGCTTAGCTTGGTTTTGTTTGGTATTGAAAACCTTTTACTTTAATGTGTGTTGTCTAATATAATCTTTCTGAAATGTTATTTCACAATCAATTGCATTTCTATGAGAGACCTAGCAAAGAGAAGAAAAGAAATTGTTTATGCCTGTCTATGTGGGGGAGCTTTGATGGGGATACTCAAGATATCCGTTGTTAATATGATGTCATTCTTGTGAGAATATTAGGTTAGGCAGTGTTTCCTTTTTTGAGAGATTGTATAGGTGTATATATATGGCAGTGTTTTAGGTGTATATATATGGCAGTGTTTCCTTTAGTCTTGGGGTTAGGTTTACTATATAATCAAATATATTCTTTGTATTATTACACAATTGAATATATGAGTTTATTCAAAAAAAATTACATGATATCAGAGCCGCCTCTGAGCCCAAATCCTAGACGCCGTCTCTGGATCGTTTTTCTCATCAGATTCTCAATGAGTCGTGATCATAGGTCATCTCCTTCGCCGCGATTATCTCTCGGAAAACAGCCCCTCTGGTTTCATCTCTCTATGAGTCGCAAGTTGTGACTCCCTTCGTCTTCGTTTGGTTCGATCGAAGGTCACGAGTGTCTCGCGTGACTCAACTGTTCCTCATCTGCTCCGGGAAGACGACTTTGTGCTCCATCTTCACTGGTTGAAGGAGTGTCACGTTGGCCTTGTCTCTCTAGGTTGAGTTCGACGTGACCCTCCTTTGGATTTCTCTAGTTCGTGATCATCAGAAAAGGAAATACTGCCTAACCTAATACTCTCACAATTCTAACATGTGTGGGTAGAATATTTTGGAGTCTTCTATCCTCCTAGATTTTCAGCAGTTGGACCTCAATTATTTAGTCTCTTTTTTTTCCTCTTATTTTTCCCTAGAGTGATTTTATTTTGGCACCTTGTCTTGTACGTACATTTCATTAATCAAGTTACTTTACCTATGAATGAAACTAGGAATGGC
Organism: Camellia lanceoleosa; assembly: GCA_025200525.1. Classification (NCBI taxonomy): domain Eukaryota; kingdom Viridiplantae; phylum Streptophyta; class Magnoliopsida; order Ericales; family Theaceae; genus Camellia; species Camellia lanceoleosa. The sequence goes on along the minus strand of CM045768.1, from coordinate 28,380,740 downwards.
AGGCAGGCGGGCGAGGATCGCACTCCCGTCCCGATCCCGATGGTAGAGTTTCATGACCTCGGCCTGATCACGATGGGAACCTATCCTCCCCGCCCCTAATGGGGATCGGGTTTCCCCGACCTCGAGCATTCCCCGGCTAAAAAAATAAAAATAAAAAATTCAGAAAATACAACTCATCAACAACAACAACATCATTTAAAAACAGATCTGAAACAAAATTATTAATGGTCTGAAACAGATCTGAAACAACAACAACATCATCCGAAAATATAACATCAACAACATCAGAAAATACAACAACATAAACAACATCATCCGAAAATACAACATCAACAATCAGAAAATACAACATCAACAACATCATCACATCTGAGACAGATTTGAAACAGATCTAAAAAAAAAAAATGTGAATCATATCTGAGACAGATCTGAAAAAAAGAAAAAGAAAAAAAAGATCTCATCTGTGGTGTCGAGGCTCGTCGAGAGAGAAGGAGTGGATGAGAGTTGCGATGTAGTGATGCGAGGCTCGGCGGTGGTGCGAGGCTCAGCGGTGGTGGTGGATCTGAGAGAGAGAGAGAGAGAGAGAGAGAGAGAAGTCAGTGAGGTAGAGAGAAATGAGAGACGGAGACGGGTAGAGAGAAATGAGAGCTGAGAGACTGACCTGGTTTATATATATGTATGTAAGGGTAAAATTGTAATTTAACATCGGGGATAAAATTGGACCGGGATCGGGGACGGGGTCGGGCCAGGTACAAGACTGGAACACTTATCCCCGTCCGCGGCCCGAATCTGTTCGGGGATTGATTTTTAATCACCATCCCCGTCTCGTCAGGGGTATTTTTCGGGGAAAACCCGCTCAATTCGGGATCGGGGGATCGGGTCCCTATCGGGCCGGTTTTAAATTGCCATCTCTAAATGAAACATTATAAACAGCTGAGTGCCACACTTTTGTTTGAAAACAGTTTTTTAAATAACATATTCAAGTTTCTATTTTAATTTTAGCTGTAATAATAAATAAACTTGCAGAATTATGGAAACACACTTTTTTTATGCATGACTGCTTGAGCCATTTTTAGTTTTACTTGCACATGTCATGCTTAGAACACATGCTTAATCTTTTGGCATATATAAAATTGTATTTTCCATTTGTGAGTTTTATTCCTGTTGTGTTTTGGCTGTGGTTTGTAGCATACTGGTTTGCCTGAGAGACAATATGAGGTAGCTGCTAAATAGATTCTATGTGCCTATGTTCAGGTGGCAGACAATGCAACACTATACGGTGTTTGCTTACATGTACAAGAAATGGTTCAGAGACCACCTGCTATGTTAGGAGCTGCATCACCCATTTCCCAATCATCTGGAATCAGTCGCTTATTGGCTTCTGCTCCTCGCTGTTACTGTGTTTTAACAAGAGTTCCGTTCTTTGAATTACATTATGAGATGTTGAACAGGTTAGCATAATTTTGTGAATATTATTGATTAATTGATAACTACATGCTACGTATGCATTGTTTGTCACTGAGACAAAGAGACATAGTAAACTCTAATGTGTGCTTATACAGTTCCAAATGTTTTTATTTACTTGGATGCAGTATCATTGCGCAGGATCGTCTGAATCGGATAACACAGTTTGTCACTGAAATCTCTCTCACTGATTATATCCCCTCAGGAACCAAATTACATGATCCGATGAATGACTCCCCATACAGGGACTGTTGTACCGATTGGATGGCTTCTGCAATACCAGTTGACAGTGCGATAGCCCTTACTGCAGCTGCTGCAGGCATTGTATTAGATGACGTTCCATCTACTTCATGTAGATGGGAATCTCTGTCTCCTGAAAGTGGTAGCATCAGTGGGGCTTCAGATTATAGCCAAACAAAGGAAACAGAGAAGGATGGAAAAAAGAATCTGCATTATTTCGATGACAATGCCTCTGAGACCTCAGAAAATCGGTTTGATGGTTTAGAAAGAATGAGTGGAAGTTGTGATAATGGCCAAACTCCTCCAGAGGTTGGGACGTGTGTCTATCGTCGGAGCCCAACATTGGAGCGTCTGGGAAGTTCTGAGTCCTTATTCCGGTATAATGGCCAAACTCCTCCAGAGGTTGGGACGTGTGTCTACCGTCGGAGCCCAAGATTGGATCGTCTGGAAAGTTCCGAGTCCTTATTCAGGTAGTATAGTTTCCAAGTATTTTTTACAATATACTGTGTTGTGTTGCTGGGTAAGGCTAACTTGAGTTGATATGTTTTATTTACTACTTGTATGGGGTGACTTTCCTTTGTAAAGTCAACTAGTTCTCAAGAATTATGTTTACAATTCTGATTCTGATTTTGGTTTGAAGTTTCTTTTTGTTTTTTATTCTGTTGTTTTCTATCTATTTAGTTATACACTGACTAGCTTGGCAAGTGTGTTATTTTCCACTGTATTTTTTATATCCATAGTATGATTTCAGTAAATATATTGTTTGACTTTTGGCAGTCCAGCAAGAAGCATTGGATCAGAGGATGAAGATGATGAAATCTTTTTCTACCATGAAAAAGTGGCTGGGGATGATATAATAATGGAATGGGCTAGGGTTGGTTTGCTTCCTGTGCTTACAAGTTTATGTAATGTTGGTGATATTTTGATTGCCGTTATCATTTTATTTTTGTGGTCTCTTTGACAGGAGAATAAAATTGATCTACTACAGATAGTTTGTGGTTATCATGCTATGTCTATTCCCACCGAGGAAGTGAAATAGTTTTTCATCCACTTGAGCATTTACAGGCTATTATATAGGAGGCCTCCAGTTTCTCCTGTTGACCTAATTCAAGGATATCTGGATCAGCAATTCCAGCAGTCATTTGAAACTGCTGAGGTATAATATTTGGTTTCTGAGTAGTTGTTAGACTTCGTTTCTTTATAATATTTTCACTCAAGATTGCTGAAAATGGATGACTTTCTTAAGGTTAATCTGAAGTTATCTGCGGCTGAGGAAGCTTTGTCACTATCAATATGGACTACTGACAATTTGTCGAGTTCTTTCCCTTGAAAGCGTAAATTTCTTTTCCACAAAAGTAGTCCTAGATTGTGTTGCATATTTCCCATGTCATTTAAACTCCTGATTTTAAGTGTTCTCTTTAGTAACACACAGTTTTGTTCCAGTCTTGCCTGTTTTCTTATGATTGATTTGTTGTCAACATATTCTTATGATTGATTGGTATTCTATTATAAGAAGGATTTTGTTAATGAGTTTGAAATAGTCGTACATTCTTCATGAGAGTGTCTGCCTTGAGAATGTACAATCATTTTAAGCTTTGTTAACCAATGCCCTTAGGGCACTCGTTAACTAGACCGTCGTACAAAAAAAACATCACAGACGCTATCCTAACTCTTGGCCTCCAGCACTCTATTATTGTGATGCATTAAAACTTAAATACAAAGAAATAGAATGGTCGTGGGAATCAACTAAATAATGTTATTTCGAGATAACAGGGTGTACTATAGTAATGTGAAATTGCATGACTGCAACTGTAAAATAAATTGCTTCAGTGTCTGTGTTTGTTACTCCTGCATAACTCTCTATTTTCCCCATTATGGCCAACTTTTCAGTTTATGTATGTGAAGGAATGTTTAAATCCCAGCATTCAAGCTTATATCTATTTGCTGCAAATGTGGTTCATTTATTTTTACGAAGATTCCAAGTGTCAAGATTAATGCTTTTTTCAGGTTCTGGCATTCATCACTGGGGTATTACTGGAAAAACAAGTTGTAGTAGTGTGTCCAAACCTGGTAAGCTTATTTTTGAAAGTAATTATGTCAATCTTGAGATTATTAATCTCTTGCAAGTATTCATTGTGCTCGTTCATTTGATTGTTTCTTGAACATTATGAACAACTTATAATTGTGTTGAGATGTTCTTTCATTTGAAGCATAAAATTTCACTTTTGCAGGGTGTTCTATCAGCTATAATCTTATCTTTTATTCCTATGATTCGTCCATTTGAGTGGCAGAGTTTATTCCTTCCAGTAAGTTACATAACATCTGCCATACTGCTTTTTCATTTGAAAATTTTGAGCTTTTAAATATTGCTTAAACCTTGGGATTTTCTGTGGCATCTTACTTGAAATGTTATCACAAAGCCTAATTGATTTGCATTAGTAAAATAAATTTTGTTAGTGTTTCTTTGTACTGCTAATTGAGAATATCAACAGTCAAACACAGTAAGAAGTGTTGGAATGTGTCCCACATCTTCGGAGTTGCCCCATTTGTGTTGGTTATTAAGCTCAGTTTCCTTCTCCTTAATACCTGTGGTTTAAGGAGAAGTGTGAACTGGGCTTTTTAATTTAGTATCAGAGCTTGGTTGGGCCTATGATTGGTGTGCCGTTTGTCCGGCTACTGTATGTCCTAGTCCAGGAGGGTGTGTTGGAATGTGTGCACATCATCTGTGCTGGTTATAAGGCTGCAGTTTTTCTCTCTTTAATACCTAGGTTTTAAGAAGTGTGGGCTCGGCATTTCAATTAGGAGTTTAGCATTGTAGGATGTCTACTTTTTATGATTTCAGACTTGTGATTCTCTAGCCAGCGAAGTATGCATTGACATTGATGATCAAGAGTAACTAAGGTCTGTCGAGAATCTATGGGATGTTGATAAGGCCAGAATCGAACTCAGTTTTGTCCCTGGCTTCTACATAGTTGTGAACCTTCGTTAAATTATGGGAATACTTCATTGCGAAAAGTATATTGAAATTCCTGTCTTTTCTGTTTTTATTTATCTACACCCTTCAAATGAAGTTTAAGGTTCTTTTGTTTGTTTTTTTTTTTTTTTTGAACAAGGTTCTTTTGTTGATGTTTGAAATTTTGTGTAGCCCTGTTTTAAGTAGAAATTTGTAGTGTTGTTTTTGTGTGGTAATATTCGTCCTTGGTTTTGGACTTCCTGAATTGTTTGAAGTTTAGTGTGTTCCAAGATGGTCTTGGTTTAATAGTCAATTTATTTTTAGTTAGTCCTTTTAGCCACACTTTTGTCTTCATACTAAAGTAATCTGCATCTTTTTGCAGGTTCTGCCAGGGAAGATGCTTGATTTTATTGATGCTCCTGTTCCATTCATTGTGAGATTCTGATCATTTTTCCTTTATTTATTTATTTTTTTCCTTCTGCAAGTTGAATGTAGGTTTCTGACATTATTCACTGTGATTTTTTACCTCAATTCTTAATTTTATGCCATTCTTGAATTGATCAAGCTCAAAACTTGATTAGCTTGTCCTACTGATGTTTTAAATTGATAGATAACAATCTCATGGTTTGCATGAATTTTTCTATCAAGAATGGTTTTAAATTGCCACATGAGGCACCTTAATGTATCAGTTGTGGTTTAACGGTACCATGAATATTGGTCAAGGCATAATGGGAATCAGCTAAAGTCATGAGTGCCTTTTTTACTGCATACAAAGCTCTAAATGATCATCAAGTGATATGTTTAACTCCAGTTTGCCACATTTAAATGTTTTTACTTGCTTTTAAGCAATTATATGATATCTAGAAATTTAATAATGGCATTGAACTTTATTTTTTTGTTTTTAACCAAATTACGTGGAAGCTAGATAGTACTGTCTGTTATCACTTCTATAGTTATTAACTACTGAATAAGTACTAACAGTGATCAGTAACTACTTAGAAAGTAATTACATATTATTTATGTCATTATATTGGTTGATTCTCAATAGTCATTACTAGTCAATCAATTTAAAGACTTCGCCTTAAATCCTAATTGTCTTCTATTTATGTAGACATACCCATGGATATTTTCGTAGATTTGCAAGATTTACGACTTCACTTTCTAGTATTTTGAGAAATAATCACCAGTCCTCTTTTTTTTCCCTTTTTCAGGTTGGTGTACAACAAAAACCAGCTGATTGGAAGAAGAAAACTTCTAATCTTGTTCTTGTTAATGTGGTCAAAGACCAGGTTTGTTAGGTTTTTGCACCATCTTGGATCATTTCATCTTATTATTATGGCCTTTGTGGAGAAGTACTTGTCTTCTAGCTGCAGAATGGTGAAAGAGCAATTTTTTATTTTTTATTTTTTAATATTTGGCTGAAAGTAAAGGCCTCCTGCCAAACAACATGAAGGGACTTTATGTACTGTGAAATTAATGTATCCTAGAGTAGACCATCATCTCAAAGCTGGACTTTCAATTCAACTTAAGTGTCTGTGAAGCGGATTTTGACCTTTCTTTTTTGGATTGTTTTAGAAAATTGCTTTACTTAAGGTGATCAGAAAATTGAATGAGGATGTTCAAATTGTCAATATATTTCTTTCTGGCTGAAATTTTCAAACTAATTGTATTCCTTTCTGTTTGGGTAGGTAAAAACATGTTACTTACCTGCACTTCCTCGACGTAAAGAGCTTATCTCTGAATTACAGCCAATCCATACTAGATTGTCCTGTGAAAAGTCAATTGCTAAAAGGCGTCCTGTATATAAATGCAACGAAGTGCAGGTAATGCTCTGCCAACTTCAACACCTAATACAGTTCCATGCATTTCTGTTTGTTCAATACTTGAAGTTCCATCTCCATGAAAGTATACATTTCAAAAATCTTGAATTTAATTGCTTCAAACTTCTTTGGAGATTTCAGGGGAAATTTTTTTCGTGTATGGCTCTATTGTCAGAAAGAGTTCTATGTTTTCATTGCGTATAATATTATACCATCCCTGCTATATTTGGCTTTTTGGGTCTGCATGGATTTACATTTTGCTTCTTTGAATCCAGAGAAGGAATACTAATAAGAATATGCATACGAAATAACAGAACACGGAGACGAGGATACCTTGTGACAGTAACACATATTGGACATCACCCCATAATTTATGGCATATGGTGATGCTGTTGTTAATTTCAATTTTTTTGTGACATCTCAATGCTAGTTATTAGATCCTTCCTATTTCTTAGCCTCATGACATATTAAGCCTTACTACCGTTCAAAAACATCATGGAGTCGGTGTGTGGCAAATGCCTATCGAAGAAAGCGTGTTAAGTTGCCTATAAGCTATGAACCATGGATACAAATACGGGATACGTGTTCGAATCACGATATGATACGGATACACAATACAATAAAATCTAAACAAATAGGATACATTGATTACTTTCTTTAGGAATTATATATTAGTTTAAGAGTCAATAGTTTACTTTCTTTTCAGTGGATATGTTAATATGATAAAATCTGAAAAAGTAAGGTACTAGGACTAATGCTCTGAATTGATTAAATGCTAGGTCATTCCCCTTAAGTGATGCGTTGCGCCCGTCTCCGGATGTTTCAAAAAGTGAGCAAGGGCTGCCGTATCGACGCTTGGGTGTGGTGAAAAATGGGCAAATGTTTTTACGTTTTTCTGGACGAGTGCAGATAAAGAAGTTAGTCCAAGATTATAGATTTAGGATAGCCACATGGAATATAGGAACTTTAACTGGTAAGAATATGAAATTGGTAGATGTTATGATTAGGAGGAGAGTTAATATAGTTTGCGTACGAGAAACTAAGTGGAGGGGTGAGAAAACTCGGGAAATAGAAGATACGAGTTTTAAGTTATATTATAGTGACAAGGATAGACATAGGTATGGGGTAGGAATAATAGTTGCCAAGGGTTTTGTAGAAAATGTAGTTACGGTCATTAGGAAAGGTGATTGGATTATGTTAGTTAAATTAGTTATTGAAGAGAATATAGTGAACGTTATTAGTGCATACGCCCCCTAAGTAAGATTAGATGATTAGACTAAGAGAGTTTTTTGGGACCAAATGGATAAGGTATTACAGGAGATACCTGTAGGAGAGAACCTAGTTATAGGTGGCGATTTCAATGGCCATGTAAGAGTGGATAAACTAGGTTATGAGAGGGTGCGTGGTGGGTATAGTTTCGATGATAGAAATGAGGCTGGAGAGAGTATTTTAGATTTTATGTTTAGTGGAGGCTAATACTATGTATAAGAGAGAGAGGAGCGTTTGATAACCTTTAATAGTGGATCAATTAGGAGCCAAATAGATTACTTTCTAGTAAGAAAAGGGGACCGTCTAAACTGCGCAAAGGATCAGAAGGTGATTCTTGGAAAACTTGACGTCTCAACGAGGATTTTGATACTAGATTTATACTTTAAAGGGCAATACCAAGTTCGAAAGATAGTGGGCGCCGCAGATGGATGGTGAGTTCTAAAAGGAGATAGACTAGACACATTTAAGAATAGAATGGATAAAGCAGGTACTTGAGACTTGGAAGATGATGCTAATACTATGTGGAACTCGATGGCTAATTGTATGAGAAAAATTTCAAGGGAAGTTCTTGAAGAGTCAAAAGGAAATGGACCTAACTTTAGGGAAACTTGGTGGTGGAAGGAGGAGGTCCAAGCAGTAATAAAGAAGAAAAAAGAGAGCTTTAAAAAGTGGTAGAATTATAAAACTGAGGAAAACCTTAAGTGCTACAGATTGGCCAATAAGAAGGCCAAAAAAGTAGTGAGGGAGACTAAGTTGAAAGCCTATGATGACCTATATACTAGACTAGATAGTAAGGAGGGAGAGAAGAGGATATACAAACTTACTAAGACAAGAGAGAGAAAAATAAGAGATTTTAATCAGGTTAAGTGCATCAATGGTGAGGACTCTAAGGTGTTGGTGAAGGATGAAGAGATTAAGGAGAGGTAGACGAACTATTTTGAGAAGTTTTTAAATGAGGAACATGAAGGTAGGTCAAAAGGGGAGGAAGTGGGCAGTAATAAGGAAAATTAGGATGGTTTTATCATAGGATTAGGGACTTTGAAGTGGAGTTTGCACTTAAGAAGATGAAGTTGAATAAGACTTTAGGACTCGATGATATACCTATTGAAGCGTGGAAATGTTTGGGTAAAAATGGGGTTATTTGGTTGACTAGGTTATTTAGCAAGATTTTGTTGACTAGAAAAATGCCAGAGGAGTGGAGGAAGAATATTTTAGTGCCAATATATAAGAATAAAGAGAATGTCCAGAATTGTAATAACTATAGAGGAATCAAGTTAATGTGTCACGCAATGAAAGTGTAGAAGAGAGTAATGGAACGTCGATTGCGAGATATAATGGAGGTGTCAGAGAATCCATTTGGGTTTATGCTTGGTAGGTCAACAATAGAAGCGATCTATCTTTTGAGGAGAATAATAGAAAAGTATAGAGAAAAGAAAAGAGACATTCATATGTTTTTTATCGATCTTGAGAAAGTATATAATAGAGTGCCTCGGGATATCATCTGGTAGGTGTTAGAGAAGAAAGTGGTGACAAAAGGTTTACATTGATGTGATTAAGGATATGTATGAAGGTGTGGTGACCACTATTAAATCTCCTGCTGGAAAGACGAATGAATTTTCAATTAGTATAAGGTTGCACTAAGGATTAACCTTGAGTCTTTATCTTTTTGCTTTAGTTATGGATAAGTTAACGCACAATATTCAGAATGATATGTCATGGTATATGCTTTTTGCAGATGATATCGTGTTAATGGATGAGACTAGAGGAGTTAACACTAACTTGGAGATTTGGAGAAAAACACTTGAATCTAAAAGATTTAGGATTAGCAAAACTAAGATATAGTATATGGAATATAATTTCAGTAATAATCACAATGAAAATAGAGGAAAATTTAAGATTGAGAACCAAGAACTACCTTAGAGTGAATATTTTCGTTATTTATGATCGATTATCATGACGACTGTGGAGATTGGAGCGGATGCGGCCCACAGAATTAAGGCAGGGTGGCTTAAGTGGATGAGTATGTCTAGAGTACTGTACGAAAAACGAGTACCCATTAGACTAAAAGGGAAGTTCTATAGAATGGCTATTAGACTAGCGATATTGTATGGAACGGAAGGCTGGGCAACTAAGAAACATGTAGATAAGATGAGTATTGCTGAGATGAAAATGCTAAGGTGGATGTGTGGCAAGATTAGAAAAGACAGAGTTAGAAATGAGTATATTCGAAAATGGGTAGAAGTAGTACTGATGGGAGATAAAGTTGAGAGAGAATAAATTGAGATGATTTGGTCATATATAACGGAGATCAATAGAGGCAATAGTGAAGAGATGTGATACAGTGATGGCAGATGATAGTGTTAGGGAAGGGGTAGACCTAGATTGATGTGGACTAGTGTAGTAAATAGAGATATAAATCTTCTTAATTTGATTAACGAAATAATCTTGGATAGAGTCGAGTGAAGAAGAAGGATTCATGTAGCCGACTCCATTTTATGGGACTTAAGGTTTAGTTTGGTTTGGTTTGGTTTAGTATGCAAAAATTATTACATTTCATAATAGTTTGGATACAAGACCTAGAGTATCTGAAAAGTATCAATACTTCTCAAAATTAATATCAAGTATGCAATCTGTTTAGAAAGTATCTGATACGTATGCTTATGACTCCCTTTTAGAAGTGTTCGTGCTTCATAGCCTGTAAGTAATAGTATTGCAAGTGTTTAGGCATAGAAGTGCAATTTTCTCATTCCCCGCAGGCTTCTCATCATAAGCTACCAAAATTTTCTAGATTCGTTTGCTTCTACATGATTTTCTCTGTTTTGGCTTTTACTGTTCTAAATCTTGACCGTTACTATGAGTTTGATGTTACCTTATCATTCATTCATTCAGGAATAACATATGTCAATATCGAATTGCAGGCTGAAGCTGCTGCACAATTCTTAACAGTCATGAGGCGCTACTTAGAGTCGCTTTGTTCAAATTTGAGGTCTCATACAATCACTAGTGTACAATCAAACAATGACAGGGTTGGACAAACTAAATCACTATTTACTTGAAAATCCTCCATTATTAAAGACTGCAGATGCCAGTGATTGCCTTAAAGAAATATTTTAACGCTTTTTTTGTCTTTACAGGTCTCTTTACTCCTTAAGGATAGTTTTATTGATTCCTTTCCTAGTAAGGACCAGCCATTTATTAAGGTAATCTATATGCTCTCTTTCTGAAACATGGATGTTTTGGTGAGCTCAAATTTAATTACTTTGTAATTGTTGAAGTTATCTGTTATGAAGTTTTCATGATGCACAACCTGCATTTTTTGGCTCTTACAGTTGTTTGTAGACACGCAACTGTTCACCGTTCTGTCTGACTCACGTTTATCAAACTATGAGAATGAGTACTAACTCAAGCATGTTGCAAGTTCAATGCACAAGTTCAAACTCTGGGACACAAAGAAAGGAATTCATTGGACAACAATAAGAGGGATGGAAGAAATGGTCGTCACTGTTCCTCTTCGTAAAATAGCCCCATGACAGAATTTTGTAGATCCTAATGCTTTTGGAGCCATAGATATTGGACTATGCAGCTCAAAGATGTTGCTAAGATGAAATTTTGTAGTGTAGTGACATCATAATAATAGTTGCAAACTCAACACAGCTCTGATGCCTGTTGTGTTACCCTGTGTGATTGATCATCATCCCAAATTTTTAGTGGGATTGATGTCGCCAGTCAAAGATCCACATCAGTTAAAAAATGAACCAGTTGTAGCAAGCATTATTTTATTGGTAGATGTATTTTAAGGGTTGAAATTATTGTTGATTAATGTAATGTATAGTGTATAACCTTTGATATTTATTTGAAATATATAGTTTCATGACGCAATTACAAATATATGCAGGTTCACTTCATTGTTATCTTTGTGCTTGGAAAGAAATTTCACTTACAAATATAGTTGTGAAAATGCAGCCAGTGTTCGGCTCTTCCATGGATGTAAATCTAAAGCGATTATCAAAATAAATTCACATATCTATTATAAATATATTAAAATGTCATATATAATAAGGAGGCAGAACCCTCTAGTCCAAAATCTGGACTGGAGAATGTTATTTGGCTTCTGAGGCTCACCACATGTCTCGTTTTAATGATTCGAATCGTTTAATTTGTTGGACATTTCATATATTTCATCCACACAAAAAAATTAAATCAATTTGATAACTATAACTTAAGTGGTGTTTGGGAAGTCGGGTTAAAGGCTATTTTAACCTCAAAGTGTGAAAAAAGCAAAAAGTCTTAACAGTAGTTAGGCACCATTGATTTAAAAAAAAAAAACAAAGCAGACAGTAGCCTACACTGAGTAGGCATAGTGTTTTGCCAGCCTATTCCCATATGTCAAAATGATAATTTTGCCCTTGTAGACCAATTTTGGAAAAAGTGAACTTAGGAGTAAATTTATCATTTCAATTTCAAATATCAAATCAAACACATTTTTCAATACAACAACTCAAATAAAAATCTATCATATCTTCTCAAACACAATAAAAATCTATCATATCTTTCCAAACTCAAAAACTAAAATAACCTATTAAAATAATCAAAAAGCCAAAAAGTCTCTAAAATAGCCACTTCTCAAACACCTACTTAGTCAATTTATTGTGTTTCACTCAAAAATATATATGATTTATTTTTTAAAAACACAATTGTCATCTATTTTTTTGGCGAAAATGTAATAAATTAAACAAGTTATAGTTATCAAATCGACCTTTTATTTTTTTTTGAATGAAATACACGAAATGCTTGATAAAATGAACAGTTAAGATCATTAAAACGGTGCTCATGATGTGCCCCACAAGTCCAAACAGCACCCTCTAGTCTAAATTTTGGAGTGGAGGGGATCTGCCTCCGTATAATAATGGGTAGATTACAAATGCACCCCTAAGATTTGTTTAAAATACAGATTGCTTCCTGTAATTTGAAAAATTACAAATACTCAATCGTCATAATTTTTTATTTAACAGAATTAATTGAAAAATGAAATTCTTAACTGCCTTCTTATACAATAATAAAATCATATAAATTATTAGTTGAAATAAATTTTGGACTTTTCTTAAGTGTGCAACTTACACCTTACACTTACGCCTTTTCTGTTTGCCGTCCTGTTTTATGTTTATACCTTACACTTACACTTTTTGTGTTGGTTGCATATGGTGTGCAACCTTAAAGGGTTGCACACCATAACAGGACCCATAAATTTTTAACATTATTAAAATTGTAAATTAACTTGATTTATTAATAAAATGAATCACTTATTATGAAATTAGAAATAGATTGTAACCCGTTCTAATTTTAAGAGTATGGGGCTTAGCGCTTTGATGGTTGACTGCTTCCGCTCAGGGCATATTTCTTTCTTTAGGGTTTGGCTTTCCTCTGGTCTGTGTCAGACTAGAGGATGTTATTGGGTTCGTGGGGCCTCATCACGGGTCCTGTTTTAATAATTTGAACTGTTTAATATGTAAAACTCATTAAGTACTATATGTTTATAAAAAATCATGTTAATCGATGTCGATAATTACGTGATCAAATTAGTTTTGTACAAAAAAAAAAAAAAAGACGATGAAAAAATAAACAATTGACAAAAATCTAATCCGATAAAATAGCTATTAATATCTGATCAACGTAATTTTTTACAGATATATAGTACTCGATGAGTTCTACATATTAAACGATGCGAATTATCGAAACGGGACTTATGGTGGGCTCTCATGAGCCCAATAGTACCTTACAGTCAAGGAAGCCAATCCCCTTTCTTTATATGCCCATTTTGCAAGAAGAAGGGTTTGGGATATAATTTCTAAAATTATATAGAGTAATTCGTATTTTAAACAAATTTCAGAAATATATTTGTAAGTTACCCTATAATAATATTACAAAGTAATTCAAATTAATCAAATTATATAACAATAATTAAGTACACTAATATACCATTTCTTCAATAAAATTTAAAATAACGAGATTGTGATTTTTAATTAATTAAATAGAGAGAGAAGACAAAAATTTTCTCTTTCTTTTTCTTTCTTCTTCTTTTTTATTTTTTTATAAAAAAAGGTCTTTGTAAAACCATCTCCAATGGTTCATCAAAACTGATATCAAATTTAAATTTTGATGAAAAGGCTACTGTTCACAGCTCCAACGGTTCACCAAACGTGATATCAGATTGAGTTTTCAGCAAATGTTTCATCAGATTGAGGACGAAATAATGAATTCATCAAAACACTGTTCCGGACCGTTGGAGAGGAGGACCCGGTCGACCAATCGGTTGCCCGGCCGATTGACCAACCGGTCAACTCGTAAAAGGTTCAAACAGTTCAGCAAAAAATTCGAAAAATTCAAAAAAAAAAAAAAAAAATTTTTTTGCCTAACCGGTCGACCACCCGGTCGTCCAGAAAAAAGTTCAAAAAGTTAAAAAAAAAAAAAAAAAGTTCAAAAAAAAAAAAATTTTGGGCAAACCGGTCAACCGGCCGATCGACCACCCGGTTGTCCCGGGACAAGTTTGAGAATTTGGTGAATCGTTGGAGCATTTGTTGTCAAATTTGATGAAATGGATACTTTTTGACTCAGATTTGGTAAAAATTTTGAGTAAGCGTTGAAGATGCTCTAAGAAATTAAGAATTCTGTGTTTTAAAATAATTCTATTTTTCTTTCTTTCTTTCTTTTTTTATACAAACTCTATATATATATATAAATAATTTATTCAAGAAAAATCACAAAAATGATGATAGAAATAAAAACCATCTTCATGAAGATTTTGTTCTAAAAGATTCATATTAAATTACATCCTTTTATATAGAAATTATATATGGTTTTATTTTATTTTATATATATATTCTTACAAAACAAAAATTTATATTATGATATTTATTATGTCAGCAAGGTTACATATAAATCTCATTTATATTCATATTCAACCATTAATAATTATGTACGCTAAACAAAAAATGAAATAAAAACATTATAAACATTGAATTAATTATTTTTTAAAACACCATATTTTTTGTTGATAAATCTATTTTTTTGAACAACTTTAATGGTGCCAATCTATGAAAACTTTTCAAAAATTTTATATAATACTACATAATTCTAAAAAAGAATTCAAAGTTCAATTGGTTCAATTAAACCCGCTACTTCATGCATAGCTCCACCCAAGGCCAAGCCCTTCATCCGGGAAAGTATACTCGAAAATAGGGTTGAAATTGATCCGATTCTGTCCGATTTTGCATATTTTTTGGTCAAAATCGAAAAAATCAATTTTTTACACCTACAACACCAAACAGACCGACTAAAACAGGTAAACCAGACTGGACCTGTAAATTCAGTTCAGTTTGGTTTGGTTTACCGATTACAAAATTTGTTTCAAAAAATAATAATTACCTTTATTTATTAAAAAAAAAAAAGATCAATCTAATTAAAATACAAGGATGTTTTTACCCAACAAACAACATATTTGCACCAAGAGAAATTCATCAAATATCAAATTCAACAACAGTAAGAGGTAATGCCTGTATATATTGAATATTCGGTAGATTTGGCATAATCAGTAAATTCGGTTCGGCATGAAATCTCCAAAACCAAACACCAAACTGATTTCCAGAGGGAAAAAATCCCAACACAGACCGACTGTTTTGCGGTACAGCAAATAGGCCGAAAACCAGTGTAGGCGGTTTTTCTTTCACCCTACTTGAAAATTCCATCTCAATATTACAAAATGTGAATGCAACCTGCCAACGGACAAGAAATGGAAAAGATTAGTTGCAATAGAAAATCAGTAAGAAATTCTGCAGAAAAAAGCAGAGACTCAAGTTACTGAGAAAAGAAATAAATACCACAACTTCTTGGCAGTGTGGATTGAGAACATGTTCAGATTACTTCTCTTCATCCTCGGAATCTGACTTTGCAAAAACAGTTTCAGGCTGTGTTTGTGCATACGCAGGAGCAATGTATTTCGGTTCTTTTGATGCAACGTCGGCATATTTCAGAATGGCTTCTCTAGGATCTTCGTCCATCCATGTCTCCTTGATCAAGCCTCCTTGCTGCAATAACACTCTGAACATAAGTGTATTCCAAGAGTTTTATTTGTGTCATATACAATGGGGAAAAAAATTACCTTAAGAAGGTACTGAGTTAACAAGCTTCCCTTGGTTGTACCAACTCTTCCCCCATGACCTGGTCCATTTATAGGAAGTTCAGGTTTATGAGATTTCATTGGGTCTTTCAATATCTTCTCTCGTTGACGCTTGCGACTTGGTTGATCTCTAAACAAGGGGAGTGCATGAGGGTTGTGGATCACAGGTTTTGCTTCATAATCATCAACAGACTTTTTCCTTGGAGCACGTGCAACACAAACAAGAGCTCCTCTCTCACTGAGTGTTGGATCATATAATATGTGAGTTCCTCCTTGGTTTTTGTCTCCAACCGAGGCTAATATCTTGGGGACAGAGACAAAGGTTTAGTACAGCTATCTGTGGCTTGAAATACTTTCACATGCATGTGTTCAGATAATTTGCATTTTTCTAAAGAGAATAAAGTTAAAGGGACGCAAAGGAAAGGCCTTTACTTTTAAGTTTTT
>CM045768.1:28171877-28361877 GCA_025200525.1 Camellia lanceoleosa | reverse complement strand
CTAAATAACTTGATTCGAACTAATACTGATTATCTTAGTGATGAGTAAAGAATTAATACCTTAGTGTGACCCTTCAAAACAATCTCATTACTGAGAGGTATCCGATACCCACCCTCTTCTTCACCATCGTCGGAATCCTCCTCCGCATCAGAATCATCCAGTCTCGAACCCCGTGGAGGCGGAGGCGGCCCAATCATTTGCTCATCATCATCATCTTCGTCATCACCAGCCACTGGCCGAGGCGGTCCAATCATACGATCCTCATCATCATCATCCTCATCATCTGTACGCAACGGCCGAGGCGGGCCAATCATCACACCGTCGTCCTCTCCACCATTAAGCGAATCCAACGGCGGCCGAGGCGGGCCAATAATAACATCATCGACATCACTCGCACGACTAGGGTTAGAGTTAGAGAGATTACGAGAGCTAGAGCTAGAGTTAGGGTTAGGGTTTCTGAGAGAGTTTAACCAGGCTTTGGAGGAAGAGGAGACAGAAGGAAAGTCTTTGTTGCTATTACCATCTGTGGCGGCGGCGGCGGCGGCGGTGGTGCGGCGGGTGGCGTTGTGGATGGCTTCGAGAGAGGTTACGGGCTTCGATTGCTTGCCGAAGGTTATAGGGAACTGAGCTCTGATACCATCGTAAATCTCTGCTTCGTCGCCCTCCATTGATGTGTTCGGTTCGAATTGTGATTTTCAATTCGCAATTTTGTGATTTTGATTTTGATTTGAAGGAGTTTTTATACGCTGCGATCTGCCGCCATGGACGTTAGCGGCGAGGCTTCGTGTCGAGGCCGATGAAGGAATCGGGGATGGACTCTCGTGGGCCTGCTTTATGTATTTTTTGTGGGCCTCGGTAAATTAACGCCCACTTAAATTTGAATCGGGCTCAAATTTGCACCCAAAACACATTCAGATTATTTGTCCGGTCTATATCTGATATTTGTCTAGCTGGAAAGTAGGAAAAAAGTTAATTTTTTAATTTTTATTTTTTACCAGTTTTTTAAACGTGCAAAAATATAAAGAAGTGTTGTGACTTAAATAGGTCACATATGGTCAGTTCTTCTTCTATTTTAATAACAAAATTTATACAATTTTAAGAATTTGCTTTGGATTTGATTTTTTATTTTTTTTTTAAAAGTATATGTAAAAAATTAAAAAGAATGAATTGACTTTTTTATAATTATTTAGGGTTGGTTCGGGATGTTCTAAAAAAGTACACTTTTTGACTTATTAGCTTATATGGGTTGGGTTTGATGTAATGTGTTAGAGATGTGATGTAATTTAAATAAGATGATATGACTTAAATAGAATAGTGACTTTTTAACTTTTTATATTATTTAGTAGATGCCACACTTAGCTTTAATTTACAAGAAAAATGTTGTTAAGCAATTTAAGTTTCCTTGCAACGCATAATATATATATATATATATATATATATTTTTTCAAATGATTTGAGGAAAAAGTATTCTCTTAAGAAAATAGTTATGATGAGAATTATATTTTTTTACAATTAAAAACACGTACAACAAGATAAAATGGTAGTCCAGTCATATTTTAGGGTGCTTTGGAAAGATTTTTTTGACTTTTTGACCCCCATTTATTTATTTATTTATTTATTTTTTTTTTTGAGAGAAAAAAAAAGTAAGTTAAAAGTTAAAAAGTGACTTTTAGTCCACTTTCTAAAATAAGCCTTTAATTAATGACTTTAAAGCAATGTCAGAATTGTCAAAAACGAATATTGAATATTTTTTTATTATGTAAATGTTAACACCATAAATCTGCAATTTTTATTATTTATATAATTGCAGGACACGTGGCATCCTCTTATTCATTTGGAAGTTAAAAGAAGTTATAAAGATGATGGAGAATATGAAGGATGAGTGGAAAGACAAAGTGGATGAGTGGAAGGACATGTGGCAAGACAAGATTGAAGATGGAAGAAATGGGTAGTTACTAAGTAGTTATTGCTGTATTTTTTCCTCTATAAATAGCCATTAATGGCTACATTGTAAAAGATCCAGAACTCAAATCAAAGACAGTTGATTTCAATATTTCTTGTCATTTTCCTTATCTTAGGAGTAGTTTAACATAGATTTATATTTCGAAGCATTTATTTTCAGCACTTTCATTTCGAAGCATTTCATGTACTTCCTTTTCGAAGCATAGGAGTAGAGGTAAGTAATTATTACTTCGATTGTTCACTCAATCGTCTTTCTCCATCTCCCTTTCTTCTTTTAATTTTTCTTTTCTCTACACTTTGGCAATTTTGAAGTCCTCTTCGTTGAGGCAAAAGAACCGTCAACGCAATCGCTTGATAATTGGCTTGAATTTAATCTGTAAGGATTTTTCAATCCTTGCTGGCACGCTCGCATTTATAATATTTTCCTTCGTAGGAAAAATAAGCCAACATTTTTTGGCACGCCCGGTGGGACAGCCAAGTGTAAGAAATGACAAACAATTTGGATTTCGCCATTCGAACTTGTCAATTCGAAATATATTGGCGTGAAAGAAAAATTTTGGATCTTCAAGAAGAGATCCATTTTCTTGATGAAATAAATTTTCATCCATTACAATATTATTTGGTGGAAGAAAAAAGATACCATTTAATTGGAGAAATTCATCAACTTGATATGGAAATTCGCCAATGGAATGATGAGTTATCAACTCTCACTACCAAGTCTTTAATTGAGACTTTAATGGCCGGAATTGGTGAATTTTTGAGAATTTTGCCATGGTTGAAAATAGCAAAAGCAAAGAGTTGATTTCATCAATGGCTCGGGGGGTTCAAGAGTCCGTTTTTAAAGAGCCAAGTTATGAAATTAACACAACGAAAGAGCATGTTCTTGAGCCAAATTTGGCTAAAAATAATGTTCCATGTATGACTCGGGGGGTCCAAAAACCAAATTTTAGAGAGTCAAGTCATGAAAATAATATATTTATGGGTGATTTTCATAAGCCATTAATGGCTAACATGGAAAAACAACCCACTTTGCCAAAGAATTATAAAAATCAATTCGGCGAAAGTCATGTTTTTAAACCAAACATGGTCAAGAATAATGAACAAGCCACTGTTCATGAATTCAAAATTTTTGACACTTTTCAAAATGTCAAAAAGTATGAATTTTCATGGTCACACTATACCATGATTTTTGGTGTTCAAAATCCTTTTTGGATTTGTGGTTCACATCAAAATATAATTCTAATGATGTGGCTAATAAAATTAACAAATTGTTCTTATGAGTTCGAAGCACTAAGAACAAGGGATGACCATTTAAAATGCATGAATTTGGCTAGAAAAAGCCTATACATTTAAATAAATGGTTGAGATTGGCTTATCTTTTCAAATTGATGGCCAGTTGTTTGTATGTACACAGTCAAAGCATCGAAGATACATTCGAAGAATCAAGAGTTGTTTCGAAAGTTGATTGCTTCACCTTCGAAGCTGTATAAAGCTTTGAAGATACATTCGAAACATCAAGAGTTGTTTCGAAGGTTGATTACTTCACCTTCGAAACTGTATAAAGTTTTGAAAACTTTCGAAATGTGTACATCTCTTCAAACATATGTAAAATGACAATTAATTAGTTGTCGAATAATGCCTGTTTTTGGCATAATAAGTTGGTTCGAAGAACAATAGTTTTGGTGTCTTCGAAGAATTAATAATTGGTTCGAAGCACAAAATTAATATTTTTATTAATGATGTATGAACCAGAACATACAAAATTTGAATAACCACAATGTTGGCCAAAAGTTGCTTCGAAGGCCCTTTTGCCATAATTTTGTAAGCTTCGAAGCACTCCATCTTACATTAATAACTTCGAAGAAACAATAATGGTGGTTATGAACCTTCGAAGCTTTGCCGAATATTTCCAAGGATATAATTTGTCCTTTGTCGGCACTTTCAACCTTCGAAAAATGATTTTGGTCCTTTATACCACCTTCGAAGCTTGTTATTAGTCCATAATAGCTAGCATTCAAGGCATCTAGTCATAATTTCATACTCATTCGAAGCACTTCATTGGTGCTATTACATCATTCGAAGCACTTTGTTGATATTATTCGAAGCATTTTATTGCTTAGATTAATCATGTGCTTGGTTCGGCCCTTCAAAAATTCAAGTAAAAATCATTTTTAAGGGCCGCGGGGGGTAATGTTAACACCATAAATCTGCAATTTTTATTATTTATATAATTGCAGGACACGTGGCATCCTCTTATTCATTTGGAAGTTAAAAGAAGTTATAAAGATGATGGAGAATATGAAGGATGAGTGGAAAGACAAAGTGGATGAGTGGAAGGACATGTGGCAAGACAAGATTGAAGATGGAAGAAATGGGTAGTTACTAAGTAGTTATTGCTGTATTTTTTCCTCTATAAATAGCCATTAATGGCTACATTGTAAAAGATCCAGAACTCAAATCAAAGACAGTTGATTTCAATATTTCTTGTCATTTTCCTTATCTTAGGAGTAGTTTAACATAGATTTATATTTCGAAGCATTTATTTTCAGCACTTTCATTTCGAAGCATTTCATGCACTTCCTTTTCGAAGCATAGGAGTAGAGGTAAATAATTATTACTTTGATTGTTCACTCAATCGTCTTTCTTCGTCCCCCTTTCTTTTTTTAATTTTTCTTTTCGCTACACTTGGCAATTTTGAAGTCCTCTTCGTTGAGGCAAAAGAACCGTCAACGCAATCGCTTGATAATTGGCTTGAATTTAATCTGTAAGGATTTTTCAATCCTTGCTGGCACGCTCGCATTTATAATATTTTCCTTCGTAGGAAAAATAAGCCAACAGTAAAATATTTTATAATTTATTTTGAGTCTCTAATACATTCTATGAATTTAATAAAGAGTTGTTTTTTTTTTTTAAATTAAGACTTGTCTAGATTTTACTTATTTAACGAACTTTTTACCTCTTTATAGAAAATATATATATAAAAACAAATAAGAAGGAGATATAACTCAAATAAATAAATTGAAACTAAATCAAACAAAATAAAAATAAATTACGTACCGAATTTATTTTATTGAACCGAATAAATATTTAAGATCAAGTTGAATATGTGACACTCTGTCTTTAAGACGAATTCACCTCACTACAGTGCTTATGGTTATGTGACGTCTATCTCTCATGATACAATGATCTTCACAAATTTGTAGTAGCACTCCAAACAAATTTATCCGGCGAACTAGAACCTGTGTTCTATACTCTCTAAATTTTTCTCTAAATATTATATGAAGAATAACTGATGCAAGAGAGCAAAAGGAAGGTAACAAAAATTAATTTTTGGAATACCAAAATGCTGGAACAGATCTGGTATTTATAGGCAAAATACACTGTCTGAATATGTGCAGTAAAGAGCTGAACATGTATGAACCTATTTTGAACAGATACTGTTCAAAATTCACACAAATCTGCAGCCAATTTTTTGAATCTGTTCGGCAATTGTGGATCTGAAACTGCAGGGCAATTATTTGGCAGTTTCAAATAGTTAACTCTGTTGGAAATTTCGGAGTGAGAGAGATAAATTTGGACATAACATTTTAAATTCAATTTTGGCACCAAATTTGAATTTAATTTCATTAAGTGTTTTTGGAAAAAAAATTCAAATGAATTTTGTCCAAAACATTAATATTAGAACCGACTCGACCCACAACCCACATCGATTGCAGCGGCTCGCTTTCATTTGCCGGCTGACAATGCAGCGTGTGTGTAGTGGTTTGGGTTAAGGTTCAATTTGTCCATAACTCATTCTTTTTACAAACTTGGGGTGCCCTTTGGAGCCCAACCTAAGTTAGTATACCAAGAGCTTATATACCCACAAAAGTTCTCTTAAAGTTTTAATGTGGGACAACCCATTTCAAGGAAACCCACATTTACTTCTTTAATTGTCCATTTCACGAACCCGGAAAACGACATCAACTTCTTATTCACTCATTAATGGTTTTGACGAACCGCCTTCATCGCGTGACTTGCCATGCAGTAAGGAACACGTCACATTTTCGAACCCACCCCAAAAAACATTTGGGGTCCACTTAATTTTGGGCTCAAAGTTGACCCAAAATAAGCCTTATAAAACCAATTTTTCCAACAATCCCCCACATGAATGGAGTTAGACGGAGAGAAAATACAACAATATGATCTAAATACAGAGTGTACAGTAATTAAAAATATTCTGCAAAGCATAGGTAGCTTTTGGCTTTGAACCTTCCTTTATGAGACACTGTCGAATTTACTAGCTAACTAGTAAACATGATGTCTTGAACTGTTTAGCCGTTTGTGTAAACCAAAACAATAGAACTCACACATTATATTCCCAGACGCAATTTAGTTCTCACTATTATATTCATTTTGGTCCTGAATAACCTGGTCTTTCATGAGTGCTCCAAAGAATTGTAGCCCTTCACAAATCTCATAGAATCGGCCTAGTTCACACTCATATAGGTGATTCTTATGAAGAATATCCTGCCATACTTCATTAGGTATACCTAGATATAAGAATCATTAAAAGTATTACTTATTCTAAAATGCTACAAACGTCACTATTTCATCATAGAAATGGGTAGGAGTTTGATTCCACAGTGATCATTCTGAGTCATACACAACTCGGTTGTCCTTTTGAACCTAGATCTTGGGATCTCCAGTCAACTATGTTGGGTTGCCGTTGTGGTAACTCTTATTTAATAGGCTTAAGTCCCATTTCCCTTGATAAATTCTCAACTACCTCTCTTGCTAACCCTTTGGTTAGTAGATCCGTTATGTTGTCTTTAGACTTTACATATTCAATGGAAATAATTCCATTAGAGAGTAGTTGTCTCACGGTGTTATGTCGACGACGAATGTGACGTGACTTACCGTTATACATATGACTCTGTGCTCTACCAACTGCTGATTAACTATCACAATGTATGCATATAACAGGCACCGGTTTTGGCCACATTGGAATATCTTCAAGGAAGTGGCAAAGCCATTCTGCCTCTTCCCCAACTTTATCTAAAGCTATGAATTCTGATTCCATAATAGACTTAGCAATACAAGTCTGTTTGGAAGATTTCCAAGATACAGCCGCCCCGCCAAGAGTAAAGACATACCCACTTGTGGACTTTGAGTCTCTAGTATCCGATATCCAATTTGCATCACAATACCCTTCAAGTACTACTGGATATCTAGTATAATTTAGCTCAATGTTATGAGTAAATTGGAGATATCTTAAAACTCTTATAATTGCTTTTCAGTGTTCTATTCCTGGATTACTAATATATCTACTTAATTTACTTACTGCATAAGTTATATCTGGGTGAGTGTAGTTCATCAAGTACATTAAGCTTTCAATAATTTGGGCATACTCTAATTGAGAAATACTTTCTTGTATATTCTTAGAAAGAAACAAATTAACATCCACAGGTGTTCTAACAAAATGATCATCATCTTTGCTAAATTTGTCAAATATTTTCTCAATGTAATGAGATTGTGACAAAGCATAACCTTCTGATATTTTGGTAATTTTCATACCAATAATTACATCAACAATGCCTATCTCTTTCATGTCAAAATATTTATTTAACATTTTTTTGGTAGTTTTAATCATATAATTATTACTATCTATGATGAACATATCATCCACATAAAGACATACAATGACACAATCTTTGTTTGTGTTTTTAATATAAACACATTTGTCACACTCAGTAATTTTAAAGGGTAAACTACCAATAGGTCCTACTTTGGAGACTTATTACTCATTAAGTCCTATTTGATATAATTTATTAAGTGATAAAGATAAATTTATCAGTCTTTTTTTTTTATGAATAATTTTATAGTGATAAATTTATCAGTCTTTTTGTTTTATGAATAAATTTTTAGTGATAAATTTATCACTCTCTTATTTTTATAGTGTTAAATTTATTAGTTAGGACCTATAAGTAAATAAGTCTAGTTAACAGGACTAATCGGTAAGTACCCCAATTTTAAATCCATTTGATATCATTGCCTTGTCAAATTTCTCATGCCATTGCTTTGGCGCCTATTTTAAATCATATAATGATTTAACTAATTTACACACTTTTTTTTCTTTTCCTGGAACAAAAAAAAACCTTCTGGTTGTTCTATGTAAATTTCTTCATCTAACTTACCATTTAATAAAGCGGTTGTCACATCCATTTGATAAATTTCTAAATTGTACAAAGGCGCAATAACAATTGGCATTCTAATGGATGTTATTCTGGTAATTGGTGAGTGTGTGTCAAAGTAATCAAGACCTTCTTTTTGTCTATACCCTTTGACCACAAGTCTTGCCTTGTATTTATCAATTGATCCATCCGCTTTCATTTTTCTTTTGAAAATTCACTTGTTCCCAAGAGGTTTACAACCTGGTGGTAAGTCCACTAATTCCCAAGGTGATTTTGCAATATGGATTCAACTTCATTATGGACAGCTTCTTTCCATAAAGGAGCTTCAGGACTAAACATAACCTCTTTAAAAGTTAAAGGCTCATTTTTTAACAAAAAAGTTAGAAAATCTGGACCAAAAGATTTTGAGATTCTAACACGTTTACTACGCCTAGGTTCCTCTTCCTCATTTTGATCTATTTCTTGCTCTTTTTCTTGATCATATTCTTGATCCTGACTAGTAATAGTATCGTGAGATCTTTTGTTAATACTAGTCTCTTGTTCAGTTTTATTTGGAAATACATCTTCAAAGAAATATGCATTCCGAGATTCAATAATAGTATTTATATGTATTTCGGAATGTTCTGACTTATGAATCAAAAATTGATATGCACTACTATTCATAGCATAACTAATGAAAATGCAATCAACGGTTTTAGGACCTATCTTAGTCTTTTTAGGGCTAGGAATAGCCACTTTAGCCAAACACTCCCACACTTTTAAGTATTTGTAGAATGGTACTCTCCCATGCACATTTCATAAGGTGTTTGATTCACTTTCTTTCGGGGTACTTTATTAAGTATATAATTAATAGAAAGTATTACTCCCCCCTACAAGTTCTGAGGTAATCCAGAACTTATTAACATGGCAATCATCATTTCTTTTAAAGTCTTATTTTTCCTTTCAGCAATTCCATTTTTCCGAGGTAAGTAAGAAGCGGTGGTTTGATGAATTATACCATGTTCTTTACAAAACTCACAAAAAAGTGATTAATATTCACCACCTCTATCACTTTTTAATTTTTTGATTTTCTTACCAAGTTGATTTTTAACTTCATTCTTATATTGAATGAAAGTTTTCAAAGTTTCATTTTTGGTTCGAATTAAATAAACATAACTATATCTAGTATAGTCATTTATAAAAGTGAAAAAATACTTTTTCCTACCTCTAGTTTGAATTGATTTAAAATCACAAATGTCACTATGAATTAATTCAAGTGGTTCCATACTTCTTTTAATTGAATGAAATGAGTTTTGGATAATTTTGTCTCAACACAAATTTCATATTTATGATTTGAATCAATGTCAAATTTAGGTGAACATTCCAAATTAATTAATCTACACAAAGATCCATAATTAACATGTCCAAATCTACTATGCCATAAATTTGAAGACTCAAGCAAGTAAGAAGAAGATGTATTTTTATTAATAACAGAGAGTACAACAGTCATTACATTCATTTTGAAAAGACAATCAGACATGTAACATTTTCCTACATATATCCCGTTTTCGGTAAGTACAAATTTGTCACTTTAAAAAACTAGCCTAAACTATTTTTACTCAACAAAGATCCGAAAACAAGATTCTTGCGAATCTCCGGTACATGCAGCACATTGTTGAGAGTGAGTTCTTTTCCAGATGTCATCTTAAGTACAATGTTTCCTTGTCCTTCAACTTTGGAAGTTAAGGAGCTGCCCATAAAAAGTTGTTTACCATTATCCACTGTAAAACAAGATGTGAACATCTTTTTGTCGGCACAGATATGGCGAGTAGCACCAGTGTCCACCCACCATTCCTTCGGATTTCTGACAAGGTGTCACGACCCAAACCCGTCCCTATAGGTTTAGCACTGTAACCGGCCAATAATCCGAGATTACCGAATGCCTACTTAACAGTAAAACAGTAATATAGAATACAGGGGCTGGCGGAAGCCAAAACAGTAATACAAAGATGTCCAATGAACTGTGACAGTCTGTATGCAAAAAGACTTTTCAAAAGATATTCACATTCGAAACAAAACAGTATGTACATACATCATATACAGATATTCAAGTTAGGGACCAAATCCCCACCATAACAGTACAGTACAAGTACAGTCTATACAGTAATACAAAAACAGATACAAAAAAAGAGGGGGGAAATCTAAGACACCTTAAAAAGCCTTAGCTTGAAGAACTTAGAACCTCGCAGTGAGGCACGAAGGTTGGCTTGACAAAAAAGGAGTTTCACCCAACGCTCCTAGCTTCGGTTCGGTGCTTGGACACCTACATATATATATAAACAGTGAGCTAAAGCCCAGTGAATAACATATGTGTAAAGAGGTTAAGAATGAATGTCTTTTCAGTATTGAAAACAGTCATTTATCAGTATATCAGTCATTCAGTTTGTGGCTCATATTTCATGCCATAACAGTCATTCAGAAACTATAATATTCATATGTGGTACATCCAATAGCAACAGTACAGTAGGTCTTAACAGACGAATAGTCAGTTGATGGTCATCATATTAGTGAACAGTAGTGGTTCTAGACATGGGAACCGTCAGAGATCTCTGTGATGGCGATGCTGACAAAGAATAAGAAATTGCTATGGATGCCACGAATACAGTTCACAAATAGGACAAACATTCATTCAGTAAGAAATATCATTTCAGAAAGCAGTACAGTTGTTCATTCAGAAATAGTCATGATTGAACATATCTTTACAACATTGTTACTCACAGAGTTCTAGGCTACAGATAGGCTAGTGAGCGTCCTCGGATGCCAACCCTACAGTTTCAGAATGAACACACACTAAGTCACATACTTGGGAATCGAAGCCTTAGTCCCTACTTAGACTCGGTGTGGTTCCACCTCAATATCCTCATTAAGATGACTTAAACTAGGCCTAGGAATGTCTAGGATGAAATGAGGATGTAAAGATGCACTTTTAAATACTTTTCAAAATTTTGCTGAAATAGGGGTCCCGCTTGAGCGTGGATTTCTCAGCTCGAGCGGATATGCAGACAAAATGGATCCACTCGAGCATGTATTACTCCGCTCGAGCGGACTGTAAACTACAGTAAAAGTACTGAATGCACGAAATTCATGCTCGATGGGCGCTCGATACACGCTCGAGCGTGAGACACAAGTTCTCGCTCGAGCGTGCATTTCCGCCGGCGATCAGAACACATGCAAATCTTGGATATCGCATTTTCGCTCGTCGCGTACTTTACACTCGGCGAAGGACTGCATGAACTCAGTGTGTACGCTCGAGCGTGGAGTTCCCCGCTCGAGCGTAAGTCTAAAATCTGGAATTTCCAGATTTGAACCTCAAGCTCAAAACCAACCTTTAAGGCATCAAATTCGATCATTTTGGGCCAATTTTCTGGAAAACACTTGTAAATTCATAGTATAACATGATTCAAAGCTCAATTCGTAAAATCAAGGTTCAAAGGTGAGTCAACTAAGCACAATTTCGAACAAAACTTCAAGAACATGATTTAAATGTAACATGCAAGTGTTTAATTGAAGTCAAAGCTTCAACTACAAGCTCAAATGCAAGTTTAAGCTCAAAATCATGGTGAATTCATGGACTATAACCACAATGTGGACTTGCATGTAAGAATCTCATGAAAAACAACCTTAAACTTCATGATATGCACATGCATGCATGATTTCCTACTCAATTCAACATATTAAACTAATTCATGCCTTTAAACTCTAAATTACCAAGAACCATGCAAGAACCAACTTGAATTCACAATCAAAAAGAGGTTTCTCCTACCATAGGTCCTCAATTACAAGTATGGAAGCTCAATTATGCACTTATCCTTCGAATCTTCCAATTCTCTAGATGAAGCCAAGTTTCTCTACCTCTCTCTCTCTCTCATTCGGTTTTGCTCTCAAAATGGCTGAAGAAGAGTGCTTGAAATAAACTCAATGTGTTTTATGAAGTGGGCCACTAAGTGGTATAATGGTGAATAAGGCCAACTATAGTAATTTAGTTTTATTTAATCTAATTTAATCGTTCCAAATCAAATTTTAGTTAAATATATCAGAAAATCACATAAATTCTAACTAGCATAAATCATTAATCAATTTCAGATTCGGCCGCCGATAAGGCCTTCAATTTGCAATTTAAACATAATACATGAACAGATAATTTAACAGTCGAACAGATAGACATGCATTTAAACTAATACACTCAATCAATCAGTTCAGGATTTCAGTAGATTAGCACTAATCAGTAGTGAGGATTGTCACACAAGGTTTGCCTCGGAAACAACTGCAAAAAGATTAATGTCATCTACACCATTGGAAATATTGTCCACTTCGGTTATATGAGCTTGAGCAGGCTTATTGCTTGTTCTTCTTTTGCTTTTGCCTTTACTACAGCAATCTTTGGCCCGATGTCCCTCTTTGTCACAGATGTAACACTTGCCATTAAACTTGTACTTTTTAGTTTTCCCTCATTTAGAGCCTTGTGATAAACTTTCTTCAGAAAACTTATGTTTCTTTACTTTTGGAGTATGTTCCACCACATTTGCCTTAGACTCTATAGGATGCTTACTAGCCCACTTTTCAGAATTGCGTTTGTTCTCCTCAATCCTCAAACGCACAATCAATTCTCCTAAAGACATTTCTTTGCGCTTGTGTTTAAGATAGTTCTTGAATTCCTTCCAGCCTTATGGTAATTTCTCAATTAAGGCAGCAACTTGGAATGATTCACTGAGAGACATACATTTTGTTTGAATGTCATGCAGAATGAGTTGGAGATCTTGAACTTGGCTGATCACAGTCTTAGAATCAACTATCACAAAGTCTAGGAATTTGCCAACCACAAATTTATTTGAGCCAACATCTTCTGTTTTGTACTTTTTCTCCAAAGAGTCCCAAAGTTCTTTTGCTGTCTTGATTGGACTGTAAACATTGTATAATGTGTTGTCAACGTTGTATAATGTGTTGTCAAGTCCGTTCAAAATATAGTTTCGGCAAAGGAAATCAACATGTTTCCAAGCATCGACTGCAACAACTATTTGCCAATCAATTTCATCATCGTTCAGAGTATGAGCATTCTCACTGAGAAAACGAGCCAAGTTCAGAGTTGTAAGATAGAACAATATTTTCTGTTGCCATCTCTTAAAATCAGTTCTTGAGAACTTCTCTAGCTTCTCACTGTGATTGACCAGCACAGTCACAACAGGATAAGGGGTTGGCGCAATTGCAGCCACCATACTAGTACTTGTTTGGGTATTAGTTTGACCAGTTTCAGTAGCCATGAATTTTAAATTATAAGACAAAATTATAATTAGAATTTTATACTACACAGAAAACTTAAACCAAAACCATAGAATTAAATTTTGTAAAAATAAAAAAAAAAGAAATTTAGCTTTTATTTTTTAATTAATTTGAAAATAAAATAAAATTTTATTTAACCAAATTAATTGCACACAGAAAATTAAATTTCTGTAACACTTTAATAATTAAAATATTGAAACAGAATTTTAATTAATGAACACTCAAAAAATAATTTCTAAAAGCTAAAATTAATTTCTGACAAAATTCCACAAATAAATATTCTGAATTGTTAATTACACCAGTATATTACTACTAGTTGTCAAAGAAAATAGATAGTATATTACTACTATCTGTCAAACAATATATTACTACTATTTGTTTTTCAACCAGAATATTATTTTTGTAAAATCCTAGAAAATAATTTATGTAAGAAGAAGAAAGAGAAAGGGAAACAAAAGAAAAATTTTATAAACAGAATAATTCAAATTTGTCTTAAAATTGTTAGAACAATCTTATGTGTACAAAAAATAAATTGAGACCAAATCAAACAAAATAAAAATAAATTACGTACCGAATAAATATTTAAGATCAAGTCGAGTGTGTGGCACTCTGTTCTTAAGACGGATTCGCCCTGCTACGATACTTACGGTTAAGTGACGCCTATCTCTCAAGATACAATGATCTTCACAAATTTGTAATAGCACTCTAAAGAAATTTGTCCGGCAAACTAGAACCTGTGTTCTATACTCTCTAAATTTTTTCCTAAAAATTATATATAGAATAATTGATGCAAGAGAGCAAAAGGAAGACAACAAAAAATAATTTTTGGAATACCAAAATGCTGGAATAGATCTGGAATTTATAGGCAAAATACACTGTCCGAACAGGTGCATTAAAGAGCTGAACAGGTATGAACCTGTTTTGAACAGATATTGTTCAAAATTCAAACAAATCTGTAGCCAATTTTTTGAATCTGTTCGGCAGTTATGGATCTATAATTGCTGGGCAGTTATTTGGCAGTTTCAAACAGTTAACTCTGTTGGAAATTTCGGAGTGAAAGAGATAAATTTGGACAGAACATTTTAAATTTAATTTTGGCACCAAATTTGAATTTAATTTCATTATGTTTTTCTTAATATTAGAACCGACTCGACCCACAACCCACACCCGTGTCCGGCTCGGCTCGGCCGCCAATGGCGGCGCGCGCTCATGTGTGTTGGTTTGGGCTAAGGTTTAATTTGTCCATAACTTCTCATTTCTACAAACTTGGGGTGCCCCTTAGGGCCCAACCCAAGTTAGTGCACCAAGAGCTTATATACCCACAAAAGCTCTCTTCAAGTTTCAATGTGGGATAACCCATATCAAGGAAACTCACATTTACTTCTTTAATTGTCCATTCTACGACCTTGAAAATGACATCAACTTCTTATTAACTCATAAATGGTTTTGACAAACCGTCTTCACCGTGTGACTTGCCATGGGGTAAGGAACGCGTCACCTTTTCGGACCCACGCCAAAAGACATTTGGGGCCCACTCAATTTTGGGCTCAAATTTGACCCAAAATAAGCCTTATAAAACCAATTTTTCCAACAGTCCATTCTAAGTAAAAGGTTATAACCTGAGAATTTATCCCGACCCCTTAAGATAAGTTCCTCTTAAGTCAAGACTCACACAGCAAAGAAGTATCGAACTCATACCAAGTGTTGTGGTAACAATAACTTGATGCTTAACCTTACCCCAAGGAGTTTTGAACTTTAGACTTTGGGTCTTAACCCTCAAGCTTTTACCAAGTGCGCTGCTACCTTGGTTAAATAATACACTTAGGCATCGTTTGGAAACTTTTAGTTTTAGTCAAAAAGTTACTATAAATTGTCATATCACTTTCTTTACTTTTTTGCATATATTTTCGTAAAAAGTTAAAAAAATTATTAAAATAGTCTATTCCTAAACGATACCTTATTTAAATCCTTACCAAAGAACTCCTGATATAAACACGTGAAAAATGCTATAGATCCTAAATTTTTTACTAAATAAATGATCAAATATCTCACATAAATGTGAGATATGTGGATCTCTTGATTATTTATTTGATGGAAAATTTTGTATCTTACCAAACAGGTTCAGATCCTTTACTATGGTAATTTGTAATGCTTTCTGGGGTGGTCTCCAAAATGACGTCATTTTGTTAAATTTTTTTTTTTTGGGAACTCTTTTCCTTTCCCCTCTTTTGCTTTCTCATTTTGTTAAATTTTTTTTTTTTTGGGAACTCTTTTCCTTTCCCCTCTTTTGCTTTCTCCTTCATTTGCTGAGAACTCTAATCCTCAAAATAGAGAAAAAACAAATAGAAAGAGGAGAAGGCGAATGCAAAGGCGAAGGCAAAACGAAGAAGGTTGAGGGTGGCGAGGTGATGTCAGTCGGTGAGTCGACAAGCCTTTGTGTTTGATTTCGTTTGGGGTATGATTTCTCATGTGTTTGATTTCTTGGGTTTTCTTTTTAAAAAAAGATTTATTGGGTTTGATAGGAAAAATAATGTCTTTTTCTATTTGTTGGGCCACAGCCAGCCAAACACCCAAAGTTAGAGTAAAAGCAAAAATGCAGAGCAATTGGTTGGATAAGCTAGCAATTTCTCAAATTTGTAAAAATCAGAAAAAAAAAAAAAAAAAAAACAAGAAGCAAACCCAACAAGCAAATCATCTGATTCTGACATGGACTATATTTGTGGGTTTATTGGAGAGGTGAAGAGATTTATTGTTAGGAGGTTTTGGAAAAAGCGGTTCAGTTATTCACTCAACAGCTTTAATGGTCAAGTAGGTCAAGAGATTTGGAAACTTTGTTTTTTTTCATGCTCGTAATTTCAATTTCAACACTTCAAATATCCAAAATTTCATGAACCCATCTCACAAATCATCCAAAATTATATAAAACAAAAGAAATCAAAAATATATACATGCATGTAATATATACATAAAATAGAAAGAAGCAGAACATCTTTGAGTCGTCATTTGTTCATCATCGGTTGTCGTCGGTCCATCGCTAGTTGTTGCTGTTCGTCATTCAACAACTTTCACTATTTCCCGTTCATTTATTCGTTGATGTTGATCCAGATTCAAAGAATTTTTTTTGATTCTCTGTGACTTTGCTTCATTGCCGTTGCCCTAGCGTATGGGTTAAGTTCTCAACTCTCAACAAAAATGGAAAAAGAAAAAAAAAAAAAACTCAAAATGATATCGTTTTAAACCATGACAAGAAAACGAATGATATCGTTTTAAACCATGACAAGAAAACGTCGCAGAAAAAGTAGGGCAGATAATTCGGACTCCCTATCCAAGCAACACGTGTTAGGAAAATGAAGTTGAAAAAGTACACGGTAACATGTTTGAAGCAACATGTGTTTGGAAAATAGAGTTAGAAAAGTACACTTGGTGTGGGTAAAACGTGTTAAATTAGGCAATGTGGAACCAAGAAGTACAAATCGTAATACGCGCAAAATATAAAATAAATAAATAAATTATATAATTGTAATTTTTTATTAAATTCTATTAAAAATAAATCTTAATAAAATCACCATTAAAAATAATTTTTTATAATTATTTTTACATATGTCACTAAAAATTAATAATTAGTATTTTTTGTCACAATTTTTATAATTTATCACTAAAATTTACAGTTAGTGACGTTTTCTTATAACGAATTTTTTAAACTGTCACTAAAAATTGAAAATTTAGTGACTTTTTTACGACACTTTTAAAAATTGTAGTTAAAACTTATAATTAGTAATTTTTTTTGTAACAATTTTAAATTGTCGTTAAAAATTAACAATTATTAACCTTTTTTAATAGTAAACGTTATTAATTATTATAATACTTGAACAATAAGCCTACTTATTAAAACTTGTACGTAAGTCTCTAAAAAAAAAAAAGATTGTTTTGAAAAGTGACTTATAAATTAAAATTTTAGCTTATTATAAAAAATATGCAAAAAATATATGTGATGTGACCAAAATAAACTAATAAACTGACTTACAAGTTTATTGTCAAAAGAGGTCAAGAGGACCATCTCTGTCACGACCCGCTCCCCGTACCCAAGGGTTAAGCATCGTGATGGCCAGTAACTAAAGTTACCTCCGACCAATTCTAAAACAAATCAATAAACATAAGCGGAAGAAATATTTAAGTAAGGGTACCAAAATAATCATCGGAACTTCTATTTTTATTACAAAAATTTACTGACCAAAAAGGTTGATATTTATATAGAGAAATATCATAAAAAAATACTATGTGTGTGTCTATTCCACAGCCCCGCATCTAAGACTTTCCAAAAGCTACTTCTGAGTTGCATGTTTCCTGAAAATTGGTAAAAACTATAAGCACATGGCAGAGTGAGAAATATTATAACAAAAGTATAAACGACACGAAATAACCATGGATCATTAATTAGGCCAAAACATTTATATAACAAATCATTTGAGTAGCAGAAATCATTTGACAAATAATCATTTAAGTAATAAAATTGAGATTATGCTTCGTCAGAACAAATAATCTTTTATTGGTAACCAAATCATTTAAGTAGCAGAACTAAAATACAAAAGTTATGTAACCACAACCACGGTACCGACAACCATAAAGGTCAACATCTGGCGCACAAGTAGCCATGGTATTGTTACCCCCAGGCAAGGGCCACGTGAATATAAGCCACAGTATTGTTACCCCTGGGCGAGGGCCACATGAATATAAGCCACAGTATTGTTACCCTTGGGTGAGAGCCACATGAACATATGCCACAGTATTGTTACCCCTAGGCGAGGGCCACGTGCAGATTGGCCACGAAGTAATCAAACAGAAGTCAATGATTATTTAAGTCCCCCAAGGCATGGGACTTCCGTGGTGGTACTTACAAAACATGATTGTATATAAGATTATAGTCAAATATTCTTTAAAATATAACCAAACATATTCATGGATTTCCTTTTAAGCAAATAGGGTTCAGAAATAAAACCACGTAACTGAAACCTTTATAAAACATAACTTTTAATAAAAACATAACTTATATAAAATAAGTATGGTAAGTTAAAACATATGTAAAATATATTTGGTGACTCAAGGTATAATATAACTCACCTTAACTTTAATACCTTACTCTTTCTTTCTATTATCAAAAACCCTTCTAGCTTCCACTATTCTTTCTTTTTCTTCTTTCTTTCCTTTCCTTTTCTTTCTCTCTTTCTCCTCTTTCTTTTCTTTCCCTCTTTTCTTTCTTATTTTTTCTTTACGCAGCTGATCAACTCCTCCCTTAAATAGGGAGGAGGACGCCACAAGCTGTCTAACACGTGGCAGAGCCCAATTATTATATAGATTTGATAATTAATAATATAGATTCGTTCTTATTCTTAATAGATATTTAAGATAATTACCTTTTGACCTAATATTTTAACATAATTATATAATTAATTTAATTTCTAATTAAATTACATTTTATCATATATTAACAGAAAATAAATTATTATTAATATTATCTATATTATTATTTATATTTTGACCCCTAACTTTTCATAATTATATTATTATATAAAATTACGCATAATAATAAATCATATATTTTTTTAACTGAGATTAAATAATATTAGTATAAATTCTATAGCATAATTAAAAATCTGAGTTGTTACAATCTCTCTCCTTATTTTCATATTTTTTTAAGTTAATTGTTAGTTGTTAAATAAATCCTATTGAGAGAGAGTAATGTGGTTGAATGCAAACTTATATTTTCTATTTTTTTTTTCAAATGTTTTGAAAGAAGTGACAATTAATTTAAATTTAAAAATATTGTATAAATTTTTAAAAAATTATAATTTTTCATTCACTCATATGATATATAATAATGAAAATTTCTACTACAATAATATGAGAAAATGATTTTTCTCCCGATTTTGAGCCCTCTCCGAACAGCCCGAAAGAGAAAGAGAAAGAGAGAAAGAGAAAGAGAGGGCCCTCCTCCTCCATCGCCGATCGATTGCAGATCGACGACTCGTCAGAAGTTCTTCTTCTTCTTCTTCTTCCTTCTCTTCTTCCCGGTTGATGTTGGCCCCTCCAGTTCTTCTTCTTCCTCCTTCTTCTTTCTTCTTCTTTTCTGATTGAAAAAAAAAAAAAAAAAAAATTCAAAATAACGAAACGACGTCGTTTTTGAATTTGGGGGGATTTGGGGGCCTCTTTTTCAAGCTACCAATCACTTATGATAATATGATTGGTGGTCATATTCCAATCCTTTGACAACTATTGGACAAAACTTTCATAAAATTATATACTGATGTATTTTTTCATGTTTTAACATTATATTGCTTTATTGTTTATCAGTTTCAACATATTATATTAGGTTGACATATAAAATAATAAATAAATCAGTGATGATATAGAGCTTTAAAGAGAGCTTTACTTATGTGATAAGGTAAAAAAAATAAAAATAAATTAAACATTACATTACAATGGGACCATCACAATTAGAGCTCTTTAAAACTCTCAATTATTTTTCTAAATAAATTATGATTAAAAAATGAAGGTGTGTTTGGTTTGTGTTTTGAGATAAATTTTCAAAATGAATTTTGAGAGAGAGTTTAGAATTTTTTTTGGTTTGTTTGGTTATATTTTGAAAATAGTTTTAGAATTTGGGAGTTTGGAATGATTTGATATTTTATTGTAGTTGAGTAAATGTATGTGAGAGAAAAAATGATTGATTGATATATAAGAAAAAGAGTGATTTTGAAAAAAAAAAATTAAAAAATTTAAACTAAACAAAATTTTTAATTTTTAAAAAAAAATTGTATCTTGAAATATAAACTAAATATGTCCGAAAACTTTAATAAGTTTTTATTTTTTCCCTTCAAATTTAGCACGTGAATGTCGACGCCTACCCTATGTCTCAAATTTAAGGCTTTCCATCAGAGTCAGCAGCCTTATGTTTATTGCATTGATGATCTGAGATCATTGATAAGAAACGGACCAACATAGCTCAATTAATGAGTGCATCTATTAATGTTTCATTAATTATTTTAAATTTTAAATTTTTTTGAACGAGCTGTGTTAAGGATCTCAAATTTTTTATCAAATTTTTTATATAGGTATGGAATCTACACACATATAAGTTTGTGTGGATCCCACATCTATATGAGAATTTTGATAGAAAATTTTGTAGATTATTTGGGATCTATAACATTTTCCTTTTTGAATTCCCATTTATAAATTTTAAATTTTTAAAAATTTCTTTTCTCCCTTTGAATAATACCAAAATTATCATTGTAAAAACATTTTATTTATTCAATTGAATGCACACCCTCATACCCAAAAAAATATCTCTTCTAAAAATCCTAACAAAATCCACGAAGATGATTACTACTTCATCTTCACATATTTGTTTATGACCTAAGAAAATAAATGTAAGATTTTTTCGTTGTTGATTTAAAATTTTCCTTTTGTGGATTCTGCGATTTTCATAAGTCTCGATTATCTGTTCATGAACAAATAAGAAATGTTTGGTTATCTGTTCCCGAATAAATGAACAATGTTCGAGCATGTATTTCTAAATTTTGGTCATCTGTTTGGAAGTCAGTCCCGAAAAAATGACAAACATTTTTTTTATCATTTTTGTCATTTTTTTCAAGAAACTTACATTTACAAGGTCAATCTCCTCTAAATTAAGAACACTATCAAAGTTATGAATCTCCTTTGATCTTTTATTGTTGTACTCCTTTCGTCTCATAGAGTTGTGGTTGCCAAAAAAATTTTCAATCATTGTCATTGCGGGAGAAGTGTATGTAATCAAATAGTTGCCACTATTATCGTCGGAATATTTCTGCTAAAGGGTTTTCAAATTTTTGAGGGTGTGTTGGTTTTGAAAGTAGGATTAGGAAAAGATGGATGAATGGTGATGGAGGTGAGTGCTCTCATAAATCTTAATTTATGATATAATAAATGTGTGGATTTAATTATGAGATAGAGTGTCTCAAAATTATTAATATCCTTTTTAATAATTTTATTTAAACTTATTATTAAAATATAATAAAAAACCAAAAAATAAAAAATCTAAAATAATTAATAGAATGCTAATGATAGCACTCCAATTAATTCATTGCCAACTTGTTTACAAGTTTACGTATCCAAACGAGGCTGATGAATGCAAAGTATCTGGTGCTTATGAGCGTTACGTCACCGTACTACAACTCAATCATTTAATTATTATGATTTGTTATTGTTTTTAAAATCACTAACATAACATAAGCCAATAAGTCTCACTTTTTTTTATTAATCACATTGCGTCAAGAACATCATCATGGCAAAACAAAAATACGTAGTTAGCGTTAATCCCACTTAAACTTTTTATTGAAAAAAAAAATTTGAGGGAAAATGGTTAAAACGAATGAAGAATAGATAATTAGTCGATTATATTCTTGACTTTTGCTTTATTTTGCCTAGAATAAATGAAATTTAACCCATACTAGAGCATCTCCAACCTTTTAGTATAACTCATTTTTTTAACTCTAATATATTAATGCATATGATAAGGTATTTTAGTTAAACTTATGGTCACTATCTATATGTAACTAATCTTCAAAAGTTAAGCAAAATATAATTAAACCTTAGGATCATTTCCCTTATTCCTGATGTGACATTTTATAAAATTGAATATATAGTTAAAACAAATAGTATGATTGTAGTAGAAATATAAAAAAGTTGATAGGCAAAATAAAATATATATTTTTTTTAGAAGAGAGAAATATTCGTCCCGCTCCGTACCTCATTGCTTTCAAAC
The DNA here is from genome assembly GCA_025200525.1 of Camellia lanceoleosa. Taxonomy (NCBI): domain Eukaryota; kingdom Viridiplantae; phylum Streptophyta; class Magnoliopsida; order Ericales; family Theaceae; genus Camellia; species Camellia lanceoleosa. The sequence goes on along the minus strand of CM045768.1, from coordinate 28,339,629 downwards.
TCATCGCACTCCGTTAGAACTTCGTCGTACTGTAAACAAAACAAAGGCGAGCTACTTGGTGGGTGGGTTTGTCGGAAAACTCCTTAGATGATCAAGTTAGCTTGCTAGGAGAAGAGAGAAGGCAGAGAACACTGTAGAGAGAGAGAGAGAGAGTGTTGCACAAAATTGTTTACCTCCAACATCTACATGTTCCTCCTCTTCAAGGTTGGCTATGCAGCCTTAAAGATTGTGAGCGCACTATCTCTACTGTCATTCTCTGGACAAGCGGCTATGTTCCCCTCTACATTTCTTACACGTGTAGAGACCAAAAACCTCCAAACAGTATTTGTCGCACCGCCAAACAGTATTGACGCATACCTGGAGTGGATTTCTCTCTTCTCTTTATTGGCCCACGTGGAATGTTTGACCGGGTTATTACTTGTGAACCACTAACATTACATTTGGTCGCTTTTGTGCCGAGCTAGATCCTAACCGGTCTATCATAATTGACTAGAGGTGAGCACGTCATTTGGCACCTCGGCTACTGACCGCGATCTCATAGACCACCTGCCTCGGTGTTGGGTCGTTTAAGGAGAGCTTGGGATATGTGATTGGGCCGGACTGAGATTATCCGAGATGCGTTTAGCTGAGTTAGACCCGCACAGAATGTGGTGCAAGGCTGAGCTAGACCCACGCAGAATATTGTGTCGACCAAACTCAACCGAGCTGGCTCAACCGACGGGCAAAACTGTCCCAATATTGGGATCCGAGGTAGCAGAGTCATGCAACGATCGAGCTACAAACTGTTTAGGCCATTATCACCGAGGCAGGCAGTCCGTGAGATCGCGGTCAGTTGCCGAGGTGCCAAACGACATGCTCACCCTCTAGTTAGTTATGATAGACCGATTAGGATCCAGCTTGGCACGAAGCGACCAAACGTAATGTTATTGGTTCATAAGTAACAGCCCGGTTGAGCATCCAACATAGGCCAATAAAGAGAAGAGAGAAATCCACTCCTGGTATGCGTCAATACCATTTGGCGGTGTGATAAATACTGTTTGGAGGTTTTTGGTCTTTACACATGTAAGAAATATAGAGGAGAACATAGTCGCTTATCTAGAGAAGGACAACAGAGGTAGTATGCCCACAATCTCTGAGGCTACATGGCTAGCATTGAAAATGAGGAGCATGCAGGCGTTGAAGGTAAGTAATTTTGTGCAACACTCTTTCTCTTCAGTGCTCTCTGTCTTTTCTCTTCTCCTAGCAAGCTAACTTGACTGTTGGAGGGATTTTCTGGCAAACCCATCCGCCAGGTAGCTTGCCTTTGTTTTGTTTATAGTACGACGAAGTTCTAACGAAGTGCGACAAGTTTGGAAGTAAGGAGGTACAGAGCGGGGCGAATATTTCTATCCCGTACAATTGGCACCGTCTGTGGGAAGTTCTTTGACAGACAAACGTTGTTCTATAAGCTCTTTCGACTGTTTTCCATAGCTAACATCGATGAAACACCACTGTCCGTCGTAGATGGCATCAATTTGGATTCCGTTCAGAGAAGAAATGGCCCTCCCGCCATTTTGACCTTAGCGGGCCTAGAAACCTCCTCCAGAGGGCTACCCAGAGACGCGTGAGACAAACATGCAAGGAGCACTAACCATTCGCAGTGCCTCGAAAGGCACCAGCGGCGAGGAGAGTCACATGCTCAACGTCTGGAGCACAAACTGATAGACCAGAGAGCCCTCATTCGGAAGATGACGACTGAGAAGGAAACGTTGAAGCGACAAATCAAGGGAAAAGGTGTTGCTGGAGTGGGAAACCACAGTAAACGCACCCAACCCCGTCACTCAAGCAGCCAACACCAACGAGAGACACCCTCTCCCTCCATCACCAGGAGCTATGGCGTTGGTGATTCTGACCCACCGATGGAGGGATCACACACACGTGACAGTAGCTACCATCTCTCGTATCCATCGACGATGTCAAGCTTTTCTTACTCCGCTCATTCGGAGGACCCGAGGGACGTCTTAAAGGAACATGCACGCCGTAGAGAGGCCCAAAGAGTGTCGGCGCTGCAAAGGTTGAGTCCCAGAATCCGTTGTAGTGAAGAGGTGGCCATGCTGCCACCTAGAATGGTGATTCCAGCACCGGAGGACAGAGACTTGGCAAGACTTACCACCACCCCACTCTGTCTAGAGATTGAAAGCACACCCCTCCCTGTTGGATTCCATTAACCTAAGTTCACACTGTACGACGACAAGACAGATCTGTACATACATGTTAGTCATTACCGGCAAGTAATGGCAGGCCATCGACACAACAATGCCTTGATGTGCCTCATTTTCCCAGCCAGCTTGGGAGAGTTGGGTCTGAAGTGGTTCGAAAGGCTTCCAGAGGGGAGTATCGAGGGGTGGCAGCAGCTAGCGGAAGCCTTCGTCACCAAATTCAAGACCAACACCAGAACATTGAAAGAGGTCCACTACCTCCTGGGTATCAAGATGGAGTCAAGCTGTTCTTTGAAGGCATACAATGCCAAGTATTAGGAGACCTACAATGATATCCTCGATTGCCCCACCAATTTGGTAATCGTCCAATACAAGCGCTGTCTATCAGTCAAACATAGATTGCGAGACTCGCTTATAATGCACCAACCCACAACCATGGAATCATTGATGCAGCGGATCAACAAGCACATCTGAATTGAAGATGACGTCGCCACCACCATTGTAACCGAGAAGGAAAATCCAATTGGGGCAGACAAATGAGTGGCTGGAAAGTTTCACTCGGTAGGGCAAGAGGATAACTACCCTAATAATTGAACGAGAGAGCAACATCGCAGAAATGGCAGCAATGACAAAAACAGAGGCCGCGAAAATGACCGGGCTAATGTCCCACTCAACGAGGAGGAAGATGCCAAGAGAAAGTTGAAGGTGCAGACCGGAATCACAACGGTTTTCAAAATCCTAATTTATCGTATCCTCAGCGAGATAAGAGGCGAGCCATATGTTTGATGGCCGGCAAAATTGGGAGACGCGCAGAGGGGCTTCAACTCAAGTTACCGCTACACTTTCCATGAAGAAAGGGGGCATCGAATGAAGGATTGCGTGCCATTGAATTAGCACTTATAAGAGCTAGTCGCGGTAGGGCGCTTAGACTAGTATATTGATAGCGACATGAGGGCCGGCCCACAGGGACAAACCGAGCCAAATGGGCTAGCTGTCTTGGACGTCACACCCCAAGGAGTCATCAAGGTTATTCACGGTATCATCGAGCCAGTGCGAATGTGCTAGCTTAGGGGGATAATCAAGAAGGCTGAGCACATGAGAGAAGTGTTCTTTGTTCAGCCCGTCGTGAAAAAGGGGAAGACCGAGATCAGAAACATTATGACTTTTTCAACCAAGGACTTAGATAGAATTCAAACCCCTCACAATGACGCCTTGGTTGTCATACTTCGTGTCAAGGACTTCGACCTTAAGAGAATACTGATCGACTAGGGAAGTTCGGTAGAGATCATGTACTATCATGCATTCAAGCAGATGAAGTTAGAGGACAAGGACTTGGCCCTAGCAATATCTCTTTTGGTCGGCTTTAACTTCCAATCGGAATAACCGATCGAGAAGATCATATTGCCGGTCAAAGTTGGGTTGGTCACGACGTAGGTGGAGTTTTGGGTGCTGAAGGTCCCATCAACCTACAATTTGATCTTGGAGAGGGGTTGATTACATGCCATGCAAGCAGTAGCATTAACTTATCACCAAGTCATGCACTTCCCTGGCCCAGCCGGGAAAATAGAAGAAGTTTGGGGAGACCAAGTCATATCAAAGTAGTGTTTTGTCACGGTCAATGGCACTAGGGCTGCGAAGGGTTTCGTACAGATGGTAGAGGGATCGGAAGGCAATGAGGTCTTGGAAAATGTGGGGAAAAAAACTAAAGAAAAGTCAGTTAAGGATTTGGTAGAGGTTCGTATTGATGAGAATGATCCAAACAAGTTCTTTCTTCTAGGCTCATCTTTATCTAGCGCCGAACGGCTAGATTATTTAAATTTTTTAGTTTCTAACATTGAAGTCTTTGCGTGGATGCCTTACAATGTGCCTAGCGTCGACCCTAGCTTTATTTGCCACTAGTTGAATATCTTTCCCAACGCACGGCTGGTCATTTAGAGAACTCGGTGCTCTGCTCTACTCTATGCTGAAGTAGTAACCGAAGAGGTCAAAAACTTATTGGAAGTTGGGGCGATAGAAGTGCTGCACTACCCAGATGGATCTCAAACACGGTTGCGGTGCCAAAGAAAAATGGGAAATGGCGAGTGTTTGTCAATTACAAGACGGTCAACTGTGCTTGTCCCAATAATAACTTTCCACTCCCAACCGTTGGTTACCACATATTCAGCTTCCTTGATGCATACTGCAGCTACCACCAAATAGCCATGTACGAGCCGGACAGAAAGATCACATCCTTCACCACGCCAAGAGATTTGTACTGTTACAAGGTTATGCCCTTTGGCCTGAAGAATGCCGGGGCAACCTTTCAAAGGATGGTGACAAAAATGTTTTCTCCTTTGCTTGGTTGCACTATGGAGGCATACATTGACGACATGGTGGTAAAAAGTAAAGATGAATCCCAACACCTCGCCAACCTAGCTGAGATGTTTTCCATACTCAAGCGCCACAGATTGCATTTGAACACGTCTAAGTGTGCCTTCGGAGTAGGAACTGGAAAATTTCTGGGTTTCTTAGTCACCAACTGAGGAATTGAAGCCAACCCTTCATAGATTAAGGCAATCCAAGAGCTGGAGCGTCCAAATTCCACAAAAGACGTGCAATATCTTGCCGAAATGGCAGCCGCGCTGAACAAATTCATTAGTCGGTCATTAGATCATTGCAGACCCTTTTTTAAGACTTTGAAAGCCAAGTTTTTCTGGGATGCAGAGTGCGACCGCGCTTTGACAGACTTAAAGGCATATCTCTCTTCCACTCTTATCCTTGTCAATCCACAGGCAGGCGAGGAGCTCTACCTATGCTTAACCGTTTCTCAAAATGCAGTAAGCGCGGTGCTTGTTCGAGCTGAGGGAATTCAACACCTCCCTATCTTCTATGTTAGCAAAACACTACTCCCAGTTGAATCAAGATATCTACAGCTGGAAAAGTTGGCTCTAGCTCTCATGATGGCCTCTAGGAAGTTGGCACACTATTTTCACGCCCACATGATACTGGTGCTGATCGAATTTCCATTCGAGGTGCTTTTTAAGAAGGCGGACTTCACGGGTAGAGTTTTGAAGTGGGTAGTAGAGCTGGGGTAGTACGACATCAAGTTTCAACTAGGTACAAACATCAAGGCTCAAGCCCTAGCCGACTTTGTGGCAGAATTTGCCCCTGGCACTCATCCCATCTGTCCTATCAATTTAGCGCATGAAACCGAGCAAGAGGAAATGACTAGTGTGGGTCTAGCACAGCCCACAGTTTCAATGCAACCAAAGGTGGGTGAGGTACAAGTAATAAACAATCCTGAGCAAGTGGTATGCGATTCGGCCGACCTACCAGTTGACAAGCTGAGCGATCATGCTGGAAAGCTGAATGCAGAGCCGACCAGTGCCTTAAACTTAAAAAATTCTCAGAACCTATCTGATTGTTGGAAATTGTTCATTGGTGAGATGTGGAAACTATTTGTCGACAGAGCTTCTAATAGGTACGGCGCCAATCTAAGGGTTGTATTAACTTTGTCGGACGGGTTATCCATTGAGTACGCCATCACGCTTGGGTTCCTAGGGTCCAACAATGAGACAAAGTATGAAGCCCTCCTCGTCGGCTTGAAGAGAGCTCTGCGAATAAAAGTATCAGAGCTTATGGTATTCAACGACTCCAAACTGGTGGTCATTCAGGTCTCTAGAGAGTATGAAGCCAAGGATGAAAGGATTGCCAAGTATCAAGCGTTGGTACGCGCTGAGATCAAAAAATTCGCCGCCACAAGAATTGAGCAAATAGGCCAAGAAGAGAATAGTCAGGCGGACGAATTAGCCAGCCTGACATCTATGCAAACCTCATTTCCCAATCCTTTGATGATCGAGTTTTTACCTCGGCCCAGCATTAAAGAATTGAAGGCATCTGAAATACTTTGTATTGACCTAGGAGCATCCTAGATGGATCCCATCATCATCTTCCTAAAAGATCGAGTCATGCCTGCTGAAAGAAGGAAGCCAACAAAATAAGGGCCAAGTCAGAACGATTTTGGCTCTCTCCGTGTAGTGCTTTGTACAAAAAGTCCTTCACCGGACCATACTTGAAATGCGTCCACCCCAGCAAGGTTGAAGCTTTCCTCTTTGAAATTCACAAAGGCATGTGTGGAAACGACATTTGGGGCAGATCGCTAGCGTACCGAGCTATTTCTCAAGGCTATTGGTGGCCATGCATATAGGCCAATGAGCAAAAGTATGTTTGTAAATGGGAAAAATGTCAAAATTTTGCCCACCAGATCTACCAGCCATCTAGAGAGTTGCTCCCCTTGACGAGTCCATGGCCATTTGCCCTATGGGGGCTAGACATTGTGGGACCACTCCCAACCGCTCTAGGAAATCACAAATTTTTCATTGTTGCTATTGATTACTTCACCAAATGGGTGAAGGCCGAGCGATTGGCGACCATCAAGAAGAAAGATGTGAAGAAGTTCATCTGGTCAAATGTTATTACTCAGTTCGGTGTCCCAAAGGCCCTCATCTCGGATAATGGTACGCAGTTTGATGAGAAACTCTTCCATGAATTTTGTGAAGAGTTAAAAATCGAGTTCCACAATTCTACACCGGCCTACCCTCAATCAAATGGTCAAGCTGAAGCTTCAAATAAGACTATCCTGGATGGGTTGAAGAAACGGCTGGAGAAAGCCAAAGGGAGATGGGCTGAGGAACTCCCCAACATGTTCTTGGCATACTGAACTACCCTAAGACCTTCAACTGGGGAAACTCCATTTGCCCTGGCTTATTGGATAGAGGCGGTCATACCCTTGGAGATCAGCATGCCAACCATCCGATTTGAAAACTTTGAGCCAAACTTAAATGGTGAAGCTATCACCCCGGAGTTGGACTTGGCCGAAGAAAGAAATGAAAAGATATTAATTCATATCGCGGCCTACCAACAAGAGTTCTTTAAGAAATACAATAAGACCGTGCATCCATGTTTATTCAAAGTTGGAGACTGGGTCTTGAGGAAAGTGATCGACAATACATTTGTCACGACCCAAACTTGCCCCTAAAATTTTAGGTCATGACCGGCTTGCACTCAGGCCTCAAAGACAAAATTTCAAAACTATTTATTCAAATACGGGGCCTTAAACGGAAACAAATAAATAGCGGAACGTCCATTGAGTAGTGCTTACATGCCAGGATCATTAAATAACATATTCAGATGGTTCATATACACAGTTCATATATACAAGTATAAATCATGTATGCTAGCAATCCAAAAATTACATATCCATAAGTGTCTAAGCAATAAGCTCCAAAAGACTTAACAAATGTGGAGATAATTCCAAAAGACAAAAGGCTCCACTTTGGAGGCTTAAGAAAATCGGTCCATCAAAAGTTTCCTGAAGCTGACCTAGGGCTGTCCTCGGAGCTGTTCACCTATATAAACATATATAAAAATGGAGTGAGCAAGGCTCAGTGAATAATAATAATGTAAGGAGGTTCGGGTGAATGGGCATATGTCTTGGAGAATATTTATCTAACGTATACATGTCCCTATAATCATATTCCAAAATGGCCTCGGGCTCACATAAGATAGAATGACCTAAGGCCCAACGTAAGACGGAACTGCCTTAAGCCTAACGTGATGCACAACGGCCTGGGGCCCAACATAATACATAACGACCTCAGGCCCAACATAATACATAACGGCCTCGGGTCCAACATATCAACAGTTGTTCTGGACTTTATAGGGTAGATGGAACATTGACATGTCCCCATCTCCCTTGGCTTTAGAGCCATTAATCGTAACAATTCATATCATGGTAGGGTAGATGGAACATCAACATGTCTCCACCTCCCTCAGCCTTAAGGCCATCATATATAACAGAAACAGAATGACCTTAGGTCCATTTCATATGCCATTGCTCATACTTGTACCATTGCTCAGTCGTTTCCATCAATTTATAATTTATCTAACGTATGCCATTCACGATAAAAAATACATGAATCATAGCACCATTTATCCCAAATATGCCATTCACAATCATAATACATAAATCATAGCACAATTTGTCTCGAATATGCCAAGCACGATCAAGGTACATAATTCATAAACAAAAATACAGAAATAAACATATTGTTACACTATTATTACTTACAGTGGTTTAGTCGAGCAACGGTTGCTTCCTGCAAGTGACCTATACATGGCACACACATAAATGGATAAGCAATACAGTCATTTCTTAGTTTCTATTCTTTAATCATTCTTTCGTTTCGTTCACCTCTATTCAATTTTAAACATTTTGGAGGGCGTAAATATACACATTAACAGATTTAGAGGGTCAAAAAGGGTAACAAAAGGTGACAGAACTTCCCCCTAATTCCCACACATGTGGAAGTCTCTCACCGCACGTGCGGAGAGCTGTGCCACACGTGCGGCCCTGTATGTGCCTTTATTTCAAAATGTCGAAGTTGTTTCCCCTGCTTTCCATACGTGCGGCTGTGAGCCCCATACATGCGTTGCATGCACCCCGTGACGCATACGAGGCTCAGACGTGCGGCCCTCCCTGGCTTTGAAAATTCAAAATCCTATAAACTCAAGGTTCCCAAATGCATTTTTAAGGTTCAATTCAAGCAAATCCACTCCAAAAACATGATATATAAACATATTAAGCATGAAATACAAGTTTAATTAGATCAAACTTTCTTTAAGTTAACACATATAACTCTAATTTCCATGATTTCTTCATGTTCTTCATCTTTTCATGATATATATATATGTATATATACAAACATATACACACATATATGCATGAGTTCAAAACATGCCAAAACTAAAGATAAAAAGGCAATGGCCGACAATGTAACTCAAGACAACTCAAAATATAAGAATCAACCCTTTAATTAGCTAAATCCAAAGAGTACATCTTTAATTTCATGAAAATGGTTAAGTTAATATCATAACTCAAAACCCTAGATTAGATGAGTGGGAAAGCTTCATTTTAAAGCTTGATGCTAAACAATTGAAGAGAGATTTAGGGTGTTTTAGTTGATTTACACATACCTTGAACTCTATTATTTAAACCCTATCCAAAATCCTTAATCTCTAAGCTCTTAGTTAATCATTTCTTCCTTTCTCTCTTTTCCTCTCTCTAGAACTCTCCAGGAGATATTTTTAGTTATTGTGTTTGAGACTAAGGCCTCTAAGGCTCTTATAAGTGACCCTTATATCTCTCAAACCTTGAGTCATGGGTTTAAATTAAGTTTAATTAAGAATTAGGCCTAAATAATCCAATTAATTTATTACGAATCAAATTTTTACAAAACTTCATATTATGTTCTAAAAATCATGCTAATTATAACTATAAAGTCAATTTCAGTTTATTGAGCCTCCAAGGCTTTCAATTTTTAGTCCAAAGGTTGTAATTTCAACAAATTTTCTCATAATCGACAGATACAAGTTTAGAAATATGGAATTCACACATTTAAACATGTAATTTCACATCAAGCACATAAGTACACATATAATCACATATATAATTAGAGAATTAAAGCAAATGAGAGAGTCGAGTTATTACAACATTGATCCCCGGTGAGGGCAAATTGGGAAGGACTGTACAAAACAATTGGCCTGGCTGGCAAAGGGGCATACCACTTGGAAGACTTGGACGGCAGGGCTATTCCCAGACCGTGGAATACAGCCAACCTCAAGCTGTTTTACTTCTGAAATATGATCTTCATTTTCTTTTATTCAAACTTAGCCTTTTGGCATCGCATGTAATACTTAATGAATAATGAAAAGAATGTTTTATGACTCTTCGTATTTGGGCCTTTTATGATGTATGTAACCAATTAGAAAGTTGGTGATGTCTAGACTGGGGCATGAAACCGAGCTGATATTGCCCAACCTCGAGTTGACTTTGCCCATCTAGCTCACAATTGGTGTTATCTCTAATTTTGGCCATGAAATCTGAGCTGATTTTGTTCGCCAAAGGGATTAAGCTGGTTTCTCTCACCGTACGAAAAGTTATGTTGTGACTAAGTTTTGATCTCAAACTAAGCTGACTTTGTTCACTACCCGAGCTGATTTTGCTCAACGGAGCAAAAAATGATGCCATTTAAAAGCTGACCTTTGGCTTTTTTAATCGAGCTGATTTATGCTCGGGGGACATAATGCTTCCCCACATTTGAAAAGTTGTTCCACATTTGAGCTATCTTTTCTGAGCGGAAATCAGCTTGGCGTGATTAACAAAATCTAGTCAAACCAAATAGCTTTATCTCGGCAACAATGAAAGTTACGGTTACAATCATTCAGACAGATCGAGGAAATTGAAGAAAGCAAAAAGACAAATGCATATGGCGAGAAACAAGTTAATTGATTTCCATTCATAATGGAGTTTGATTACAAAAGGTGGGGCCGCCAGCCGGGTTACATCAAAAAAAAAAAAAAAAAACAGCGCTTAGTCTATGTTCACTGTATTGGATAGGTCGGCAATTTCTTTCTCGGCCTCTTCCTCAGCGCCGAGCATGGTATTATCTTCCAGCTCGGGTTCATTCTCGGTCGGGTTAGGACTTTCCACGGACCCCACCGGTGTCGTATTCTAATCGGTTGGCTGAACGGTAGATGCGTTGGCTGCAGCTGTAAGTTTCACTACCTTAATGAGCTTCTGCTGCGTGGCATTGGAATAAGCCTGCATGTGGGCTGGAATGAAAGCAGCCAGAGGGTTCTTGAACACGTCAAAATCTTACGCTAGGCCAAGTTTCTTCGCGGCAGCTTTCCAGCCGCACTGGAAAAAAATGTCCTTTGTCGCGTCGACTTGCCGTGCATACGCTTTCTCACCCTCAGCGTAGCCGTAGTCTTCTGCATCGTCTACTTGCTTCTCTAACTCGGCCTTGTAGGTGTCACGAAGCTTATGCAGCTCGGCAATATACCGGGCTTTGGTCGCCTGCAGGGACTTCTGTTTCTCATTATCTGCTTAACCACTTGGCCACCGATCCTCTGACCACTACACCGAGCGCCTTCTCCAAATTTCGGTAGTCTTGGCGTTATTGTCGGTTATGGCCTCCCTTAGACTCTGCCACACGGAGACCATGCGCTCATGGGCAAGGTAGTTTTTTTGTGCGGCCTGCAACAAAGAAGACGTTAATTCTAGCTGAGTAAAACTTGTTAATAAAGAGGCTCGCATACCCACCAGAACAATAGACTTTGTCGTCGACCTAAGGACTTTTAGGTCGGAGAGTTCCTCATGCCTTTTCATGTATGCTGGAAAGAGTAGACCCTTGGTCATATTGAAACCAAGAGAATAGTCCTTATCAGCATAGACCGAATCAGCCAAGGTAACTGCTCGGCCCTTGTTCTTCAGCTCGAGCGACCAAACTAGAGGGGTAGTGGAGTGAGGGGACTGCTCGGCCAAGGGTTGTTTAGCCTGCTCCCCTTGATCGACAGACGGCAGCTCGGCTGAAGATTTATCGACCAAACATTGCTCGACCGAAGTTTACCTAGGTCTCTTCTTCGACCAGCCAGCACCTTGTTCGCTGGCAAGAGCCAGTACTGGGGCAAGTTGTTGTGTGACTTGCTGGAAAGACTGGTCTCTTGCTATTTCCGTCAGCTGAGAATCGCTCGGCTCGCCAGTGGTCATTGACTTGATGGCTTGGATTTTGGCTATTTCTTGTTTGGCTGTTAGAGGAACAAGTCTAATCGGTGGAAGGTTTGGATCCTATAGCGATCCTAGTTTTTCCCCGTCATTTATTGTATTTCGGACTTGGGTCCCGTGGTTCTATGTCGTTGTCTATACCTTATTTCCATCCTTTATTCGTGGTATTTGAGTTTTGGGATGTGTTGGGTAAGTTTGGAACAGGTTGGTTGTGAGTTAGAACAAAAGGTTGCTGCCCAGGATTTCGCCTCTTCGCTAGAGCGAGGCTTTTTGCGCTCGAGCGAGCCTTGGGTATTTGCTTCTTCGCTTGAGCGAAGGTTCTTGCACTCGAGCGAGCTTTGTGTGGTGTGTCTCTTCGCTCGATCGAGCACTCTTGCGCTCGAGCGTGCGTCTGTATCTCTGAAGGACCTGAAGGTTGGTATTCTTCGCTCGAGCGAGGTTTCTTGTGCTCGAGCAAGCCCTATGTTATGTGTTCCTTCACTCGAGCGAGAATTCTTACACTCAAGCGTGCTTCTGCGTTACAGATCTGAAGCTTTGCATTGTTCGCTCAAGCGACGCTTCTTGCGCTCGAGCAAGGTTCTTTTGTGTCTGGTCGCTCGAGCGACAACTCCCTCGCTCGAGCGAGCCCCGTATATATCAGTTCACAGCAGCGTGATTTTACATCACTTTTTGATTTCCTTTTCACTCCAAACCCTAATCCGATCGCCCCTCTCTCTAAAACTCTCTCTCTCTACAATTACTCCATGATCTTGGGTCTCTTTACCCTAGTTCTTTTGTAAACAAAGCTAGAGCATAGCGAGGGCTTCCTTTTGATCTGAAAAAGTTGAAGTTTGGAACATCTTCAAGTTTCTCCATTTGAGGTAGGGATCTTCTACACTTGTTTATGATTTTTAACCTAGGTAATTGTTGTTATAAAAATATGGTGAGATTTGGGATGTTTGGAGAAAACCTAGGGTTAGGTTCAAATTTATAAAAGAGGGGTTTTTATGCATTGTTATGTATTTGACTATGGGGTTGGAATATGAGGTGGTTTTGTGTTAAAATAGATGAATTTGACCATTGGGTTAGTATTTGGAGTAAGGGAGAAATTTGCCATAATATGAGCTAAATAATTATTTGGTATAAATAATAGAGTTGGTGTGAGAAATATGAAATTGGGAAGTTGTTTGAATGAATGCTGTAGTCAGATTTATTAAATCACTTACCTATAGAAATTTGATAATTATCTGTTTAGAAGGTTGTATATCTGTTTAGAAATATCTGTTTTGGACTATTAATGGAGGATAGCCATGATTGTTGTAGAAACTATATGTGGATTAGGTGAATTGAAACTTGTCGTTTAAATTTACCTCGTTGAATATGATGGTATGATTGAGATATTGAATATGTGCCATAGATAGTTATTGTATATGATGATGCTTTTAATACATTGCATATGTATCATTGTTTGGGAGGAGATAGGGGATGGAATCCATTTATAATTAAGTTGGTCGGAGTGTCCAGGGTGAAAGTACTACAAGAAAAAACACTTTCCGTGACTAACATTTTGGTTGCGAAAAGTACCATATTTGGTCGCTAAAACCTTTTCGCGACCAAAATATGTTGGTCGCGAGTTGGTCGCTAAAGCCTCGTCACAGATAGTTTTCTGCGACCAAAAAAGCCTTTGGCCGCTAAAAGTGACCATTCGCGACCACCTTTTTTTGTTACGGAAAGTCCAATTCATATTAGCCAAAAGTAAACTTTTAGCAACCAAAGATAAGTTGGTCGCCAAAAGTCAGCGCCTTGACCCAAAAAAAATAATTCTTTTGTGCTGCCTGGGACTTGAACTCCTGACCAAAGAGTCACCATGCACCCAATCCACTCTACCAATAACATGCTTCTTGTTCATATTTGGCAAAAAATATATATAATCCATAAAAATTGGGTTATATATTATTTTATAAAACTTTTAATGCTTAAACAGAAAAATAGCATGTAATTACAGTAGTATCATTTTCTTTTAAAATTTATCCTGCCATAACTTTCCGCGACCAACTTTTTTTTTTGGTTGCCAAAGGGTAATCTTCCGCGACCAAGAAAGCCTTTGGTCGCCAATAGTATAGACCAACTTTTTTTTTTTGTCGCCAAAAGGTGATCTTCTGTGACCAAAAAAGCCTTTGGTCGCCAATAGTATACTTTCCACGACGAACTTTTTTTTTTGGTCGCCAAAGGGTAATCTTCCGCGACCAAAAAAGCCTTTGGTCGCCAATAGTATACTTTCCGCGACCAACTTTGTTTTTTGGTTGTCAAAGGGTATACTTTCTGTGACCAACTTTTTTTTTGGTTGCCAAAAGGTGATCTTCCGCGACCAAAAAAGCCTTTGGTCGCCAATAGGTATACTTTTCGCTACCAACTTTTTTTTTGGTCGCCAAAAGGTGATTTTCCGCGATCAAAAAATTGTGGTCGCCAAAAGTTAAATTTTAGTCGGAGAAAGTGGACTATTTGCGACCAAAAAAAATAGGTGGTCGTTAAAAGTGTTTTTTCTTGTAGTGAAGTCTCGAAATTATGTGCATATATGGGTGCCGGTTCCCTCGGATGAAAATTCTGTAAAATGAAAAATCATGTGCATATATGGGTGCCGGTTCCTTCGGATGAAAAATTTCGTAAAATGGCAAATCTTGAAATCATATGCATATATGGGTGCCGGTTCCCTTGGATGAAAACTTCGTAAAATGGCAACATTGAAATGTTTGAATAATAGTAGTATTGAGTTGTGAAGCATTGAGTTGCAGCCTCATTTTGGATTGTTTAGACAACAATAAACTTGACTCATAAATTGACTCAGAATTAATTGAAGTAACATGAATTGGATAGATGGAAATGGAATTGAGATGTGGGTATCAATATTGATGAATATGGGCAGAATGTGAGTTGGTTATGAATGTGGAACAATTACTTGGCACTTTTATCTTAGTTAAATTTCATATATTGTGTTAGGCTATCTCTACTGGGCTTTGGCTCACCCTACTTGAGAAATCATTTTCAGGTACAACTAACATGTTCCCTCCAAGAACGTAGCATGGAAGGACTTAAGAGCTGGAGGCTATATTTTATCTTTTTGTGTTTAAATGTTTATTCAAGCCAAGGGCTTTATATGTATAGAGTTTATGACACTCTCTTTGTTGTAACCAAGTATGTCTTGGAGAGATGTAAGCTCTTAGGGCATTCGTTTATGTTAAACTCTTTTGTATTATTACTTCATGAAATGAAAGTATTACTTACACTCTGATTTATGTAACTATTATTTATGCTGTTGTGGATCATATCTATGACATTATTTTTTGAGGGCATTACAGATCCAGCTCTAGAGAGGGGGCACGAAGAAAATTGGTAACCTTGCTCTTGCGCGGTGCAGTATGCCGATAGCTCGGTTAGTATCCGAGCAGCTTCTGGGGCTCCCGTTCCTCGGCCGGATGCCGCAGAGCAATTCTAATAGCCTCTTGATTGGTACGAGAATAATCATCCACCAAGATTGTGTAATCTGCAAAAGTGAAACGAGGGTTAGATCGGCAAAGACAAATCAAATATAAAGATTTGAACCGTGTCATATTGCTCACCAGCACTCTCAAAATTTTTGCGTATATACCAGCCCGGTATGGGCGCCTTGGTGTCCTCATAATTGTGGACACCCATAGGAAGTCATTGTCGTTTATTTCTTTATCCGGGTTACCCTTAATAAGTTTTGCTTGGCCCTTCCTAACTTTAAGGTACCAGCAAAAGCCGCCTTTATTTTTGCTAAGTGTATACTGATGGAATATCTCGGCAAGGCCGAGGTTCAAATGAAGGATCCAGTTTAGCGCGGCCACGCCATTTATTATCTTATAGATATTGTTGGACACTTGGGTTGGACACAACCTTGTCTGCCTCAAAAATTCGCAAACTAGGGGTTAGATCGGGAAGCGTAGGCCGCTCTCCACAATGGAACGACTGTGAAGGGACAGACATCTAATTTGCCCTAGGGAGTGTCCCCTTTCTTGGCCGGTTCAAGGTGGATGCCATCTGGGATGTTGTATACCACAAACACATTTTGGCTCAGTTTGGAGCAATTTCAAGATCCAAAACCGAATTTTTGCTCGGTTTTTCCCAGGAATTACGCTATTCATCCTAAATACGAAGTTCATATACTAGAGCTAAGGGAATGAGGGGCACGAAGGCCCCATTTGTGTTTTTGGTGTTGATTTTGCTTGGGTTCTACGAGTGTCCATCGGTTTTGCTCCATAAGAGGGGCATCGGTAGTATATGAACATTATATCAACATTCACGAATGAAGAAAAAGTAAAAACTTGAAGAACAGTGATGCGAAGAAAAAGAGGACTAAGAAAACTTACAAATTCAAGAGCCAAATCGAGGTTCAATTAACCTCGTCCTGTGCTGCGATGCCCTAGTCGAAGGAAAGCACTGGAAATTGTGCAAACAGAAGCAACGGCGACGACGACGACGACGACGGCGGGGGCTCTGAGAAAACTAGGGTTTTCCCTTAAGAAGAAGATGAGTAGTGAAGAGGCCGGGGGTGTAAATTGCCTATTTATGGGGAAAAGCTTAATAGGCGACAACTTTTCAAATTTTTGGTATGATGATGATAGCTGGGGGGATAACACAAAGCCTCTAGGGAGGCGCTACGTGGCATGGAGGTGACGGGTTATCAATACGACTGATTGTAGACGTCCCCGAACGCATCCCGGGGAAGGAGTGCGAGTCCCCCCCCCCCGTTCTGGTTCGATATTGGGTCTACTACAGTTCGAAGGACTCAAATGTCACGGTTCTTAATCTTGAACCAAAGAGTCCAAATCTGGCAAATTGTTTTGAAAACAGATTTTTTGAAAGAAGTGCCAAACATGGACTGCTTTGCCAGATACAGAGTCGCCACCTAAATGTTTTTTTTTTAATGAGAAATTTAGGAAACCCTGACTCGGTGCCAAAGGCCACGTGTCCGTCATCACCAAAGTTGCCTCGGCTCAGGAACTTGGGTACGATTGGGGAAGGTCACTGTGAGCATTCGCCATTGGCCAAAGACCGGCCTCTACTGATCATGATATCTGTTTTTGAAAACATTGTGTGTTCTTATTCCGGTTATTAGCCTAGGTTACTATGTGATGCGCACAGCATATAAGTATAGACTGAGCCGCCTGAATTGGAACAAAATATTTCACGTTTGTTTTTTAAAATAGTTTGATGGTGCTACTCGCAGGTAGGCTAAGACGTGGATTTGCCACCCTCGGGTGGGCTTAGAAAACATGATTTTGCCACTATCTAGTGGGCTTAAAACAAACATTTGATGAATTGTTCCAATCCAAATAACACAACCTCCACCCACAAGCATTCAAGGCAGTTATATCACATAAGCACATAGCCTCATGGTAAGCATGCTATTCATGGTAGTCACTCGCACGCATGCAAGGATGCTAAAGCATAAAACTCACCGAGTACTCCAAGCCAAAACAAAAGCTCATTAGAAATCCATGCATGATCCTAGATACACAGAATTGCCTAATGCAACACATGTAGAGATGCAAACTATAGCAAGTTCGGCTATTCTAAACATGGCATATGGAATGCTACAACTAACACGTATTCAATTTGGAATTGAAATACAAATGCAGTTTGTATGATGCGCCGAGTCTGGTATGCAAAATGATGAATGATGCAAACATGTCATTACATCAGATGCTAATTGAAATATGCCCTATATCTAACCATCATAAGGTGTAAATAAAAGGAAGAAAGACGGGGTTGGAAGACATACATCACACTCACCCACACTTATTACAATTATGCTCGCCACAGAGGGTCCTAATAAATAATACAATCCCAAATGAAAGAATAATACATCCAAATGATACCCAAATAATGTACAAATTCCTAATTAATTAACAAATTAGATAAAAAGTCAGAATCGCATGCAAGCCGTGGACCGCTTGATTTCGATGAATGATGTATGCCCGTGTTTTTGCGCTGAAATCCACGACGATGCCCCGATTAGCCTCTGCTTTTGTAATTATTTCTGAAGAGCGCCAAGCCCTCGGAAGATCACGATCCTTGATATGCCGCAACAGAGAGGAAATGGGCATAGCAATGTATTTTCACAAATGTATGCATGTCTCGATCCTCGTACCACCAATCACGCATCTCGATGCATGATGGCCGAGGAGCCGAATTTCACAACTCAATATAGAATGAATGCATATGAACACTACAACAAAACCTAACTCTATCATGGATAATCCGGAGTGTCGGTGACTTGGGAATTGGGACACGCCTACATTTCGAGTACGGAACGCACTCGCTTCTGTGCCCAGGCTAACTCCTATCCCGAACACGATGCAATATGCATGACATGCATGAAATGCAACTAAGGTACAATCTTAAGATACACAATGTTATAGAATGGCATACACGCTATACGAGGTAATACACAACCGAGCATGCATAATGCTATGGATGAAATGGCATATGCAATGCAATAATGGGCTTACACCAACATGAGAGAGCCTCAGCCACACTCACATAGGAGGCCATCAGACGAAAACAAGACACCTCGAAATGCGTGCACGCGTGCACGCAAACCGAGAACGGACCCTCAGGCACCGAAATGCCACTCTAATGAGACATGGCAAAGACATGGAATATGGTATGCTAATATGCAAAAATCAGTGGCAAAACGAGGGGGCAAAACAGCCCCGAAACAAGGCGAAATGACACCCGATGCACAGAATCCCTCCCGAAATGCAAAACTAGGTACATGAAATGGCCTACAGCTATACTAAACATGCATAATCTGGACATGAAGTGAAAAATAAGAAGCAAGGCAGCCCCAAAATAAGCATCTTTACAAAACATGGCCAAACAGTGATCACAAGTAGGGCTAAAATGGCATACAAAAATGGCTCCGCAAGGGAGGCAATGAAGCAAGTGGTACATGCAATGCCCAAACAGAAAAATATCCTTCTAAAACACTAAAGAGGGACCAAAAATATGAACATTTACAGTTTATGACAGCCTCCAAATCAGTATGAAAACATGCTCAAAATGCAATGCAAGATTAAGGCCATAAGAGGGTATAACATGAAGTGCACAAAACATTCATCAAATAGCCAAAGACCCTCAATGAAATATGACAAGGGGGTCAAAATATGGCCACTCTCAGTTCTGATCATGGCCGAAAACAGAAGATAAAATGAGCTAACAAAGCATGCAAAAATGGGGGCCAAAGAGGGGTATAATGGTAAGTGCTACATGGAGACCCCCAACAGTGTTGAGCCCTTATAAAATGTTGAAGAGGGGCTCAAAATAGGCCTATTTACAGTTTACATAAGGCCCTAAAACAGATCACACATGAGCTAAAAATATCATGCAATAAAATGGCATTCAAGAGGGCATTGAAGCAAGTGCAACATGGGGGGCCCAAATAGTGTTGAGCCCT
This sequence comes from Camellia lanceoleosa, assembly GCA_025200525.1. Lineage (NCBI taxonomy): Eukaryota > Viridiplantae > Streptophyta > Magnoliopsida > Ericales > Theaceae > Camellia > Camellia lanceoleosa. Next base: position 28,320,368 of record CM045768.1, on the reverse strand, counting down.
TAAACAAACATGAAAAATGGCTCAAAAAAATGACCTTTCCAGTTTTGGTCGGAGCTCAAAACAGCAAGCAAATAGGTCTAAAAAATGATACCAAAATGAGTCAAAAAGAGGGGAAATGATGCTTATCCTTGAAGACTACCCTTTGGCTGCCTTTTGGACTGAGAATTGGTGCCTCCTAGCTGCTGGAAAGCTTCCCAAGCTACTGGAAATGGAGTAGTGGTGGTGGTGCTTGGTGGTGATGAAGAAATGAGGTGTAGGACTTAGGAATTTTGGAGCTTGAGAGAGAGAGATGGAGAGCTTCAATGCAAGAGGCTTGGAGGAAATTTTGTAACCCTAAAACTAGAGTTGGGCAGCTGGTTATATAGGCAAAAAGAGGGGGAAAATGGGGGGAAAAAAAGGGGGGAAAATGCATCAAGTTTCCCCCCAAAAGTTGGCCTCCCCGGATACATAATCTAGGGGGGAAAGGAATACATATTTGGAAGGAACAGGACCCAAGGAACATGGCCGGCCAGTTATTGGGGTTGCAAGTGGCCGGCCGACTACTTTTTTTGGCTTTTCTGGCCGGCCGGCTACTTTTTCTGGCTTTTCTGGCTGGCCGGCCGGTTACTTTTAGGACAAAAAACATGGGCTGCCGGAAAGAAAAGTGGCTGGTGGGTGTTTGGGAAGTCCAACTGTGGCCGTTCAAGTGTCCAAATCGAAGCCCCGGAAGTTATCTTTCCAATGGTGCAAACCTTGCATCAAAATTCCTCTTGTGGAAAAAGTTATGCCCGTTTCCATGAAGCCACGCAGATTCGGTCCCAACCGGAGTGATACCCTACTTCAATCAACGATATCTCCCCTATCCGGAATTGGATTTAGGAGATTCTTGAGTGCAAAATGAAGCCCCGAGAGTAAGCTTTCCAACGGTGGTGGCCTCATAGCTTGATTCCAAGTATCCAAATGAATAGGCCCGATTCGAGGATCGCCGACTCTCTTAATCTGCTCATGCCCATTTTCTCCCTACCGATTTCTTCCCTCTTCTCTTTTCTTCAACTTCAAACCCATAAGTAAGGTATTTTGAAAGATTTTTCAAAGATTTCATCTCTCTTTCATTCATTTCCACTTTGTCCTTTTCGGTTTAATGAAAAGCGCAACATTTGACAAAATACGAGCCTCGGAACATCGTAAAAACTTTATTTTCAAAATGTTTCGAAAGAGAGGGTTTTAAGATCTAAAATCTTTTGATCAAGATTGTTTTGGTCCAAAAGGGGTATGAAGTTGAGGTTTGACTCTCTCTTTGTCGAAGAAATTGCACTTTTCCCCTGCACATCTTTCTCCACCATGTAAACCATCAGTCGCGTCCAAGTCTTATGGACGGTCAAAAATGGGGTGTCTACACTGATGAATTAACAGTGCGGCTGATTGACTAATAACAAGATAACCAGCACAAATCTCAACGATTGGCCACAACGGATAGCTCGGTCAGAAAAGGTAATCCTACTCACATTCAGCTCGAATGGGATTATGGGGCAATTGAGAGGGAGATTTGTGCCAAGCAGTGGGCTGAGCTACGCCAACACGGAATGTGGCATTGGGTCATTTAAGGAGAGCCTAGGACGCATCATTGGGCTTGACTGAGGTTATCCGATATGTGTTTGGTCGAGCTAGACCAGCACAAAATGTGGTGCAGGGTCGAGCTAGACCCACGCAAAATATTGTATCGGCCAAACTCGACCGAGCTAGCTCAGCTGACGGGCAGAACTGGTCTAGCATTGGGGTTCGAGGTAGCGGAGTCATGTAACTACCGAGCTGCAGACTATTCGGGCCTTTATCACTGAGACATCCGACCCGTAAGATCGCGGTCAGTAGTCGAGGTGTCGAACGACATGCTCACTTCTAGTCAGTTATGATAGACCGGTTAGGATCCAACTCGGCATGAAGTGACCAAACGTAATGTTAGTGGTTCACAAGTAATAGCCTGGTCGAGCATCCCACGTGGGCCAATAAAGAGAAGAGAGAAATCCACTCCTGGTATACGTCAATACCGTTGGTAGTGCGACAAAACCTTTTTGGAGGTTTTTGGTCTCTACACGTGTAAGAAATGTAGAGGAAAACACAACCGCCTGTCCAGAAAAGGACAACAGAGATAGTGTGTCCACAATCTCTGAGGTTGCATGGCCAACCTTGAAAAGGAGGAGTATGCAGACGTTGGAGGTAAGCAATTTTGTGCAACACTTTCTCTTTACAGTTCTCTCTGCCTTCTCTCTTCTCCTAGCAAGCTAACTTGACTGTCGGAGGGGTTTTCGGCAAACCCACCCGCTAGGTAGCTCACATTTGTTTTGTTTACAGTACGACGAAGTTCTAACGGAGTGCGACGAGTTTGGAAGCAAGGAGGTACGAAGCGGGGAGAATATTTCTCTCCCGTACAATTTTATAGTAATGTTTGAACAGGTAAGACATCTATTAGCATTGAAAATGCTCTTATACGTAAAACACAAGCACTAATTTGTTTCATTAGGTAATATTGAATAATGCTAGAGACTTACATTATGCCCCCAATGATATGGTAAGAAAGTAGAGTCTCATATAATTGAGTATGTGACAAATAAAAAATTAACACTTATCATTTCATATCAATTTGGGTGAAATTTTTTGTAATCTTTTTTTTATTTCGAGTTAAAATATATATCATTGTTATTTATAATTACAAAAATAATACTACCACATTAGCCATCATAAATTTTATGCATAAAAAAAATGTTTACAATTCATTTTTATAACTTCAAATGCTTTGCCTTTATTTTTATTTTTAAATTTTATAATTGATAGGAGAGATATAAATGTTTTGCCATATAAACACACGACATCATCCAGGCAATGTTTCCATTCATACATGCACGTGCCTTTTTCTCACAACAAAATGCTGCATAAAGAAACAAAGATGGACTGACCAAACACAAAATGCGAAATTTGATAATCCATTTATTAGGTTGCCAATGTAATACCCGAATAGTGAATTGTTGAAATCTGATTTAAAAATTTAACAAACTTAAAAAAATATTCAACCTTAATTTTAATTGATTTAAACAAGTTTTAATTTAATCAATCACAAGTCAAGTTAAAGTAAATTTATTTTGTATATAATTATGTAATAAGTATAAGCTTATTAATTTAATTTTGAGTCAAATAAAAAAAATAATTAACTTTAAAATATGTTTAAATTTTATTTATTTACATAATGAACTAATATGAAATTCCAATAATTTAATTAATTTTGCAATCACTGCTTGAGTATGTTTGATTTGAACTGCTCTGTAAATACAAATGAAAGATTTTTCCTTAAAGTGAGTAATGTCAACGAGAGCAAACAAAAGTATGCTATCATGACTAATTTGTAAGCATTTCGACAATATTGGACGGTGATAATGATGCAATTTTGAACATGGCAATGGTGTCAAAAATCAGTCTTTCAAAAGTCAAGTTAAAATACATATTACATTATAAAAAATTAAGATTTGAGAATTTAAAATTTAAAAATAAAATTAGTTTTTAGGAACTAAATATTTTTATTGTGAAAAATGTCGGTATTATATTTTTAGTAAAAAAAAATTAAACATTAGTGATGAATTATTATTCTTTGGGGACTAAATTTTTTATCTCAAAAAATAAATCATTTTGAGACTAAATTATTTTGTCCCTAAAAATGTATTTATTAGTGACATTTTTAAAATTGTGTCGTTAAAAACTTTATTTTTGACTTTTTTAGATGATTTTTTAACGATTATCTGCACAACGATAGAAGAAAACAAGAAACTCTTTGGGCAATATTGACCATGCCATATTCCCTTAAATTATATGAATAAGTGGTATTTTTATTGAGAGAAGAGAAACAGAGGCGGAGTATATCTACATTTCTCAAGAATGACAACTTTTCCAACACTCCCAATTCCTCAACTCTTCCAAACTACCAAAATCTTAAAGTCAGAATCATGTTGTTTGAAAACTTAAAACACTACCAAAAGCTAAATAGGACCAATTTTCGTGAAGAAGCGTTTACAAAGTCCTATATTTAGTTTTTACATAACAAAAAAGCTCAACCTCTTATTACTTATTAATGGCTTCTTTAACCGAACGAAAAATACTTGTCCACCACTTCACCTATTTAGTTTTTACTATTAGTTTTGAAAAACATGAATAGATAGATACATTGAAGCATAAATTTCTGAATACTAATGTGTGCAATTTGTTTTGTAGATGGCTTTTGGCGTGAATTTGTAGATATTCCTTTTTTGTGTATAGAGGACAATTTCGACTTTTGCATACTCCTGATAATTTTGTCGTCTTCTACTTTTGTTTGGATTACTATTACTCGTACATATTTTTTTGACATCAACTTGATAATTTTTGGCGTGGTATATAGAATTCCTTTTGTCGTGGTACGGATTACGATGGTAATTTGTACCACAATAAATGGCCATTTCACATGGTAGTATATATGTTTTTGGTATACAGAGGGCTTGATTTTTGTAACTTAATTGTTATGTTTTGTATGGAATTATAAAAAATGTTTGGACTATATAATACAGATTGGACTATGATTTGTATGGAATTTTATATTTACAGTTATACATTATTGGATGGTTGGAAATGAAATGGATACAAATCTACTGTGGAATAATTGATAATAGATGTATTGCTTTGTTCAGATATATAGTATAGGTTGCATGGAATACATACAAGTTGAAAACAAATTAGAATTTGGAGAAAAACCATACAATTATGTTTTTGGCAATTAAACAATTCGTAGGCCAAAAGGAAGTATATAATTTAGCGACTAAGGCCTCGTTTGGGAATAGGCTATTTTAGTAATTTTTTGGCTTTTTACGAAAAGATGTGCAGAAAAGTAGAGAGGTGATGTGACAAGTTTTAGTTGGCTTTTTGGCTCAAATAGCCAATCCCCAAACGAGGCCTAAATTAGCCAAAAAGCCAACAATTCATACCAAAAAGTCAAAGATTCTCTTTTCTCTCTACTTTTTGCACATCTTTTCGTAATTAGCCAAAAAGTCATCCTAAACATACAAATTTTTTTTACCTACCTTTTTAGCCAAATAGCCAAAAAGTTACTAAATTAGTCTGTTCCCAAACGAGGCCTAAATAAAAAAAAAAATTGGCGACCAATGGCTCATTTGGGAACAGGCTTTTAAAATATTTTTTTGACTTTTTAGCTAAAATATGACGTAAAAAAAATTAGTATGTTTATGATGAATTTTTAGTTTTTTACGAAAATATGTACAAAAAGTAGAGAGAAAATGGAATCTTTGACTTTTTAGTATAAGTTGTTGGCTTTTTGATTTTTTTTAATAACTTTTTGACTTTTAAGCTAAAAAGTGATATGCCAAACGTGAAAGTTTAGTAGCCAAAAAACAAATCACACATTAGGCGACTAAAATGTTTAGTAGCTACAAAATTGCAAACAAACAACAAACATACTTTGGCGACTAAAGATTTAGTAGGCAAAAACAAGTTAGACTTTAGATTACTAAAACTTTAGTAGCTGAAAAAATCAAACATTAGATGACTAAATTATTCAGTAGCTAAACAAAATTAACCTGAACAACAAAACATTTTTGGCGACTAAAGGTTTAGTAGGCAAAAACAAATCAGACTTTCGGTGACTAAAAGTTTATTAGCGAAAAAAAATCAAACTTTAGGCAACTAAAATATTTAATAGCTAAAAAATAATAACATGAAATAAAAAAATTTATTTGGCAACTACAATTTTAGTCGTAAAAATTTTAATTCTCAAGTTTTAGCAACAACAAATTTTAGTCGCTGAAAATGTCATAGATAATTTTTCTTTAATGCTTTTGGCGACAAAAAAATGGTTGGCAATTTATTACTTTTGGCGACTAAACTTTTTTTAGTCGCCAATAACCTTTCTTGACAATTTTTCAACGACAAACCTAGTGACCAAAACTTATAGACTCTAAAAACATTTGCCAACTAAAACATGACTTTTGGCGACCAAAAATTCAGTCGCCAAAAGTGCTTTTTGTTGTAGTGATGTCTTTTGTAACAAATTTTTCACTTTTAGAAATCAAAAAATTTGATCTCTCAAACTCCTATATGTTGTAGTGTTATATGTAAATTACAATTTGAATTAGTGGGGAGAAATTTTTTTCCTATAGTTTGGTCCGATAGACTCGTACAAATTCTATTTTCATGATTTGAATTGTTTATTTTTCTAGGTGTCGTGCATAGATTGTGCTTAAAAAGAATTAATAATTTTAAACATATCATTTCGTCATATTTGTATGTAATGGTCAACAATTGTGAATTGAAAAAATAAACCAATTCATTTTTATTTATTTTTAAATTTTTTTGTTTGAAAAATATTATTACCCCAGAATGATAATGATATGAAAACAATGAATGTTTCTAAATTTTTTCATCACCTTTTGTTTTAAAAAACACAAGGGAAAAACAAATTTTAAAAATGATAACAAATTAAAATTTTGCATTTTTTTGCCATATTATGAAATTTGCCAACACTTTTCTCAATCAGTTATTTAAGATTGTGATTAAATTTTAAATTTATAGCCAAAAAATAAAGAAAGAAAAAGTAAATAAAGTAAAATTTTCCACCAATCTCTTCTTCTTTTCTTTTTCTTTTTCTTTTTCCAACAAATTCACTTATAAATCGAAGATTTAACCATAACTTATTGTATTTATTTTTTTGTAATATTTTGGTCGACATTAAAAGTAGTAGTTAAAATGCGAAGTATGACTTTATGTTTGTGACTTGTGGTTGTTGAGGTGTAGTCCAACTAGTGGTTCATTCTGGTTCTAAATTCAAGTCCCCATCAATCAACTACAAAAATACACATTTCAAACCACAAATTCACCTAAGACAGTTAGTTGAGTTGTTATAATCATACAAGCCCATGTTTGGACTTTGCAGTTGAAACCTAAAAATTGCTTAACCGACCAGAAAAATGAAAAGTAAATAAAACCCAAAAACTAAAACTAAAAATTTTGGTAGACTTGCTTGTATACAAAAGATTTGATTGGTAAGTGATAAAAAATATTATAAATTGATCAATATTGATTTATAAATTGAAATTTTCAAATTGGTATTTTTTTTGGGGCTTATTTTTTTTTTTTCCTTTATCGAATTTTTTCTAACTTTGAGCCAATATTAACTCAAAATTAGAAAGAAAAAACAAATATAGAACCAAAAAACGTAGGCTACGCAATTTTTTATTTTTTTTTCGTAGGTTAATGAACTTTAAATTTTTCATATTTATAACTTTTATGATAATCTAGTCCAGACGGATTTAAAAAAATTAAAAAAAATAACCCAAAATTAGAAAAAAAATCACTGAACAGAAAGAAAAAAAGAAAAAAAGAAAGTAGCTTAAACTACATTTTACAAACAAGTTTTACATGCATTTACTGATATAGATTACAACATATTGTTTTTATTTAATTTTTCAATAGATAAAAAAATAATAGAGCATAAGAAGTTACATCATATAACGTCGAGACAAATGCAAATCAATTTTTCATAAAATAGAATTAAAAAATTATAATCTATATTTTATTTGAAGAACATCTTATTTTTATGAATTATGGGTTTGATTACTCTTTCACTAACATTTCCCCATAAAAAATAAGCTATGATATAATAAAAAATAAATACTTTACATCTAGATAAGTTAAAATAATATATATATATATATATAATCTCTACACCTTCATACGCAGGATTATCATCCGCGTGCTAATGAATCCATTGTCCATTGAACAAGGTCTTAAAGTTATGTTTTAAGTCTACAAACTCATTGCTTTTTCTAGTTTATATATTTTTTTTATTTATACTAAAAATTATATTAATATTGTTTGCAAAGTTTATTATTTCAGTGATGTGAGAGAGCCTACACTCTTGTTGGTGCCAAGTGGAACTTCTTTTTTATAATGTAAAAGTAGAATAAAGAGAGGGGGGAAAAAGAAGAATATTTACTACCTTTTGTTTCCCCTCAAAAGATCATAGTATTGTTGGAGAGAATAAAGAGAATAATATTTAAAATCATAACTTGGTTGTAATGCATGAAATGCTTTACTAGGACTAGATATTTTGAGCAAAACTTTTAACATTAAAAATCAATAATATATAGTGTTAGGGGACATTTTGCTCAAATGCTTAACTTTTAACATTCAAAATTAATCTAATTATTTTCTTTGTTTGTTCTATTTATATTGTTAATTTGTAATATATTTTGTCCTTTTCACCGGCATTTAAACTTAATATTATCAATAATTTTTTTGAATAAACATTTCATACTTTATGCTCATGTATGGATGATCTTTTTAAATGTGAAATGGAGTATATACATACACATAATTTATTTAGTATTAAATGCAATCAAATAGACACTTCCTTTTATAAAAATGTTATAGAAATATCTACTCTCAATAATTGGATCTTATCTTAAGAGTCATATGGTTTCATAATTCTTATATTATTTAATAGTTTACAATGCATTAAAATGATAATTAATTATTCATTAATTTTTTAATATAGTAATTGATATTGTCCATATGCTCCCAACTAATAACGCTGTGAATTTTTTATAAGTCTGACACTGTTGACTCATCTTTATTAGATAATTTAAAAATAATGAATAATACGTTGTGTTTGAATTATGAATTTTTGTAAAAATTTAGTTTATATTTTATTTACATTTGCCTCATCTTTTTTCTTTTTTATTTTTTTTCTCCCAAATATCTACTTAAACTCATGATCCAAAAACACAATCTTAGTGTATTTTGTGATTTATTACTTTTTGAGAGTCACTTAAGCAATATCACTTAATATTTTGGGACTAACTAATTAATTTCTAACATAAAGAGAAAAAAAAGAAAGAAAGAAAGAAGGAAAAAAGAAAAAAAAAAACCTTATCCAAGCACAAGGATAGAGAAAGTGCTTTATCAACTAATTCCTTAGAGCTAAAAGGAAAATGAAAAGTTCGACAATTTTTTAATTATTATTCATTTAATTTTTGAATTATTTTTCAAAAAGTAGCCAACAAAGATGGAGAGAGTGCTTTATTAGGGGAGGGGCGAATTACACCCCGGTGGAAGGTAGGAAAAAAAATAACAAATTGATGAAAAAATTTATAAATTTAATTATTAATATTTATAATTTTTTTTTACTGATTTGTAATTATTTTTTGAAATATCTACTGATATGATACTTCCCCTTTATAAAACCAATTCCTTGAGCTAAAGAAAAATGAAAAGTTTGGAAATTATTTATTTATTTTTTATAATCTTTTTAAGAAAGTATTAAGCAGCCAAATGCTTTGCAAATCTAATCTTGTTTGTAATATTTTATTTCAAACTAAAATATTGTAATTTAAAAAAAATGACCATCATCACATTATTCAGGATTTTTTAATAAGAATTTTATTTATCAAACAAAAAAATCTAAAACATAAGAGATAATTAAGTTTATAGTAAAACTTTATTACTTTACTTAAATAATGATTGTTAAATAATAAAATATATGTATATATATATTTTGTTTAGTACTAGTTATATATATTTTTTGCATTCCTCATCTTTTATAGAAAAAAATATGAACTATCACTAGTGACACTGCTGCATATAAATTTCAACCCTCTATTTATGTAAATTTCACATAAATAAATAATGAAAATTTCATATATAGGCTGACCGATACTCAATAATTTGTTTTGCATTTAAGATAGTTTTTCTTTTGGGTAAATTATATTTTGTCTCCTTTATTTTTGGTCATTTTTTCATTTTGACCCTTAAAATTTATTTTTTCTCATTTTTACCCTTAAAGTTTCAAGTTTTTTTTCCACTTTACTCCTAAAATTAATTTTTGTTAAAAATTACATAGAAAATGACACATTAAAAATCATGTAGTATAAACATATTTTATTATATATAACTATAAACTTAAATTTCAATATAATAATATATTTTTTATATTATGTGATAGTTATTTTGATATTTTTTTGGTCTAATTTTTAATAAAAATTAATTTTAGGAGTAAAGTGAGAAAAATTTAAAACTTTAAGGTCGAAGTGTGAAAAAAAAACTTTAAAGACTAGTTATTGTTTGGTAAAAGACTTTTTTAGTTAGTTTTTTGACTTTTTAATTATTAATTTTGAACTAAAAAGTTCATTTAAATTGAATTTTTTAATTTTTGTGAAAGAAAAAAGTGAAATAATTATAATTTGAATATGATATTTCATCTTATTAATTTTTTAATCTATTTTGTCTTTTAATAACTAATTTAACCCTAATTTTTTTGCCAAACAAAGTCTAAAGAAAAAAGAACCAAATATAAAAGGAGAAAAGGGTAATTTAGCTTTACTTTTTCGCGTGAGAAATGTAACAGTTTTTGTGTTTGAATGAAAAATACAAAATAAAATGATTTATCAATTGAATAATACTAAAAATTTTTAAAATTCTATTAAAATTTTTATCATTTCATATAAATGTGTCTCCCATATAAAACATTTAATAAATTTTTAAAATTTCTAATATTTTTGTTTTTCATTTACATGCATGGGCAAAGAGCCAAAAGGCAAAAAAGTTAAAAGCTTAGTGCTGGCGTCACATTTCCACCGCCATGCACACAACAACAAAACGAAAGCGAACTGTTTAAAAGTAGCAAACAGCTCATCAAAACACAAGCACGCTCTCCCTCCCTCTCCAAAATACTAAAGAGTGGGCTCATCCGCCTCGTCATCTCGTCATCAATTAATTATACCCACAAAATTATGTATAATTATATTGTATAAAATGTGAATAAAAAAATAAAAATATTAGAGATTTAAAATTTTGTATTCTTAGCATTGTTTATAAAAAAAAAAAATTAAAAAATATCATTTAAATGGAATGTAAAAAAAAATAATAGTATATTAATGAAAAACTTCAAAACATTAAAAAATAGTTTTATAAATTTTTTCATGAAATTGTTATTAAGCACTATTTGGCATAAATTAAATAAATGCATTTATTTAGATCATATCATCTCTTTATTTTTCTGTACATCTTTTCGTAAAGAGTTAAAAATATACTTATTTAGATCATTTTAAATAATTTCTTATTCCTCTAAAAAAATCTAGTATAAAATAACATTTCAATGTGATAGTCTCAAAATAATATATGAATATTTTTTAATTGTATAGAAAAGACTTGTATCAATAGCGGCTCAAGATTTTTTGAAGTCTCAAACTAAATATCAAAATGAAACTTTATTTAACTAAACTTTTAAAAAATTGAAGCATTCAACAATAAGATTTTTTTAAATTTTTTTTATGAGTCAGGCGACATTTTAGGTAGTTTAATGGTCCAATTACCTCTAATTTGTATACTTTGTACAAGATATGACTTGCACCATCATAAATGATATTACTTTGGGTTGTTTTGAGAAATTTGTTAAAAGTTGATTTTTTAATTTTTAAAATTTTTTTAAAAAAATATGTAAAAAATAAAAAAAAAATGATACGACCCAAAATAAGTTAAAGTCAAAAAATAACTTTTTACTTTATTCCCAAAAGAGGCCAACCCTTTTTAACTTATTTGTAATTTTCCCTAAAATGAATAGCATCAATATGGGAGTTTCATCTCATTAAAATAAATGTATCCGATTATATGATCTCATAAACAATTAATAGAAATGGATAAATTACAATAATTTTTCATAAAATAAAAAATACAATAAGTTATAGTTTTAACATAATTATATCTTTTTAATTTATGTAACACTTAATTTTCTTTTCATCAATAACCATATAAATGAAAATTGCTATTATCATATATCTTTCATATTAAAATATATATTATTTTATTTTAATTTTTAAAAAAAATTTAGTATGATTATGTTAAAATTATAAAATTTATAATATTTGTTTAAACTTGAGGGAAAATATTATTTAAATTAATAATTATTTATTAGTTATGAAGAATGAGTGAATTTTACTTTAAATGCTAGAGAGAACTATATACAGGTAGGAGTTAAAAAAAAAATTTATCACTACATCTTATAATCTTTTATTTGTATCCCACTATAAATATACTTATACCTCTCTATTTTTACATATTTATAATTTTTTTGAGTAATACCAGAGATCCAGAATAAATTATGGCAAATTTGATAATTCATTTGAGGTTTATAGTATTTTTTTAATTTTTTTTCCTCATAAATGTAGTTCTTCCTTAATACTTCTCAACAGAGTACGACTGCATTCAATCTCATCCTCCATTCAACAAAGTACCCATTTTTTAAGTCCAAAACTCTCACACGACTCTCACAAGTGTAACCAACAAATCATATAGTATCAAGGAACAAAATATAGATATTATAATGTACTTATGTTGTAATGTAGGTATTAAATACAATAATGGGTGGATTCCTTTTCTCTCTCTAAAATATTCCAGCCTACTCATCACCCATGATCTTGTTCAAATGGTGTTGTATTGTGTAGTACACAGAGAGATAGAGAGAGAGTGGGTGTTGTGTTCTTGAGATCTTCTCTTTATAAAGCAGCTTTTTTATGCTCTCCCAACTGACTTTCTTGCCGAATTCGAATTTACCCAGGTCAGTATTTTTTGGATTTTCCATTGGGTTTCAGATTTCAATTTCACGGACTCTTTCTTTCCCTCTCTCTTTGTCCCCTTCTGTTCTGCATAGAGGTAAGTTATAATAGAAAGAGACAGAGAGATAGAGAGAGAGAGAGAGAGAGAGAAGCATTCTCTTTCTCTTCGTGTTTCCGTGTTGCGTTTTTGATGATAAAAATCGCTTTGTTTTCATGTGCAATGTGTCCGCAGATTCTCTCTCGACGAACACCTATTTGTTTTTTCTCTGCGACTTGGCATCGTTTTCGCGCATTTAACACAACAATCATCACCAGATGGTGAAATGCCCTTCCCACCATTCGATCTCTCTCGCCTAGACATTCCTAATCTGCACCGACTCCCCGATATCAATCACTCTCATCCTTTAAAGATTGATATCGATTATGGGCATGAGCCTCTTGTTCGCTGAATTCCCTGCTCTGTTTTCGACCCAAAACAATCTTCTGGGTGGGTTTCTGGGTTTACCCACATTGGAACTAGCATCAGTTTGCGTAAACTTGACATTGTTCTTCGTGTTTCTCTTCGTTGTATCTGCTCGACAGATATCGGGGTGTGTTGGTCGAATTCGAATCTCCAAGGACGATTCAAATGCTAATTCAGTCCCAATTCGACGCAGCGTTGATGGTGAAATTCGGATTATCCAAATTGGTACTGGTTTCAAAGCTTCAATCTTCTGTTGCTTCTATGTGTTGGTTTTGCAAGTACTGGTTTTGGGGTTTGATGGTTTTGGTTTGATAAGAGATAAGGGTTCAAATTGGGTCCTTGTAGTTTTGCCTGCATCTCAGGGTTTAGCTTGGTTTGTGCTGAGCTTTTCAACCCTTCACTGTAAATTCAAGGCCTCTGGGAAATACCCATTTTTGTTGAGGGTGTGGTGGGTTTTGTCTTTGCTCATTTGTTTGTGTACTTTGTATGTTGATGGGAAAGAATTTCTAATAGAAGGTACAAAACACTTGTTGAGTTCTCATGTTTTGGCAAACTTGGCTGCCTTGCCTGCACTTGCTTTCCTCTGTTTTGTTGCAATTAGAGGTGTCACCGGTATACAAGTATGCCGGAACTCTGATCTTCAAGAGCCATTGCTTGTTGAAGAAGATGCCGGGTGTCTTAAGGTTACTCCTTATAGTGAAGCAGGGTTCTTTAGTTTGGCCACACTTTCCTGGTTGAACCCAATTCTCTCAATTGGTGCAAAGAGACCTCTTGAGCTGAAGGACATTCCTCTTCTTGCACAGAAAGATCGTTCCAAGACCAATTATAAGATTTTGAATGCAAATTGGGAGAAATTGAAGTCTGAAAACCCTCAGAAACAGCCTTCCTTAGCTTGGGCTATTCTCAAGTCTTTCTGGAAAGAGGCAGCCCGCAATGCCATTTTTGCAGGCTTGAATACTGTTGTTTCTTATGTGGGTCCATACATGATTAGCTACTTTGTGGATTACTTAGGAGGAAATGGGACTGTCCCTAATGAAGGTTATATTCTTGCTGGAATATTCTTCTCCGCAAAGTTGGTGGAGACCTTAACAACCCGGCAGTGGTATCTTGGGGTTGACATTTTGGGTATGCATGTGAGGTCGGCTCTGACAGCAATGGTATATCGGAAGGACCTCAGGCTCACAAGCTTGGCCAGGCAAAATCACACCAGTGGTGAGATTGTTAACTACATGGCAGTTGATGTTCAGAGAGTGGGGGACTACTCTTGGTATCTCCATGACATTTGGATGCTTCCATTGCAAATCATTCTTGCCCTCGCGATTCTGTATAAGAATGTTGGGATTGCATCTGTTGCAACCTTGATCGCGACCGTTATCTCCATTGTTGTGACTATCCCATTGGCACGAGTTCAGGAAGATTATCAAGATAAGTTAATGGCTGCCAAAGATGACAGGATGAGGAAGACTTCCGAGTGTCTTAGGAACATGAGGATTCTCAAGCTGCAAGCTTGGGAGGATAGGTACCGAGTGACGCTTGAGGAAATGAGAAACGTGGAATTTAAGTGGCTCCGGAAAGCTCTTTACTCTCAGGCGTTTATAACATTCATATTTTGGAGCTCCCCAATTTTTGTTTCAGCTGTCACTTTCGGTACCGCCATATTGTTGGGTGGTGAGCTTACAGCAGGTGGTGTTCTTTCTGCTTTGGCCACTTTCAGAATCCTTCAAGAACCGCTTAGAAATTTTCCTGACCTGGTGTCTATGATGGCTCAGACAAAAGTGTCTCTTGATCGGATTACTGGGTTCCTTCTGGAGGAAGAGTTGCGTGGGGATGCAACCATTGTCATACCACGAGGCTCCACGAATGTGGCTATAGAAATTAAGGATGGGGAATTCTGCTGGGACCCAACTTCTCCAAAGCCAACATTATCGGGCATCCAACTGAAAGTGGAGAGGGGGATGCGCGTGGCAGTCTGTGGCATGGTTGGTTCTGGGAAATCGAGCTTTCTTTCTTGCATCCTTGGTGAGATTCCAAAAATATCCGGAGAAGTAAGTTGTTTTTAGCTATAATTTTTATGTTCGAGAACTTAGACCAATGCTTTATTTGATATAGCTCACTCCAATGGTGAGAATAAAATATTTTCATCAACTCTTTTTAAAAATACCTAACCTATCCCAAAAACCTCCTCTAATCAATTTAGGTGTATAAAAACCAATATCCAATCCTTCATCTTTTAACAATTTCATCAGACTTAAGTGAAAAAAGGGTGGTTGGAAATTTGGTGATTCATACATGTTTTGATGAAATATTTGGTGAAAACTTGATTTGATACTAGTTTGATGAAAGGATTGGACCACATTTTCACCAAAATTTTAATCAAATTTAAATTTGATGAAGGATTGGAGATGCTTTTATGAGCTCCTTTGTATCTTGGATTTCAGTTCACAATGTAATTTCTTTTGTGTGTGTGTTTGTTTAGGTTAGAGTATGTGGTTCTGCTGCTTATGTCTCTCAATCAGCTTGGATACAATCAGGAAATATAGAAGAAAATGTACTCTTTGGTGGCCCAATGGATAAGGCCAAGTACAAGAATGCTATTCATGCTTGTTCACTGAAAAAGGACATGGAGCTTTTCTCACATGGAGATCAGACCATTATCGGTGATAGAGGCATAAATCTGAGTGGTGGACAGAAGCAACGTGTGCAGCTTGCAAGGGCACTTTATCAAGATGCAGACATTTATTTACTTGATGATCCCTTCAGTGCTGTTGACGCGCACACTGGGTCGGAATTATTTAAGGTTGGTATTACTTATTGCATAATCCACTTTGCAAATGAAATGAGTAGAGTTTGGCTAAGCTCTTGGCATGGAACTGCAGGAATACATATTGACAGCACTAGCCACAAAGACTGTGATTTTTGTAACCCATCAAGTTGAATTTTTGCCAGCCGCTGATATGATACTGGTATGGGATGAGCTTTTCTTTATACATTTATATGACATATTCTTCTTGTGATGTTTCTAAACTCTGGATTAATTGGGGTACTTCATTTAAATTTTATTCTGAAGGATTGTTTAGTATGTCTGTTGGTTGTTTAAGTTCATTAATTTAAAGCTTTATAGCTGAACTGCTTTTATTAGTCTCCGCCCCATTCAGAGTTTGTTTCATTTTTCACTCGTAAACAATTTTTGTAGTTTAATTTTCTGCCTTAATTTTGGGATGAGAGGCAGAACAATGGCTAAAATGGTGATACAGGTTTTTTACCTGGCTTATATTACAAGCTTGAGAATTTCCAAACCATAAGAGAAAGGAGAGAGGGAGGCTAAGGTAGAAGCATTCCTTGTTATAGTTTGCAACATTTTACTTTCTTACGACTCTGGCCTCTAAGCCCAATGTAGCCACTTCGTGGAACTCTTATTTTTTTGGTCTTTTAAGAGTTGTAGTATTAAATTGATTCTTTTCCTTCTGTTTGCAGGTTCTTAAGGAAGGCCATATCATTCAGGCTGGGAAATATGATGAACTTTTGCAGGCAGGAACAGATTTTAAAGCTTTGGTTTCAGCTCACCATGAAGCAATTGAATCTATGGATATTCCCAATCACTTATCTGAAGAGTCAGATGAAAGCAACCTTCATGATGGATCTGATGATATATTGAGTAAAAATTGCGATGCAGTTGAAAATAATAGTGACAGTTTGGCAAAGGAAGTACAAGAGGGTGTATCAACTTCCGACCAGAAAGCAATTAGTGAGAAAAAGAAAGCAAAACGTTCAAGAAAAAAGCAACTTGTTCAAGAAGAGGAGAGGGAGAGAGGACGAGTTAACATGAAAGTGTACCTGTCATATATGGCTGCAGCCTATAAAGGCTTATTGATTCCACTCATCATTCTTGCACAAACACTGTTTCAGGTGCTTCAAATAGCTAGTAATTGGTGGATGGCTTGGGCAAATCCTCAAACTCCCGGAGATCAACCTAGAGCAAGTAGCATGGTCCTTCTTGTTGTTTATATGGCTCTTGCTTTTGGGAGTTCTTTGTTTATATTTGTCCGAGCTGTACTTGTAGCTACATTTGGTCTAGCAGCTGCGCAAAAATTGTTTTTAAAAATGCTTATAAGCGTGTTTAGAGCACCAATGTCCTTCTTTGACTCCACTCCCGCTGGAAGGATCTTGAATCGTGTAAGTTATATGTTAGAGCTGAAAGATATGTCCACTTCAACAACTATTGGCACTTCAGATCAACAAATTAGTGATGCCTTCTTTCTTGTCTCTTACCACCTGTTACCATTATTTCACACAATTTAATGTAATAAATTATTTTCAATTTTCCAGGTGTCCATTGATCAAAGTGTTGTCGATCTTGATATTCCTTTTAGACTTGGTGGGTTTGCTTCAACAACAATCCAGCTTCTTGGTATAGTTGGTGTAATGACAGAAGTTACCTGGCAAATCTTGCTCCTTGTTGTTCCAATGGCCATTGCTTGCTTGTGGATGCAGGTGATTAATAGTTTTCTGCCTTAAATTTGTAATCTAAAAATTTCAGCGTGAAACTACTAGCATGTAATGCACGTTTTGAGTTCTGAAAGAGGGTTCATCTGAGCTGAAGAACCATTGATTTGCTATTCATTTGGTGTTTCTAGGTGAAGAATATTTGTTAATCAGCTTTATAAAACCCAATAATTGTGTCCTTTCTTGATTCTTAACAACATTATTCATTAGCGTCTTTCTGAAGTATTCTCCTATTTATTCTTAAAACTCAACTTCTGTGTTTTTTTTAATTTTATTTTATATTATTATTCCATACAAGTGTTATCCTATTTCTGGTTTGCTTGTGCTTGTGCTTGTGCTGTTGACCCAAAAGGCATGACTTTTCTTAAATCTGAGTTATATACATTAATAAAGTGGAGTGCTACATTTGTTGCCATTTTATGGTCATCTGAGTTGTCAAACCCTAACGATTTGTTTCCAGGTATTGATAGACTATCTTTTCGGAGAAATATCTTTGTGAAATCTTCATAATAAATGCCATATCGTAAGTTCATTAAAAACAAAGAAAGATATGAGTTCATTTAATTTAATTGATTGAGCATATAGTCCTTGACAAAGCAAAATGGCGAAAAAAGATTCATATAGCTGACCCCACTGGATTGGGATACAAGGTTTAGTTTGGTTTGTGATTGTATTTAAACATAAATGTAAAGAAAGGGTAATATGAGAAAATAATGATTAAAATTTTTAACCTTCCAAACAAATACACATAAATGGGAACTCCAAAAAAAGATAAGTCGTATACATATAATGGGATGGATGGAGTAATAATACCATGGGAGCTTCTACCTGCACACAACTACTTTTAGTACACACTGTTTCTGAATATTTTTTAAATTATGTTTGTGTCCATTGAACAAATTACCATGGAGGACAAAATGTACATGCCTCCTTTCAACCACCTCTGCTATCGGTCGTCACCCTCTGCCGCCCCCCACCTCTGCTAGTTGTCACCAGCCACCACCACTGTCCCCCTGCCCCAGCCACCATCGCAACCCCCCTCACCCCTTACTGCGCCAGCGCATTGTAACTCCCCACCGGTCGCGAAGCACCACCTTCGCTGCCCCCACTTCAGCAACCCCCATGTTGCACACAGAGAGAGAGAGAGAGAGAGAGAGAGAGAGTTTCTAGATGTAGAGTTTGAATGAGGAGGAGGAGAGGGGGCTGGAGGTAGCGGTGAAGGGAGTTGCGGGGATAGAGATGGAGTGGGGGAGGTTGTTAAATAGTTTTGGGTAGACCTCAACACCAAAAGCTAGATGTTGAGATGAAAGTGCACTTATGCCTATATGCTTAACATTACTTCCCTACTTAGGCGATGTGAGATTTCGCTTCACACCTTCCCTTACTGCAATGTACTTACTTGGCAGCACCTTCCGCATGCATGCCAAGGACACGCACCTTGCCTATCCCAAGTACTTTGACTCTGACACCATGTGAGTTAGTTGAAAAATCAATATTGCATTAACTCTCAAATTGTGTTTACAAGAGTGAATGACTCGTAAATAAGTAGAAAACCTAACCATAACAGGAAAGCTCATAAAATCAAACTGCTAAATTGGATTCATTCACGAAGCGAGGCGAGGGGTGTCGGGTTGGGGAGGGGACTGGGATTATTGTGGAGGTTGAGGGAGGGCGGAGGAGGGGAGGGGCAGGGCGGCCAAGGTGGCAACAATGGGTGGCTGATGGGTTAAGGTTAGGGTTAGAATTTGAAGATGGGGTATTTGGGGATAAATGATATGAATTAAGCAAAATTCAAAGAATCAAAATGTGTGTAGGTGTAAATTGAGTAATGGTGTGTACTAAGATAGATTGTGCTGTGTAAATAGAAGCTCCCTAATACCATGATGCATGTTAACATCTCAATTGTCAAACTTAACCCCCAAATTTAACCTCATTTCTACTTGGAAATTTTATAATAATTACATGCTGCATCATGTTAACACCAGGATTATCAATACTTTGTTGCCTCACCCCTGATTAAATTGCCATACTTTTATTCAGAGGGTTTCTTTCCAAAACCATGGGATCCTCTCTGGATTTCCGAGCTAGTTGTAGTCAATTTTTATTGACACTATCCTCAGCTCCTGCCTTTGTAAAAGCACAAACTTTTCTTTTCTGTGCTATAGCTTTGACGGTAAGAAAAAGTGGATGGAGTGGCTGCCGACTTTACCTTCCCTTAAATTAAGCCAGTCTATGGATGAAAAAGTTACCATTTAAGGATTCAAACAATTTAATGTAGCTTACATGGTCACTGGACTGGTTCCTGATGGAGGTTAAATTGAAATGAGAAAAAAAATTTCTAGCTTAGGAAATTGGCCAATGATGCTATTTTCTTCACATATCTTCTCATTTAAAATTTTCCCAACTTATGGTCCATCTCATTTGAGTTTACCAAATTAAAGTAATTTTACCTGCAAATAAAAAACATAGCAAAGCAAAAATTGGCTTTGTTTTTTCTTGTAAAATTCCCTTATTTGTTCTACATGCATCCCTTATGATAACCACCAGTGAGCTGATTTTTTCCCCTAACTTTAGGTCAGACGCAGCCATGGGCGGACCCACGTTTAGACCAAATGGGGCTGCTGACGCCCCACAGCTTTTGAGTAAAACCCCTTATATGCAATTTGTACAAGTATTTATGGATCTTTGTTCTTACGTGGCCCCCTCCTATTTAATGGCCCCTCATCCCCATTCGTTCTAAGGGAACCATTATAGAATAGATAATGTATTTGGAATAACTTCTAACAAAGCATTGGCTTTTATAGATAAAAGGATTCATCTTGCATTCTTGTTCTGATGATGTAGCTCTAAAAACTAAAGCATTAGCTTTTTATGATGAAAAGGACTTAAGGCTTGGTTTGGTTTGGTTTGATGAAATACCTCCTGCATTCTGGTTTTTCTAATGTGGGGCAAGAGGCTAATGGATTTAAAGTTCTAACCATAATTATTTAATCCATGTGTATATTGAGTAATATTTTAATAATTATTTTATCCGTTTAAACCTGGCCCAACCCGCCTGCATGACGGGACCCTCCAGCTTCTGTTCACAATATTTAGAAAAGCAGTCCTTGCACTTTCAATCATTACATTTTTCAGCTTTGTTGGATATAAAACTTGTTCCATGTTATACGTGTGCCTCTTGTTCTCATGCATAGAATGGAAAATTTTGAATGAAGGTTGCATGTGAAACGCTATTACGTCTGCCTGTTTTGAACTATTAAGAGGCATCTTCGCATGGAAGTTTAGTTTTAATTGATTGTTAGAGAAGAGCAAGCATGACCTTATATGCAGTTCTAATTTTTCTACTTGATTGTTTTGACTTCTAATGCAAATTTAAGGGTTCAGCAATTTACATTTAACTGCTTAATGGTGTACAGTTAATATATCTCCTGATTAAATTATAATATCTGAGTTGCAGAAATACTACATGGCTTCATCAAGGGAATTGGTCCGCATTGTAAGCATCCAGAAATCCCCAGTCATCCATCTTTTTGGTGAATCAATTGCCGGAGCAGCCACAATTAGAGGATTTGGTCAAGAAAAGCGGTTCATGAAGAGGAATCTTTATCTTCTTGATTGTTTTGCTCGCCCGTTCTTCTGCAGTCTTGCAGCCATTGAGTGGCTCTGCCTACGCATGGAGTTACTCTCAACCTTTGTATTTGCTTTCTGCATGATTTTACTCGTGAGCTTTCCTCATGGGAGTATAGATCCAAGTAAGTATACAAATTATTTAAATTCAGAAGAGCTTTAGTTATTCTCACAAGGAAATTCACTGGATCTTTGTGTCATTAAAAAATTTGTGGTTTATAAGACATTATATTCAGCATGTTATTCACCCAAAAATATTCGGCATGTTTTGTGCCAATTATCAGTCCAAGTGGTAATGCAGAGTCACCATTTAAACAATACTAATACTAGGCATTAAAAAATAGGAGGGAAAAAAAAAAAAAAAGGAACGTGATAGTTCGAAATTTAAATGGAGTTAATTGCCGTTATGACTTTTTTTTTTTTGGACATGTGAATTGTGAGATGGCTTCATGCTGATAACCTGAAAGGTAAATTCTCCCCAGATGGTCAGGATAAATAAGATTGTCCTTTTTGAGAAATAATCAGCTGTCTTATGTATTATTAGGTATTGCTATAGATGGTTTGACATTGGTTTGTACTAAACCACAAGCTTGTTCTCTATGCCACACTTGAGAATCTTAAGACAACTGGATTGGTGGACCCTTCCTAGACATAAGTTCCTGAACTCGTAATGGGAAATGGCTTAAATGCCGTTGAAAACCATCTAATAAAAAGAAGAAGAAAAAAAAAAAACTAATACTTAAAAATTGTTACAAAATGTCAGTTATTCTATGCAATTTCTGATCAAGTGTGTTTTTCCCATGTAGGCATGGCAGGCCTGGCTGTGACATATGGCCTTAATTTGAATACACGGTTATCACGATGGATACTTAGCTTTTGCAAGCTTGAAAATAAAATTATTTCCATAGAAAGGATTTATCAGTACTGCCAAATCCCAAGTGAGGCTCCACCAATAATTGAGGATTCTCGTCCACCATTGTCGTGGCCAGAGAGTGGAACAATTGAATTGATTGATTTAAAGGTATGCTGTTCACTTCCACCTTCTGCTTATGTCTTCATTCTGCTTCTAGATTAAGGTGTCTAGTGCTGGTAAAGAGACTTATCTGTTCTACTTCCTTTTTGTTGGAAACTTGATACATCTTTTATCTGCTTTTTGATTATATTGATTCATGGGATTATACATTCATCATGCAATTAGGTTCTGGTACTGAGATGGAAACTTACCCAATCTAGTTGATTTTTGTTGAATGCTTACTTGAGACATCTTTTATCTATTTATTGTTCATATTGATTCATGGGATTACACATTTATTGTGCGATCAAGTTTACTCCTAAGTGATGTATAATATATCATTTATGCTAATTCTAAAAACACCGGTTGATGGGATTCATGTGTGAGACCCTGCCCTACGTGAGACGGGGGCAGAAGATTCAGCCTTGATTTATATTATTTATGCATGGTTTTAAGATTTCTTAATTTTATGAGTTAATTATGTAGTTTCATTTATTTGGGGATTTATATTGTTTATTTCCATATTTGGAACCTTGGGGTTTGCCTATAAATAGTCGGCTTATTGTTATTGGGAGGCACCTTTGATATTGAGAATAATGTTGAGTTCAGAGAATTGATTTTGTTTATTTTCTTTTATTCCTTTTTCCCTTTGCTTGTTCCAATTTCAACTACCATCCCACCTCATCGATTTATTCCAAATAATAGAAATAGTGACCTCCAGCAACTTACTTGAAGTTTGTGTAGAATTTTCAAGAATGATTGTACATTAATTGCATTAGTTTTATCTCGTGTTAAATGGAGATCTTTTTTTCCACTAAGAGGCTCATGCCATGTGAGCCGCATACTAATGCCTTGACTCTTTCCTATGAATTAGGCTTGTAATTCAATTTTTTTTTTTTTTATATATATATTATTTTTAAGAGCAAGGCTTTGTACTTGACAAGGGGCTGTCCCTTCTATTATAAAATATTATCCTGACCATCTATCGGAAAAGAAAAATCTATTCTGATTAATATCTTGTTTTCTGAAGGTTCGTTACAAGGAGAATCTTCCTACAGTGCTTCATGGGGTAAGCTGCACATTTCCTGGTGGGAAGAAGATTGGAATTGTTGGGCGTACTGGAAGTGGTAAATCTACTTTGATCCAGGCATTGTTCAGATTGATTGAACCAGCAGGTGGCAGAATTATTATAGACGGCATTGATATTTCAACAATTGGTCTTCATGACCTTCGTAGCCGTCTGAGTATCATACCCCAAGATCCAACCTTATTTGAAGGGACGATTAGGGGCAACCTTGATCCCCTTGAGGAGCTCTCAGATGAAGAAATTTGGCAGGTTAAAATCTACTTGGCCTTTTCTTTCTTTGTTTTGGTATATCCACATAACTATACAATTTTAGCAAGTCCTTAAATTTTTGAAGTGGAGAAATATCCCATATATTGTGGATGTCTGAATTG
Organism: Camellia lanceoleosa; assembly: GCA_025200525.1. Taxonomy (NCBI): domain Eukaryota; kingdom Viridiplantae; phylum Streptophyta; class Magnoliopsida; order Ericales; family Theaceae; genus Camellia; species Camellia lanceoleosa. Next base: position 28,296,688 of record CM045768.1, on the reverse strand, counting down.
ATTTTAAATTAGGGAAAAGTGCACTTAAATGGTAACAGTTCAAAATAATTGCACTTTCATGTAGTGAGAGTATGTGTCCAGTGCAAGTGAAAACTGTGGCATGGGATGGGACACAACTCTCATTTGCTCCGACTTGCACCTTTATGAAAGTTCAATTATTTTGATTTATTTCCACGTAAATGCAATTTTCCCTTTAAATTATTCCAAAATCACAAGCGATCCCATTTTTGTTACTTGACTTGCACTTCCCTCAATTTCGTTTTTGAACTCTTCATATGTTCCTCAGTTCCTTTTTATAAATTATTGCAAAAATAAGTACATAAATGAATAAAATTGTGCTGTTGAAGTCTGGCTTTCCAGTGGTTCCATTTATTTATTTTTGGGGAATCTCAAATCTGTTAGACAGTGGTAAAGTAATCTCATTTTCATGGGGCTGCAAGCATATCCTATGCACCTAAAAGATTCCCATATGTAGTGCAATTGTCTTGGGACTGTCCCACTGAAATGCCATTTCCCCTTTATTTTTTGTTGGCCTGTTTAACATAGTACCAGAGATGACTTGCTTAGCACATGTCCATTTGTCGCATTGTGCCCTTTTAATTATCGTATTTTTAATTGGCACAGGCACTTGACAAGTGTCAGCTCAGGGAGATAGTTAGGCAGAAAGAGCAAAAGCTTGACACACCAGGTATGCTAAATATTTGAGTATCAAATTTAAGCTCTATTAATATTAATCTGGATACTTTCCTTGTAGCGTTGTCTGTGTGACTAATCAAGATATTGTATTTTCTTGATATTTTAGTCCTAGAGAATGGAGATAACTGGAGTGTTGGACAGCGGCAACTTGTTTCTCTAGGCCGGGCTTTGCTAAAACAGGCAAGAATTTTGGTTCTTGATGAAGCAACGGCTTCAGTTGATTCAGCCACAGATAACCTTATTCAGAAGATTATCCGAACAGAGTTTAGGGACTGCACTGTGTGCACTATAGCTCATCGTATACCAACTGTTATCGACAGCGATCTGGTTCTGGTCCTCAGTGATGGTGCGTACAGTAAAACTTTGTTCCTATTTCTTCAATTTAGTAAACATGCAAGCTAAGAAGCACCGACACTCGAATATGAGTGCCGTGTCCATGTGTCCAATGTGCTAATTTTAAATTATTATTTTTTGTAGGACACATTGGGACATTTGATGGACATGCCTTAGTACCTTTATAGTTTTTTTTTTTGTTTTTTTAAATAAAAAAAAAGAAAAGAAAAAACAATTTAGAAAGCTGATTTGGGATTAAATTAAAATATATGGGAAACAGTAGAGAAAAAATAAAAATACATTCAAATATACATTAGATGCCTCTTATAAAAATATATATTTTTTGGCTGTAACCCCATTGTGTCCGTACCCTATTTTTTTGTGTCCCATGTCTATTTCTGTGTCCACGTTCATGATTCTTGGCATGCAAGTTTTGTTGCAATTCCACAGAATTCGCCTTAAGACTTGCTGATAATTTGCATTTAGCAATGTTATTAGTTTTATCGTAATTGGTTTTGGGATGTTTTGCAGGTCGAGTTGCAGAGTTTGACACTCCAGCTCGATTATTAGAGGACAAGTCTTCCATGTTTCTCAAGTTGGTGTCAGAGTACTCGTCTAGATCAAGTGGTATGCCAGATTTCTGACTAAGATGTCATGAAGCGGAGCACCATCCCAGAAAAGAAACAGACCAGCGGCTGCGGTCGTGTCAGGCAGCAAATGGAAAGAACGCAGTAGAGGTATGCAACACGCTATCAGATCAAAACCCTGTAAGAAGGAAATAGGGTTTCATGTACCGGCATACTCTACTCCTGAGCAAAAAAATAAGTTGGGCCAGCTGAGGTATAATAACTACACCAAGCTGGAATGGGGGCGGTGATTCTGTAAATGACAATGTGCAATAAAAGCAGTTTTTTTTTGCGTTGCAGTAGCTAGGTTTTAATGGTTTTTAGCTTCTTGTAGACAGTTAGACACCGTACATGTTTATCTACTGTTTTTCCACTAGTTGAAAATGCAAATTTTGATCTTTTTGTTGTCGCTGATTTCCGGGTTGCTTGCATAGGTTTTCTTGAATTTCTCTTCTGCATATGTGTGAGATTAATATAAATACACGCGCACACAAAAACAGATAAATATGAAAGAATGTTTAATCCTCGTTAGTAGGATGGGAAATCCTTCATTTCATGTTGTTCTGACTTTGTAGAAGACTTGAAACAGGGCACTGGAAAGTTTCATATATAATGTGTGTGAAGATGTGTGTTTGTTAGCCAACAGAGAAAGGACTACACAGCAGGGTCCTTGTTTGGAAACATTACTTTTTAGTGTAAAAGTTAAAAAGTCACTAAAAAAAATTTAAAAATCAGCAACTTATATAAAAAAAGTTAAAGATTTTCTTTTTTCTCTATTTTTTATACATCTTTTTGTAAAAATTAAAAAGTCATTCCAAACATATTAATTTTTTGGGATTTTTTGTTTAGGGTCCTTGGTATTAAGACTTTATAGTATAAAGGACATCTAATATTTTCATAATGTCTAAGGTCCCTCAACATTGATCTAGAGAAATTTCAGCCCAGAGAAATTCCAATCCAAATAAATTTCAGCCTAGAGAAATTTTCCCCAGAGAAATTCTGGACTGCACAGAGAAAATCTCACATTTTTCTGGACTTTCCAGATAAATTCACTTCAACCCAGAGAAATTTCCCTCTCTAACTCAAAGAAATTTACTGAAAACCAGAGAAATCCTCATCTCCAATCTAGAGAAATTCACTTAACCCAGATAAATTCTCCCTTTCCAACCCAAACCAGAGAAATTCTTCCTCTCCAATCCAGAGAAATTCCAATTTCTGTGATTGGGATGCCAGAGATAGAGACAAATTTCTCTGCTTTAACATCATAGGCAACTTTGCATACATCAAGAAGATAAATACAGAGGAGAAAAAATGCAATGAAGCCTATTACAGATTCAAAAACCCTAATCTGACCCCAAACAAACAAAATCGCGATGAAACATATCGAAAACATATCAAAAAACTGATAATAAACCTAAGAGTATGCAAAATTCATAAAAAAAACATAGTAAACAAGGACAGAATCTAGATCAAACTGATCGCAGTAGTGAACATCAGAGGCTTGAGTGATAAGTGCAAACAGGCACAACAATAGAAGCAAGGAAACAACAAGATTAAAGTGAAACACCGCCATGGATCGCCCAATCTGTCTCGATCGATGCATGTATGTCATATAAATTAGCTTTCTTTTCTATATATATGCAGCCCACCACCATTCCACCAGACCATAATTAAGCATACCTGTCCAAGATATAGTAACAGATGAGTATCGAGACTGTATTGATAATCATAGAGAAGTAGAAAAAGCACACACACACACACACATTATTTGGGACCTTCCATCACTCAACCCACAACATAATGTATCTCTCCACTTCATATCATATCTCACAACACTCGGGCCACAGCTCATAAACTCTCTCAGAATCCGCAAAGTGAATATATACATGATAGTTTCCTTAATCTGCACAAAACATATATAATATATAATAATTGTTAAAAAAACATATATGTACATCCTCTCATTACTCAACCCATATATGATAGAATGACTATCTTGGCTCACTTCACTCAACCCTTCATAAGGCCTGTCCATTCTTGGTGATAAATAGCAAACCATCATTAACTGTATAGATAAGAGTAATACATACACAAGCCCACCTGCAAAAAAACAACCACATTAGATAATCCCTCACTATATACTAACACCTTCACTCAACCCTCAATATAGGTGAACTCACACCACTCATTCTCCTACCAGCAGCATTAGCTTGGGACAACTTCATGATTTTGGGAGGAAGGTTCCATTGCCTCAAAAACCAGTTATCGCCTGCAGATGAACTCACATTTTCCAAAGAAAGAATTTGGCCTCTAACCATTTGCATGAATAAAATTGTAGGAGTTTCAGGGGAGTGAGAGGAGAAAGAATACCTTGAGAAAAAGAGAGGCTGGTAGGTTGGCGGGAGATAAATGTTAGCTGAAAAGAAAAGAAATTTGAAGATTTGGGCAAAAGCTTCCTTCTTTCGTCATCAATGAATGTCTCGCGTGGTTAGTGAATTGTAGAGAAATGGTGATGATGGTGGAGGAAAGACGCTGATCTGAATGGAGAGGCGATCTGCAAAGTTGATCTAAATGAGAGGTGCTGGTAGCAACAGTGGAGAAGGCGATAACTACGACGGATGTGATGTGAGAGATCGGAGAGAGAGAGATAGTGGTGGGAGGGGGTGGAGGACCTTAAACATAATAAAATAAGATTGTGGATCTCTTACATTATCAAATATGGAAAAGGAATCTTAGACTAATTTTTCCTAATTTTTTTTACTTCATATTTTAGTTAAAAAGTCGAAAATTTATTAAAACAACATATTTTCAAATGAGACAGTCATAATTCATGAATGGGGGTCAAGGGTGGTGGAGTTCAATCCCAGACACCTGAAAGTACATCTAGTGACTTTAATGTAATTGAATTAGTGCTTTCTACGAGCTCATTGATGTTCTTTTATCTTTCAAAGTTGTTTCAAGACACTATAGTTGAGAATTTAAGATTGTGTTTGGATTATAAATTTAGAAAATAAAAGGAAAATAAGCAAAAATTTCAGCTAATATTTTATTTCATATTTTCTTCACATTTTCTCTCTTGTTTTCCCCTTTTAAATTTCTATTCAAAATCCATAATTTAAAGATAACCTAATTGAATCAACCTTCAAAGGAACTCCAGCACAAGGTTACTCTGGAGAAAACATCAAGACAGACCAACTATAAGAAAGAGTTACTGCTGAGGCAGTCTGATGTTATGGTAGTTACTATTATACTCCCTTCATTTTCGTGTCATGGTATTTTGTGTCATGGTTAACTGTGAATGATGGATGGATTTATGAAAAATGAAAGTAGACACGCTGGGTGGGCATTTTGAAATAATTATAAACATTTCATATGGGTTGAAACTCTGAAAATATTTCACCCATTTGTAATTTTTTTTTGAGTGCTCCTATTAGCACCTAACAAAATTATTTGGATCTCCCATTTCTTTGGACCCCAACCCTAAACCCTAAATTTTAATAATATTTTTTTGGACACCCCACTTATTACCAAATCTACCCATATTCATAATATTTTCACAATGAAATACACACCCACCTAATTTTTCATCCCTCTCCTTTCCTGACTCACTCAATCTTCAGAGTTTTGAGCTTTGGTCCAGTATAAAATTCTTGGACCCCATCCCTCCATCACTCTCGTCGCCGTCTCGGCCGTCAACGGAGCATTCCGACGACTCTCATCTTCTCTGAACGCTTTCGTATCGCCGAATCAGTAACCTCTCTCATCTTCTCATCATCATCTTCTTCGTTGCTTTTTGTATCTTCGTCATCGTTGAGATCGATCGAAGATACTCCAATTTCTACGGGATTTGTATAACCGTTTGCAAGATGAGGAAAAACAGAATCATCGTCTGAATCGCCATCAGAATCATCGTTTGAATCGCCATCAGAATTTTGAATGTAGCCCAAAACAATTTGTTCACCACTGTGTAGCCGAAAAAATGTATTTTGTTTAAAACTGTTTTGTCGAACAATAATAATCATGTCAGCACTGTATGTCCGAACAAAATTAGTTCATCACTGTGTAACTTAAATCCATTCCAATTCACAACTTAAAATAACATGAATTAAATCCATTCAAAATACATAACTTAAATCCATTCTAATTTACTTTTTCCATTATAAGTTAGTTTAACAAAGAAAATTACATAACTGACTATCTGCATTAATGTTCGGAACCTATGTATTGAACGAAAGGATTATGTTCAGTACTGTATTACCGAATATAATTCTAACAGTCAGCAAACTAGTACCGAACAGCTCGAACGAAACAAGAACGACCGAAAACGATCGAGAATGTTAATACAAGACAGATAAACTTATAAGATGATGAAGTATACGTTATACTTGAAGCAAAACTTTCAAGTTCAATAGCGTTGATGGTGGTAATGTAGATGACACATTTAAGATTTAAAATGATTATGAAAAATAATGGATTTAGGGTTTATGTTAGTTGGTTATGAAAAGTAATAGGTTTAGGGTTTACAAACATGGAATGCGTATAGTTGGAGTTGGAGGTGGAGGTAGGGGTGAGGGTGGGGTTGGATGTCCAATATTATAGAGTATTAGTTCTTATTGATAGGTGGATGTTCCATTTAATAATGTCTTTTAATGTAATTTTATTTTAGGGTATAATTGTAATAAAAAAATTATAAAATGGGGGGTCCAAAGAATTTTGACAGGTGCTAATAGCAGCACTCTTTTTGTTTTTGTCCTTCAATTTTGGCTTTCAAGTTTTTAATTTTTTTTTTAAAATTTAAATGACTATAAATTATAAAAAAAAGATAAAATACATTACTTGATATTTGTTTAAAAAATGAATTGTTTCATATAGTTTGAAAGATTATAAATATCTCATTATTAGAACTTTTTATTTCACAAAATTGATTAAAAAAATAAAATTTCTAACTATTTTTTCATACCATAATAATTTATGAATGATATCATTAAAAATTGTTAATTAATTTGATAATTTATTAATAAAATAAATTATTTGTTATGAAATTAAAAATTTTAGAGGAGAATATGTAATTTTTAAAATAATTTTAAGCAAATCTCATGGTATGTTTATAATATATCCTAAAAAAAAAAAAACTAGGGTAAATTATATTTATACCTCTGAGGTTTGGGTTTAATACATATCACCTCCTAATGTTTAAAAAATTACACTGATTCCTTGTCATTGTAATTATTTAGAGAGAATTAACGTTGATATCAAAAAGAAATTAAATTCATATCCTCTTTCTTTTCTTACTTTGCTCTATTTATTATATTTTTTTTTTCTTTCCTTTGCTTTACTTTTTTTTTGTTCAATGTAATTTTTTTTTTTATACTAGGAATTGTTACCTTTTATATAAGTAGGAGTTTGTAAAATGAGACTAATAACTACAAGGGTAGGAATGTAATTTTTAAAATATATTAGGGTGATATATATATATATTAAATCCAAATCTTGGGTGTTAGTGTAGCTTACGAGAAATTCTATTTCCATCCATTTAAATAACTCAGAGTACATATTTTCTCAATACACATCCCTATTAATTTATATATTGATTAATTTTCTCAATATACACGCTAAAAATTACAATTACAATTAGGGTGTGTTTGATTGGGAGGATAAAGGGGGGATTATTTACTGTGCGGATTGTAATCCGCACAGTAAATCCAATCCGATGTTTTTTTTTTTTTTAATCCGCTGAACATGGAGTCCGGTTGGACTCCTTATCCCCATATGGGGGATTATACTATCCTGGGGGGTGTGAAACAATTTTGGGGGATTATTTATTGTTGGGATTGGGTGGTGAAATGACTATTTTGACCATCTACTATTTAATTATGTATTATATTTAGTAAAATTTAATAAAATTTAAATGTCTCAATTTAAAAATGAAATAATTTTATTTAATTTTTTATTGATGTTTTATTTTTTATTTTTTAAATAATTTTTTATAGATATTTTATTGATGTTTTATTTTAAAATTTTATTTATATTTTATTTAATTTCATTATTTAAATGTTAATAGATGTTTTATTTAATTTCATTGTTTAATTATTATTATTTTTAAAAACAAATTTATTTAAAATTTTAATTAAAAAAATAATATAAATTTTTATTGATATTTTATTTATTTAATTTGAAAAAAATAAATTTATTTAATTGTGTAAAAAATAAAATAAAATAAAATTTTATTTAATCTAACTAAAAATAATTAAAATATTAAAGATATGTTTAATATTGTTATTACTTAACAAACAATTAAAAAAAAATAAAATAGTCTTTTACTCATTTATTCTATTTAATCCGTCCAACCAAACGTTAAAAATAATCATTTCCATACATCTAATTTTATAAAAAAATAAACACAAAACACATATCTAATCCAACCAAATAATCCAAAAAATACACAACCCCAAAACTCAAATCCAATAGATCTTACTCCGTCCAACTTTTACAGACACCAAATACCCTTCCTTCCCTTTTCCACACGCTGTTTGAAAACTAGAACTCAGCATATACAAACTCCCATGCCTGTCTTCGTTTGATCTAACCGGCCTCGATATCTACAAATCAAAACAGAGCTCTCTCTCTCTTTCTAATCGACTCTGCTCATCCTGGTAATTGTTCGACTTCGATTTGTGATCGATAAAGGCGAAAAAATGGCGAGCCGAACTTGTGATCTTGTAGAGCGAGTACATCCTGCTCACCAGTTCGACCTCGATGCTTTGCTTCGCTATGCCTTTTCCCATGTCTACACCTTTCCTCCCTCTCCCTCCAAATTCTCCGTCTCTCAGGTTTCCCATTTCTCTCTCCCTGCACATCTACGCGTCGTTTGGTTGCTGAGAAAAAAAAAAAAAAAAAAAAAAACAGAGTAGGAAAATGAAGAAAAGTAGTACTCAATTGAGCCTTGGCTAAGTTGAGGCGCCAAGATACATTTTTTGATTTATTTATTTTCTTTCCCTTTCCTTGATTTTATCGGCAACCGAACAGCCTTTCTCTATCTCTCTTTTGTTTTTGAGGTTTTGGTTTGAATTTTGATCTGTTTTGTTGCAAGTCAGTTTGGGCATGGCCAATCAAACCCTACGTTTCTATTGGAAGCTAGTTCGGGTTCTTCTGTGAAGCGATATGTGCTGTGGAAGAAGCCCCCTGGCAAATTGCTTGAATCTGCTCATGCTGTCGAGAGAGAATTTCAGGTGTGCTCTCAAATTCTCAATATGTTGACTTGTATATATATATATCATCCGATGTGTGTATTGTTACATTGAAACGGTCACCAATAATACTAGTTAAAACCTGCACCACTTGATTAATTATCGCAGTTCTGGGCTTTTGCTTATATATGTGTTTTGTGTTCTCATTTCAATATGACAGGTTATTGAGGCATTAGGTGTCCATACACAGGTTCCAGTTCCTAAGGTTTTCTGTTTGTGTTCTGATTCGAGTGTAATCGGAACTCCATTTTACATAATGGAATACTTGGATGGACGCATATTTTTGGATCCTGTGCTACCTGTATGAACTTTTAACTCGTGTTTGCATATAAGAAATTGTGTACAAAGATCTCTAGCTTGGATGTTTAAGTGTGTAGATGGATGTCTATTTTGATCATTTTATTTAAAGATAAATTTGTAATAAAAATAAAATTCATGGTGTGTAGAAATGTGGTGTGTGGAAATAGAATTTGCCGTAGCTTACCCAAAAAACTATAAATTAAAAAACCGACGCAAACAGTGCCTTCAACGACCGGCGCAATAGAACGCTTGCCATCTACGCAGTTGTATTCAATTCGCAGACCGACCTCTCTCTATATTCACTCCGAAAGAAGAACAATGCAGGCCGTTTCAAGGCAATTAGGGCACCAATCTTTGAAGCTCTTACCTGCAATTTCATCTCTCAACTCCATCTACCAGCTCACCGATCATTGTAATCTCTTCTTTCTTCTGCGTCTCCTTGACTACATAACCTCTCTCTCTATATGTATGTATTGCCAAAATTTTCTCATTTGTAGGGTTTTCAGTTTTGGGTGGAATGTTAGGGTTTTTGTTTGCGATTTATGAGTTCAGATCGTAAACTAGTGATCTTGGTTGCAGATTATGGTAACGATCATCCGCGATACGCATCTACCCTTACCACCAAAGGTGTGGGACATCTAGTTCGCAAGGGCACAGGTGGAAGATCATCTGTCAGGTAACTCTTCTTCAAATCTACTCGTGTTTTCGATTTTTTTTTACGTCATATATGCTGGGTTAGCTTTATTAGAATTGGGTTATGAAATTTTAATTCTCATGATCTTAGATTGGCTTACTAGTTTAATTTGATAATTTTCGCAAGTCTGTTTTATCCTAAATAATTTTGCAGCTATTCCGATTAATTATTATTAATTTGTTTGGTTAATATTCTGGAATAAGTATTAACTGAACTATGAGCCAGTTTTGAAATTACAAATTCTATATATCTATATATCTATATATTTTTGGAACTAATCCAAATTCTATAGTTGTGAACTTAAATTGGATTCTTATATAATTTGAAAGTGTTCTGTCTGGCAGTGGCATCGTCACTACAGTTTTTGGAGCTACTGGGTTTCTTGGGCGCTATGTTGTGCAACAACTTGGTGAGTTGGATCTTTAACTAACTCTTTCAATTTACATAATTTTTCTTCCCATTATATTCAAGAGTCCCTAACTGTATCTCATGTTTGGGCTCAAGTTAATAAAATAACGTCTCTTGGCAAAATTTGTGACACAATAAATAAAATGGAGTTTTCTCTTTATAAAGATTGTAGACACATAAACTGAGGTTTTTATGGAAGGCATATGCATTGGTTGCTTGGTAATCCCCATACCAATTTGGTAGAACAGATGGAAGTTGGCGGTTGAAGTAATCGAGACTTAAAAGAGGAAGGACAGTTTTGAAGTAACTGAAACATATGAAGATAACAAGAAGACTTTGAAGTAAAGGTGGAAGTGATCTCTCTCTCTCTCTCTAGAATTGGGTAAGCAGTCATCTTCTCTTTTATTTGTTTGAGGAAAAAAAATCAAGTGCTGCCGCATGTAGAAGGGAGAGGCTGGTAAAAATGGTGGGATAAAGAGTGATTTAGCAGCACATCTTCTTGGTCAATACATAATACAAATTTGCAGAACTGGTGCCCAAACAATTATAGTTTTGTTATGTTAATTGCTAAAGGTAGTGCACTTGTCAATCGATGAAAACTCATGTAAGGAGGAGAAAGTGTAGCAGATGGGGAAAGAAAAGAGAGGCATGCTGAGTAGTAGGAAGAGAGAAAAAGGGAGGGAGTATATAATTGCTTACTCTCTTTGCACAAAATACGAATAATATTAATTATTACCTTTCAAGTTCCAACTATATTTGGCTATAATTTTTATTTATTTATTAATTTGTAGTTGTTTAGACAAATCAGATATTATCTAGCTGAAGACCATGCAGGAAAACCACCTTCTTGCTTGATTAAATAGTATGAATTTGCTATATTCATTATCAAAAAAATATTTTTATCCTGAATTTGTTTTCTTGAAAGTATATGTTTTTAATCCAAATTGATGCTTATACTTTATTTTCAGCTAAAATGGGTTCTCAAGTGTTGGTTCCTTTTCGAGGTTCTGAAGATCCTCATCGTCATCTCAAATTGATGGGTGATTTGGGACTGTAAAATGGAACATGACTTGCCATTCACACACACACATGAAAGAGAAAAACAAAAACCAAAATATGAGGTACAGGTTTGTTTAATTGGGTGGATGTTGTATGCAGTGCCATTCATTGTTTACTTGAATTCAGTCCTTCTCACACTTATTTTGCAAATAGTTCCGATGAAATACAACCCAAAAGATGAAAATTCAATCAAGGCTGTAATGGCAAAGGCTAATGTTGTTATTAATCTTATTGGTATGCAATCTTAAACTGCCACTAGACCTATCAATACCATATTCTTTTGTTGCATTGAAACATTTTTTACTTATCAACTTCCTTTTTGGTAGGAAGGGAATATGAGACTCGCAATTATAGCTTTGAGGAAGTGAACCAATATATGGCTGAGCAGTTTGCAGTGGTAGATTCTCTCTCTCTCTCTCTCCCCATGAATGATTTTCCTTACAACAATGATAGGTTGTGTATGCCAAATATGAAAATGCCAAATACACCCATTACAGTCTGAATTAAGATTAGGCTATGGTCTATGTTGAGGCCTAAAAGGCTAAGACTGACAACCAATTAGGAGATATTTAATTGATTTTTATTTTTGAGAGCAAATTGCCAGACTCTAAGGAGAGATGTCAACCTCATATATGAAATTTATTAACTCTTAGAAGTAAATTTAACATTTGACATGGTTGTTTGAAACAAAGGAGGCTAGATTATGGAAATAAAGGAGACCTCACTAACCTAATATGTAAGGTTTATGGCCCACATGATTAATAAGGGAGAAAAATGATTTGAATAAGACAAAGAACCTTTTTTTATCTTGATCAATTTCCGTAACCATCATGACTTGCAGGGAATATCCCTGGTAACAACTCTGAAACATTTGTGACATGCACTGTACCATACCATCACATAATTACTGAAATTACTAACCTTCTCTCCTGGGAGCATCTGCTGTATTTAAGGTTTCAAATTATGTTGTGTTTGCAGATTGCTAAGGAACATGGTGGTATCATGAGATTTATACAAGTTTCTTGCTTAGGGGCTTGTTCATCATTTCCATCCAGAATGTTAAGAGCTAAAGCTGCTGCTGAGGAGGCTATCATGCGAGAAATACGAGAGGTGAGGTTATGCCCGTGGTCTTTTTAGTACGTAAAGATTTTTTTTTTTTTTTTTTTTTTTAAGGCTGGCTGATGATTTTGTTTTGAAAATTTATCTTGTAGTTGTCTTACTTATTGGTAACAAATATGAACCAAAGTTGTACGCTCTTTAATGCTGGGTGCAATGTAGCCTTTGATCTCAATCTTGCTTTCTTGTGTTTTTTTAGTTGGAAAATCATTGTCATTACTAAGATCATGACACCATTTATGCAAATGTGAGGCATTGTTCTATATCAGAAAAGTGGTTATGGAGACAAGGAGAAGGCAATGCAGCCTTAATGATGTGGCAATGCTTGAACTTTTATGCAAGATTTTGAGTATCCAACTTTTTAACCTAACTCTGAGAGATAAGACTGTCAGTTCTAATATCTTGATGAATTTCACCTTTAATTTTGTTCACAATTCTGGAATGTTGTCAAATGGCCAAGGTTGCACACAGCACATGTTTATTTTTTTGTGGCCTTGCATATTTGTATAATTTAAAGAGGTACTAATTCATGTATTTTGCAACTCCGGGAGAAAAAGAATTATAATATATATTGTTATTTTTTCTTTCGAGATAGGAAACAATACAGATTGTGTTAAAAATAAAGAAGAACCATGAAGTATAATCAGGTTCCTAATTTGTGGATCTAGGAATCTTTTTATGAAGCTTGTAAACCAAATATTGTTGCAGTTCAGAAACAAGGCAAGAAGGAACCAACAGATCAAGTCTAGTCCAACTCCAACCAACCACAAACTTTAAAATGTCCACAATCAAACGTTTTTGGATTTTCAAAGTCCAAACCATTGCTTCCCAATGAACTTGGAGCAGAAATAAGATTTCTGCTTTAATAGTGAGCACCACCTGTTTTTTTTTTTTTGTAAAGAAAAAGGTAAGTTAGACCTTGTTTCTGTTGATCTTTGGAACCTCATCCAAATTGTCTTTGGGATATGGGTGATATACTGATTGAGAACTTACTCTTACATGATATAGAATAGGGAAATGCTATCACATTGAGGCTGAAGTTTCTTTATGGTTTCATGTTGTCACTTGATAATATATCCCTGTAAAGTGCTCATGTTAACTGCAATGGTTTTATTTTATTTGAAATGATGCAGGGTTCAATATCTCTATTTTACACCTTTCCATTTTTTAATGTTATTGCTTTCTTTTCGGAGGAGACTTACTGATATAATATTGAGACCTGCTGTAATGATTGGTACAGAAGATAGGATCCTAAATCGGTGGGCACAGTTTGCAAAAAACTACGGCTTCCTTCCAGTCATTGGGGATGGATCCACCAAGTATGTCTTCAAATCTATTAACTGAAAATTCGTTGAAATATAAATGTGATGTGGGATAATAGGAAACTTCAGCTCTGTCCAAATCTTGTGGATATTTTTCTGATGGGATTGTATTGCAGTATTCAACCTGTATATGTTGTTGATGTCGCATCTGCAATTGTTACGGCCTTAAATGATGATCGCACCAGCATGGGAAAAGTGTTTGAACTTGGTGGACCAGAAGTCTTCACTGTGCATGAACTGGTAATTTCTCTGCCTATCTCCTAATCTTTTCGTTTTCCCACCAAAGTTGTCAGGTGGAGTGGATTTTAATGATTTTCAAGGGTGCTGCAGGCAGAGCTTATGTATGACATGATTCGTGAATGGCCTCGCTATGTGAAAGTTCCTTTCCCATTGCTAAGGTAGGGAGTAATCAGACACTATATGAATTATGTGTTGGTCTCTATGAACTTACGTTGTTTTCATCATTGTCACTCGACTCTACAACTCATTCATATGTTTTTTTTTTTTGTTAAATAACACAAACTCATTCTTATGTTTTCAGTTATTTGGAATTTGTAAGGAAATTTGTTTAGCCTATCTGTGATTTGAGGATAATTTCATCTATCAACTCATAGGTTTCTTGTGAAGTCCCCTATGTAGGATTGCAAAATTAAGGATTTTTGTTCAAGAAGGTTGTATCCTGGGTTTTTTTCTATTAAATCAAATGTAAAGATATTTCTTATGTGAACATATAATTTAGCAAAATTTTCATTTTATGTTATTGTTAAATAGGAAAAGAAAATAATGTACCTAAGATATGAACATTTGTGCAAGTATAACAGAACTTGAAGATGAGATGTTTGGTACTCACAGTGCATTTATGGGCTCCATTGTTCAGCCCAAAACTGCTGCAATTACATTTCTTTCTATTTATCAGGTTCGTGACAAGTCAATCCTGACATCAGATGCAGTATTCAACTCAACATCCTTTTCCTTTATATGCAAAGTAACTCGTCAGAAACTGATGTGCTTTTTATTAGCACTTTGGAGGATCTTTTATTGCTTTACAAACTGAAAGCCACCTCAATTTTTTCCTTATTACGTGCACTTAATTAATACATATAAACACACACACACACACACACACACACACACACACATATATCAAATATTGTCCTATTTGCTTAAGGTTTCAAAGGATGATCTGTTCCCCAAAGGTAGGGGTCCGCCCAAGTCACATTCCTACAGTGCCAGTAAAAAAAAAAAAAAAAAGCAATCCTAATAGTTGCATGCATACACGTCTTTGTGCATGTGTACGTACTGAAAAGTGTTTTCTCTAGTGTACGGGAAAGAAATACACCTTCTCGTATAATCCTGTTGATCAAGTCTGCGTTCCTCTGTACGTCGTCGTTCCACTACCTGTAAACACAAATGTGAGCTGGCCGGCGGGTATGTGCCGGAAACCTCTCCGATGCCTAAGTCAGTAAACAAGACAAGAAGGCAAAAGCTCTATGTATTCAGGGAGCAAAAGTTGCGTTACCTCTCCAAAGATGATATTGGTGAGCTTATATAGGTTTCGCGTAGCATAATCCTGGTAGGACTCTTACTCCTCCATGTAGAGTCCTCCTAGGACTCATACTCCTGGAAGATAATGCTTATCTTCCAACACCTCCCTCACAGCTTAAACCAAGTGAGATGGTTTTATCATGGCCAAATTCCAATATGACCGAAGTAACCACTAGTTCGGCCCTAACTTTCCTCTCTCTTACCTCGGCTTTTATATACTAAGACCAAGCTAACCATAAGAGAGATGAGCCGAACTATCTACCGAACCAAGGCCTTTCAGGGACTTGGCACACTTCGGTTTCCATGTACTACGACCGAACTATGTAATGAAGACCGAACTCTGTTACCCCGGCTCCGCTTCCCTTTCTCCTGCCTCGGCCTTACATGCAAAGGCCGAGCTACCCACAGAAGAATCAAGCCGAGCTACCATTTACTCAGGTCCTAAAGCAAGCCCAATGTACCTCGGTTCTGAACAACATGACCGAGCTAACCCAAACAAAGTGCAACCGAACTAAACTCAACAACTTACTCCGGTGGAAATCCTTTGCTTTGGACCGGACTATCACTTGTCCGGGGCCCATCTTCCCAGCCTCTTCAATACGGACCATAGATCGGCCCACTACCCTAGCTCGGCCCAATTTAAACATAAATTACCCTCTCAATTGCCTCTTAATTCCATCTGCGAAGCATGATAGGGATTACCCGTCTTCCAGCCGAGCTAATACCCCTTAGCTTTTCCAGCCGATCTAAATCCACTTAGCTTTCCTAGCCGAGCTAAGTGCGCTTAGCTTTTCCAGCCGAGCTAAGTCCACACCGGGCAATACCTGTCCGGCTCAAACGTCTCTTGATTCTGGCCCGAATCGATTGTCCTTCCATTGACACGTGGCACTTGGTATTGGTAAGCATTGCCACGCCGTTCCTCGTACTCCGAAATTTTTGAATAGTTCCCGCCTTATGATTTCGCCATCAAAACAAAACAACCCTACTACCTCTCAAATCATCTACCAAACTGCTTTATTGTCCCTTCCTCTCCTGAGTTCTTGCTGCCTCTTTATTTTGCATTTTGAAGAAGCTACGTGTCCTTATTTTCTTGTCTTTGCTCTCATCCCTGCTCTTCCTCTCTCCTCGGTAAGCACCATAAATCTGTTTCTTTTGCCTAGTTTTGCTTTTTGTCCTATCCAAGATTATAATGTGTTTTTGCAAAATACTCTGTGTTGTTTCAAAAACTTAGCCATAGAACGCATGAATGCACGTAGAACACGTAGAGAACACCGATTTTGATCCGAAATCACGAAGCAACCGAACTAGGATCTGTTTACGTTTATCTGAGATATAGGAAAATCGAACCGGGCACTTGTGCACATCCCAGTAGTTTTAAGTAGTCACCATCTGATTCATACTAGCCAAAGTAAAACCGGACTAGGAATTTTGGCCCTCGACCGAGCTAAGGCTTCGGGGCTAAGCCAGTTTTCTGAGTTCCCAAACCGGACTCAGAAAACTGCTCCTTGATGCTTAACCGTAGTAACAAAAACCAAAGGTAGAACCGAGATAACCAATCATACCGCCGAGCCGACATAACAAGCAAGTTGTAGAAACCGAAGTAGATACTGTAGCACCCATTCAGCCGAAGTAAGGCTTCCTTTCCTTGTTTTGTTTTTATAGCACGGTCGATGATCTGTGCTTAACTCCTTGTTTTTCCACTTTGCAGACTTAGGTTGCCCAGGCACTTCCTCTGCGCGCTCAACCGAGCTCCCGAGCACAAATTCTCAGCCGAACTAATTTATTTATAAGTTATTCAATAAATGGGGAAGTACAGATTTTTGATAGAAACCCCAGGCGGCTTAGCCGAATTTAGAAAAGATTACAATATTCCAACCAATGTAAACCTCACCCTAGCCGAACCAGATGTAGAGCCTTGGGACAACGAAGGCTTTGTTCCCTTTACCCTCCAATCCATAATAGAAACTGAACTCAGATTCCCAGTCCAACCCCTAATATGCGAATTCTTAAGACAAACCGGACTGTGCCCCACCCAGCTGTCCACTAATACATACCGAATAATTATGGGTATAGCCGCACTGAACCACCAAACCGGTCTAAACCTAGGTTTGGCCGAGATACTACACCAATACTCCATAGGATCAAAAAACGAAGGCTGGTGTTACTACTTGAGAGTACGCCGTGGCCGAGAGAAAATAATAAAACACACACCGGACAAAGACTTAAACGATGATGACTTCTTTTGGGTCTCTGGGAATTTTGAAGACCTTGAAGCCCAGATTCCTGGCCGAAGAATAAATTGGAAAAAAGGAGTGCCCAGTATACATACTTCGGTTACATTTCACATTTTTTCCTTCTCTTTATTTCGGCTTTCTGCTCTGGACCGAACTAACACTTATTTTCTCTTTGCAGATAAAGCCCATCTCCTTTCAAACTACGGCCACCCCAACCTTGGTCTTCTGCGCGCCGCACTAAGAGTAAAGGAGAGAAGTTGGGCGAAGCTTCTAGACTTCGAACCGACTTACCGATACTCCGGTCGCCGAAAAGCAAGGGTGACCGACTTCCTCCTCGAAGACGCTCCAGAGCCGGACCCTTCCTTATCGCAGATCAACCTCGTACCACTCACAGCCGAGTAAGAAATGGCTAAGAAGAACAGATTGAAGGCCCTCCTAACCGAAACAACTCCAGCCGAAGTGCGGACAACCGGCCAAACCACTGAAACCGTGGTGGCCCTTCCATCACAACAACCATCCTCCTCACGCCGAAACAAGCGTGCTCGGACTAGCCAAGCCGAGCCACGTCTTGCAGACGAGGATGAGACCATTCTGCCACAAGTCTCTCCTCCCAGTCCCCAGCAAAGCCTCCAACCGGAACCATCCGACTGAACTGCCACTTCTTCAAAATGGGCTCCCGTCCTCTCCTTCGACAACCGAGATATCACTTAGAAGATTAGGTTGTTCTTGAAGGACCACTTGATGGCTTTCAAGCTAGCCAAAAGTGTGTGCCTTCCAAAGGACATGGAGCACCATTACAAACAGCTCAACACCGAGCTAAAGTCGATTCGGTCCCTCTGAAGTCCATGATCTGTAGCGACTTCCCTCTTACTTTGTAAATTCCTTCCAACTTTGAGTCCGGCTAACTTTACTCCTCTTTTTCAGGTCATCCAGAAAAACCAAGTTACTCACAGGAGGATCATGGAACTTCGGCGAAACACAAGAGAGGCAATGGCGAAAGCAGCGAGCGGAGGAAGAAACGTGGCGAGCGACCGAGATTGCCAATTCGGTCGAGGCCGAGAAGAAAAAAGTTGCCATCGAGGCAAAAGATAGATACCTACGTATCTTGTCTGCCATCGAGAAGAAAAAGGACGCCGAGATAAACCAGTTGAAGGGGGAGGTGAAGAAGGCCGAGAAGCAGGGCTTCAAGGAGGCCGAAGATGCCTACACCCTGCAATGCAACGCAGCCAAAGATCTCTTTTTTAAATGCGGCTGGAGGGCTGCGGTGGAGAAGCTCGGTTGTATGCCTGACACCGAGGTCTACAACGCTCCACCGTACTCCATTCCAGCTTCACTCTCACAATATGCTGCCGATCTCCAAAAAGCCTTTCTCGAGGGGTCCGGTGATGATGATGACGATGATGATGAAGAAGAAGAGGAGCCATCTCATACTCCGGTTGTCAACGAACAATAGAATGATAAAGCATTTCGGTCTGAGCCAGTTATTGAAGATCCAACTCTTGAGCTGCAATGACCGGACAAAGTTGGTGACACCGAACTCCCACTTCAAACCGTGCTCCCCTCTGACACCGGACTCCAGGCGAATGCTGATGCAGAATTCGATGCCGAACTTGATGCACTTCTTGGTTGATTGTTTTCTTTCTTTTCTATTGTATTTGAACTTTTTTGTAACCGGGCTGCGGCCCCTTAAATGTACTTGTTCTGTGCTTCAATGAAAAAATCTTTCTTCAACTCTTGTTTCGGTTTTGTATATGTATGCCTTTATTTGTAATGATTTTTCCATGTGATCATTTGCAAACTTTGATCTCGGTTCCAGCTATCTAACTTAGGCCTCGTTTGGCAACTATCTTTTTTAGCCAAAAAGTCAAAAAGTTACTAAATTAGCCAAAAAGCCAACAACCCATACCAAAAAGTCAAAGATTCTCTTTTCTCTCTACTTTTTGCACATCTTTTCGTAAAAAGCCAAAAAGTCATCCCAAACATACTAGTTTTTTTGAGTGACTATTTTAGCCAAATAGCCAAAAAGTTACTAAATTAGCCTGTTCCCAAACGAGGCCTTACTAGCCAACCACTCTTCAGCCGATATAACTTACTTCGGTTGAAGAGTACAAAGAGTGTTATTTTAGCCAACCACTCTTCAGCCATACATTTACTTCGGCTGAAGAGTACAAAGAGTTTAATCCAGCCAACCGCTCTTCAGCCATACACTAACTTCGGCTGAAGAGTACAAAGAGTTGGTTTAATCCAGCCAACCACTCTTCAGCCGATATAGATTGCTTCGGCTGAAGAGTACAAAGAGTTGGTTTGATCCAGCCAACCGCTCTTCAGCCATACACTTACTTCGGCTGAAGAGAACATAGAGTTAGTTTAATCCAGCCAACCACTCTTCAGCCGATATAGATTGCTTCGGCTGAAGAGTACAAAGAGTTGGTTTAATCCAGCCAACCACTCTTCAGCTATAGATTGCTTCGGCTGAAGAGTACAAAGAGTTGGTTTAATCCAGCCAACCACTCTTCAACCATACCCTTACTTCGGCTGAAGAGTACAAGTGTTGGTTTAATCCAGCCAACCACTCTTCAGCCATACCCTTACTTCGGCTGAAGAGTACAAGTGTTGGTTTAATCCAGCCAACCTCTAAGGTGGTTTTTCCAGCCAATTTAGAATATAGTGTTTGATTACTCCGACCAAACGTCCTGCAGCCTGGATCCTTATCCTGGGCTTAGGAGGGGTGTTGGTTTAATCCAGCCAACCTCTAAGTTGGTTTTTTCGGCCAACTTAGAATATAGTGTTTGGTTATTTCGACCAAACGTCCTGCAGCCTGGATCCTTATCCTGGGCTTAGGAAGGGTTAATAGTTGGTTATTACCAACTACTATGTTTACAATGCTACTAACTTACTAAAGCTACTTTCTCGGAAAACAAATATCTTGAAGAAGAATAGACTTGTTTTATTGAAGAAGTGAAAATTACACATACTTAAAAGAAAAAAAGCTAAAAGTAAAATAACTTAAGATTGGCGGTGTTCCATGGCCTAGGAATTGCTTTAGTCCTCATCTTCCAAGTGGTATGCCCTTTGCTGCTAATCAGACCACTTTGTAAGGACCTTCCGATTAGGCCCTAACTTGCCGTCTCCACAGTACCAATGTGTTTCCCATCACCTTGCAAGTACCCAATCGCCGATCTTGAACCTGTCTTGGATGTACCGTTTTGTTGTATTTCTGGACAATTCTTCTTTGGTAGGAGCGATGTGAACCAATGCCTTTTCTCTTCTTTCTTACGCCAGTCAAGTTCTAATGCGATGGCTTCCCCATTTAGGTCTGGATCAAAGTTTTCGCTCCGAATTGTAGGAAGGCCAACTTCTAAAGGGATGACTGCTTCCATGCCATAAGCTAAGGAGAATGGAGTTTCTCCTGTTGACCGCCGTGGTGTGGTGCGATAAGCCCATAAAACATGAGGGAGCTCTTCTGCCCACTTGCCTTTGGCTTTCTCCAGCCTTTTCTTCAATCCGTCCAAGACTACCTTGTTTGACGCCTCTGCCTGACCGTTTGCTTGGGGATACGCCGATGTAGAATTCTATCTTGTACTCTTCGCAAAAGCCTCTGAAAATTTTGCCGTCAAACTGAGTGCCGTTGTCTGAAATTAGTGCTTTTGGTATGCCAAAGCGAGTGATGATGTTCTGCCAAACAAACTTCTTCACATCTTTTTCCTTGATTGATGCCAAGGCTTCTGCTTCCACCAACTTGGTGAAGTAGTCTGTTGCCGCAAGAAAGAACTTCCTGTTGCCTGGTGCTGTTGGAAGTGGACCTACTATGTCTAAGCCCCACATTGCGAAAGGCCATGGACTAGTCAAAGGTAGGAGTTCTCTGGCAGGTTGGTGTATTTGGTGCGCAAACTTCTGACACTTTTCGTATTTTTTGACATACTTCTCTGAATCTTGCATGTATAGCCACGTATCCTTGTGAAATAGCTCGGTATGCCAATGATCTTCCTCCTTGATGGTCGCCACATACCCCTCATGTATTTCAAGCAGAATGCTTCCACTTTCTTGGGGTGGACACACTTTAAGTAAGGTCCCGAGCGACTTTTTGTATAATGCCAAGGATGGAGAGAGCCAAAATCATTTGTGACTTTGCTCTTATTACATTGGTTTCTTTCTTCTCTTCGGGAGGATGCGTCCTTTAGGAATAGTATGATGGGATCCATCCAAGAAGGACCTAACTCTGCACATACCTCTTGACCACGGGTCTTCAATGCTTGGTCTGCGGATAGTCGATTAGTAGTGGGTGAGAGCGGAGGTGTATACGCCATTGGCGAGGCTTCTTGCGAGTTCGTCTGCTCTGCTGTTTTCCTCTCTGCCGATTTGTTCTATCCTCACTACTTCGAACTTCTTTATCTCTGTTCTGACTAAGTCTTGGTACTTGGCCATCCTATCATCCTTTGCCTTGTAGTCGCCCGATATTTGGTTTACCACCAGCTGTGAGTCGCTGTAGACCATTAGCTCGGTGGCCTTCATGTAGCATGCTGACTTGAGACCGGCCAGAAGCGCTTCATACTTCGCTTCGTTGTTTGACGCCGGGAAGCCAAAGTTGATTGCTTGCTCCACAACTAGGCCGTCTGGAGAGATGAGGACTATGCCAAGTCCTGCTCCATGTCGGTTGGATGCTCCATCCACGAAGAGCTTCCTCATCTCCCCAACGAACAACTTCTAGCAAATGGAGGGATCAGATGATGCCTTGGGATCTTCCCTGTTGCCGGTGTCTGCTTCAGAGTCGATGCTTGCTGTCTGCCCCTTGTTCTCTGTTTGCACCAAGTCTTTGTTTGTCGGTGAGTCCTGACTTGGTGTAGCATGGTTCACCTCTTCCTCCCTTTCTTTACTCACAGCGCCTTGGGGCCCGGTGAGTAACGATACTAGGGGTTGTTGTGTTATTCCGTCAACCTCCATTCCTAGTTCGGTTGCTTGATTAGGTCGTTGGCGAATGTAATGACTTCCTGGTGTGAATTCTGCGACGAAGTCTGCTAATGCTTGTGCTTTTTTTGCGGTCGTTGGTTGGAACTTGATGTCGTATTGTCTCAACTCTCGCCCCACTTCGAGAGAAGTTCGCCCTTTCAAATAAAGCCTTTAATGGGAAGGCCGTGAGAACAACTATAGTGTGGCCGTCAAAGTAATGCGACAACTTTCTAGAGGCCATCATTAAGGCCAATGCTAGTTTCTCCAATGGTAAATACCTCGGTGTGGCGCCCTAGCGTCTTCTTGGCGTAGTAGATTGGAGATCTTTGGATTCATACCTTTCGAACCAACACTTGCACTTCAGTGTCTTTGAGGCGCCAAGTAGAGGAAGAGTTCTTCTCCAGGTATTGGGGTGACCAATAGTGGTGGAGCAGACATGTATTCCTTCAAACTCTCCAGAGCTCGGTCGCATTCTTCGTCCCACTCGAATTTAGTTTTTAATGATTGAAAGAATGGACACACTCTATCTGAAGACCGGCTGATGAATCGGTTAAGTGCTGCTGCCATGCCGGTGAGATGCTGCACTTCCTTCACTGAGTTAGGCCTCTCCAACTCCTGAATTGCTTTGATTTGGGAAGGGTCTGCCTCAATACCCCGGTTGGTCACCAGGAAACCCAGAAACTTGCCAGACCCTACACCGAATGCGCACTTAGAAGCGTTAAGGCGCAGCTTGTGTTTCTTCAAGATCTGGAACATCTCATCTAGGTCCTTTAGATGGTCATCCGCATCCTTGCTTTTGACCACCATGTCATCGATGTAAGCCTCCATTGTTCCGCCTAACAATGGCTCGAACATCTTTGTGACCATTCTTTGGAATGTCGCCCCTGCGTTCTTTAGGCCAAAGGGTATGACCTTGTAGCAGTATAGTCCTCTTGGAGTGGTGAAGGATGTTACTTCCTGATCCGGTTCGTGCATGGCTATCTGATGGTAGCCCCTATATGCGTCCAGAAAGCTAAGCCGGTCGTGTCCTGCCGTCGAGTCCACCAATTGATCTATCCTTGGTAAAGGGAAGCTATCCTTTGGGCACGCCTTATTGACCGTTTTGTAGTCGACGCAGACACGCCACTTGCCATTCTTCTTTGGTACTACGACGGTGTTGGAGATCCATTTCGGGTAGTGCACCTCTCTGATTGCCCCTGCTTCCAGCAGATTTCCTACCTCTTCTGCCACTATTTCGGCGTAATGGAGTGCCGATCTGCGAGTGCGCTGGATGATCGGTCTGGCGGAAGGGTGGACATTAAGTTGGTGGCAGATGAAGTTGGGATCGATGCCTGGCATGTCGTATAGGGTCCAGGCGAACACTTCGATGTTGGAGGTTAGGAATTTCAAGACCTCCAATCTCTCAGTGCTGGACAACGACGAGCCGAGTAAGAAGAACTTATCCGGGTTCCTCTCATCTATCCTGACTTCCACCAAGTCCTCCACTACTTTCTGACTAGCCGCTTTGCCAACATCCGCGAATAGTTCATTACTCTCTGGTTCTTCCACCGAATGAACATATCCTTTGGCGGCCGTTGCCGTTCAACTTTACAACCTTTGCTTTGACATGATTTGATCTCCATAAACTTCTTCTATTACTCCTGTGGTTGGGAAACCTCATCACTTGGTGGTAGGAGGGCGCTCTTGGCGCGCATGGCATGCGACCATGTTACGCCTAAGATAAGGTTGTAGGTGGAGGGACCTTGGCACCGAACTCCACTTGTTTCGTCATGCTCCTGCCTTGGTTGGAAGGATGATTTCTTGGTAGCCACTCCGGCATAGAATTGAATCCAATCAAAGGGGATACGGCAGGGGCTAAGTCCTTGTCTTGAAGCTTCAGTTGCTTGAAGGTTTCATAATACATGATTTCACATGAACTACCTTGGTCAATCAGAATCCGCTTGACGTCAAAATCCTTGACTCGGAGAGTGACGACCAGGGCATCGTTGTGGGGGCAATAAATCCTTGCCAAATCTTTATCCGAAAAAGACACGACATTTGTGGCCTCTGTCTTCCCCTTCTTAACAACCGGTTAGGCACTTAGCACCTCCCTTAAGTGCTCAGTCTTTTTAATTGAACCTCTGAGCTCACATACACGCTCAGGTTCAAAGACTCCATGTATTACGTTAATAACGCCTTGAGGTGGGGCGTCGACTGGCATTCCATTGGGCATATTCTGGTCCTGAGGAGCTGGCTGTGCCCCTCCTTCTATGTATTTGTCCAGGTGGCCCGCTGCCACCAACTCTTCCAGATGCTGTCTCAACGGCGTGCAGTTCTCTGTGCGGTGCCCCTTTTCTTTGTGGAAGGTGCATCTGGATCTGTCATCATAGTCCTTCTGGGCCTCGCCTAGCTTGGCTGGCCACTTGACAAAAGGCTCGTCTCGAATCTCACTAAGTATACGGTAGATCGGTTTCTTGAAAACCGTGGTTATGGCTGTGCGGACTCTCAACCATCTCTTGTCCTGGTCTTCGCCATTGTCTCTCCTGCCTCGTCCGTTTCGGTTTTGGCGATCTACCGTATTGACCTTTGCTGAGGTCTTCTTCTCTGGTGTTGTGGTCGCGCCAGTTTTTGCTTTGGCACGAGCGCCATCCTCTTCCACCCTGATGTGCTGATGCACTCTCTCCATCAGGGCCTCCATGGTGAGAGGTGGTGTCATGGTGATAGAGTCCCTTAGTCTATTCCCGACTGGAAGGCCTCTTTTGTCTTCTTGAATGGCAAGGTTAGTTAGGCGATCCCAATCTAGTTGAATGTCTCGATGGCGTTGTTATATGACCTCAGGGTGTCCTTGTCGACCATGTCGATGGAAATGGCGGTCGATCTCCGGGGTTTTGTGTTTGTTACGAGCGAGTTACAAACGCCTCGCCAGTGCGCCCGAGGAGGCTATGCTGCCCTCTGGAAGCTTTTCAAACCAAGTCAAGCCTAAGTCGCCGAGGCTTGAAGGGAATAGGATGCACATCAAGGCCTCGTTCCGCCGGTATACAGCCATAACCTGGCGAAAGTGGCTCAAGTGCGTGTAGGGTCCGTCTTCCCCTCATACGTTGTGAATTTAGGCTGTAGGAAGCTTGACGGAAGAGGCGTTCTCTATTAGGGACAAATGGTGAGGTCTGCGGCCTCGCCAATGCCTTGTCCGTTGGTTCAGTATCTTGGGCGGCATTGGCATTCAACCTCGGCGCTTCCATGCGTCCAGAATAACCGCTGCAAGGCAGGAACCCTGTGTGGATCGCGCGCTCTGGCATCCTCCTTCCATCGTGCCTTTTCTTCTAGCATGGATCGTAGATCGGACGATCTGGGTAATTTCGTCTGTCTAGACCTCGTCTGATGCGTATGTGAGGGCCAATAGGTGCTTCCCTCAGTGTACGACCTTTCAGACCTCGTCCTCTCAGACCTGGAGTGACGAGTTCTGGAAGATCTGGATTGTGTGTCACCTGTCCTTAGGCTTCTATTCTCTGGTTGAGAGGGTGTAGAATTCCTACTACGACCCTCGGAGTGGCGAGGGGGCGTTTTGTTGTTGCGCCCCTCTCCTGTCGCCACTGCTTTTCCTTTCATCTGGCGTTTCAGAGACTCCATGTCTGCCGCCATTTTACGGATCAATTCGTCTTGTTCTCTGACGCGATCCTCCAAAATTTGAGGATCAACTCTGCGCCTTTGCCTTTCTGGGCTTTGCGAACGAGAGGGATGAGGGCTATTGTTTCGCCTTCGACCCCTCGCATCCCTCCTGGAGTTGTGTCTTTATGGCTCCAGATCCGCCATGGGAGTGACCAAGGGTAGGCCTTCTCGCCTTGCACCCCCATCTGGAGTTTGTCCGTCGACGACGGACTGAGGTAACTCTTCATTGTTCGCCATTGATGTTCGAGAGA
This sequence comes from Camellia lanceoleosa, assembly GCA_025200525.1. Taxonomy (NCBI): domain Eukaryota; kingdom Viridiplantae; phylum Streptophyta; class Magnoliopsida; order Ericales; family Theaceae; genus Camellia; species Camellia lanceoleosa. The sequence continues at coordinate 28,270,265 of CM045768.1, read as the reverse complement.
AAGCTTGATCAAGAGGTTGTTCTTGTCTGTCTTCCCACAGACGGCGCCAATTGTACGGGAAAGAAATACACCTTCTCGTATAATCCTGTTGATCAAGTCTGCGTTCCTCTGTACGTCGTCGTTCCACTACTTGTAAACACAAATGTGGTGGCCGTGGTGTGTCGAAACCTCTCCGATGCCTAAGTCAGTAAGCAAGACAAGAAGGCAAAAGCTCTATGTATTCAGGGAGCAAAAGTTGCGTTACCTCTCCAAAGATGATATTGGTGAGCTTATATAGGTTTCGCGTAGCATAATCCTGGTAGGACTCTTACTCCTCCATGTAGAGTCCTCCTAGGACTCATACTCCTGGAAGATAATGCTTATCCTCCAACACCCTCCTCACAGTTTAAACCAAGTGAGATGGTTTTATCATGGCCAAATTCCAATATGACCGAAGTAACCACTAGTTCGGCCCTAACTTTCCTCTCTCTTACCTCGGCTTTTATATACTAAGACCGAGCTAACCATAAGAGAGATGAGCCGAACTATCTACCGAACCAAGGCCTCTCAGGGACTTGGCACACTTCGGTTTCCATGTACTACGACCGAACTATGTAATGAAGACCGAACTCTGTTACCCCGGCTCCGCTTCCGTTTCTCCTGCCTCGGCCTTACATGCAAAGGCCGAGCTACACACAGAAGAATCAAGCCGAGCTACCATTTACTCAGGTCCTAAAGCAAGCCCAATGTACCTCGGTTCTGAACAACATGACCGAGCTAACCCAAACAAAGCGCAATCGAACTAAACTCAACAACTTACTCCGGTGGAAATCCTTTGCTTCGGACCGGACTATCACTTGTCTGGGGCCCATCTTCCCAGCCTCTTCAATACGGACCATAGATCGGCCCACTACCCCAGCTCGGCCCAATTTAAACATAAATTACCCTCTCATCTAGTAAGTGTATTATGGTATTGTTCATCAGCAAAGTCTACTTTTTAGGTGGTTTCATCTTTCTGTCCGTGGTCATATAAGTGTTGGTACAGGCTTCAGGTATAGCACCATCAGGTGACTAACTTTAAGTGTTGATTTTTTAATTTTCTATTTATTTCATGTTGGTCTTACTGATTTCAGGCGATTGCAATGCCTCGGGAGATGTTTCTCAGTAAAGTTCCCTTTCCGCTGCCCACTCCGACCATATTCAATTTAGATGAAATTGTTAAGTGTTAGGGGTAGGTTGGTCTTTATGTATTATTCTTATTAGTATAAGATGTGTAAAGGGGAAACCCTATGCTTTTTGAATCAATATTATACAACAGCTTTCTCTCGTTCTATTTCTTCTTCTTATTCTTCTTCTTCTTCTCATCTATACATTCAACATGGTATCAGAGCACTATCTTCCTCCTTGAAGATTGTTCCTTAGGCTTTATACTATTCCTGGTACATCTGTTATAGCAAAGCAAAGCTAAAAAAAAAAAAAAAAAAAAATACAGTATGTTCGAAAATTAATGGGTAATCACCCTATAATCTCAATTTGATTGTTTGGTCATTATTGATTGAGTTTTCTAATTTTTTTGATTTTTCGTCAAAATTGGGTTATTTTTCGAAAATTACTGTTTGATCCTATTTTTTTTGGTTCTGTCCCTTATTCTCCTATCCTTGGGAGCCGACTGGAACCCTAGAGGGGTTTATTGTCCCTGGTTTGATGTATTTTGGCCCTATCTTGGTTTTTTATTGCTGTTCAGATGCTCTACTTCGGTTTTCTGGCTTGTAGTTGATCTGGTTGCTCTGTTTTGGACTTCTCTTGGATTGTTTTAGCCTTAAAAGGTGTTTTGGTGTGCTGGTTGGGTGATTTCTGGACTTGTTTGATATCCAGCTTGTGTTTTTTGCACCCTCTCTTCTCATCTCATGGCTGACAACTTGGGTCAAGACTCTAAGGGCAAGGAGGAGAGTGGACTGAGTCGTGGTCTGACTCTTGGTGATAGTCCTTCTCTCTAGATTAGTCCGGTCAAACTTAATGGTTTTAATTACTTGATTTGGTCCCGCTCTTGTAGCCTTGCCATTGTCGCCCGGCGTTTGACTGGCTATATTACTGGTAGTACCGAGCCACCTGCTGAGGATAGTGCTTTATCTGCTCAATGGATTTCTGAGAATGCTTTAGTTATGACCTGGCTCATCAATTCTATGGAGCCTACCATTAGTCGGACTTTTCTCTTGATGGATACTGCTCATAAGATCTGGATAGCAACCTCTCAGATGTATTCTCAACAAGGAAATGATGCACAGGCCTATGAATTGCGTAAGAAGATTAGGGTTTTGGATCAGAAGGATTGCTCTCTGGCAGTCTACTATGCTGAGTTGAGTGGTTTATGGGAAGAGCTAGATTTTTACTAGAGTTTCCAGCCAGTTTGCTCCAAAGATGCCACTATGTTTCAGCAGGCTGTGGAGAAGGAGCGGGTGTATGACTTTCTTGCTGGTCTGAATTTGAAGTATGATCAAATACGGGTTCAAGTGTTAGGTCGCTCTCCGTTTCCTACATTGCGTAAGGCTTATGCCCTGGTTCAGCAGGAGGAGAGTCGTCATAGTGCTATGGTGCATGTTCCTGTTCCGGATCGGTTAGCGATGGTTGTCGGCCCCAAGTCACATGACACTTCGCCTTTTCCGCCTCCAGGTGGTGGTAAGGGTCCATTGGTTGATCGGGACCGGTTGAAGTGTGAGTATTGTGGGAAAGATAGGCATGATAAAGAACACTGTTGGAAGTTGCATGGCCGCCCTACTCGAGGCCGTGGTGGTGGTGGTGGTGTTCGTCCTCAAGCACATGTTTCTGAGACTACTGCTAGTGTCTCGAATGATGTTGGTTCTCATATTTCCCCGGATGAGCTTCACACTCTCAGACGTTTGATGGCTCGACTTGATTCTTCATCTGCCTTAGCTTCTTCCTCTTCTGCCTCTTCCAACTTTGCTCACACAGGTATTTCTGCTAGTGCACTCCGTGCCTCTTCGTCATCTCCTTGGATCATTGATTCTGGAGTTACCGATCACATGACGGGTACTTCTAGTTTTTTCCATTCTTATTCACCTAGTTCTGGGCGAGATAAGGTTAGAGTGGCTGATGGCACTTTATCTTCTATCTCTGGCCAGGGCTCTGTTCATTGCACCTCTTTACTTTTGCTTTCATCTGTTCTTCATGTTCTTAATTTTTCAACTAACTTACTTTCTGTTAGTAGCCTTACTATTGCTCTCAATTGCTTTGTAACCTTTTTTCCGACTCATTGTGTGTTTCAGGAACTGGCTACGAGGAAAATGATTGGCAGTGGTAGAGCACAAAGTGGTCTGTACTTTCTGGATGCCATTCCTGCTTCACCTTTATCCTCTCAGGCTCTTCAATGTGCTTCTGGCTCCTCCCTTCATCTCCTTCATCAATGGCATCGCCGTTTGGGGCATCCTTCATTTAGCATTTTAGAGAAACTTTTTCCTTTATTAGTTCGTGATTGTCCTAGGAATAACTTTGTTTGTGATGCTTGCGAGCTTGCTAAGCATAAACGTACTTGTTATCCTTCAATTAATAAAAGAAGTATTTTTCCTTTTATGCTTATTCATACCGATGTGTGGGGTCCTTCTCCTGTTGTTTCTACTTGTGGTTATCGTTGGTTTGTCACATTTATTGATTGTTATTCCCGTGTGACTTGGCTTTATTTACTTCGTACAAAAAATGAGGTTTTCTCTTGCTTTAAAAGTTTTTATAAAATGGTATCCAATCTCTTCAATGCTACTATCAAAATTCTTAGGAGTGATAATGGGATTGAGTATGTTGATGGCGCTTTCTGGGCATACCTCGACGAGCATGGCATTCTTTATCAGACCAGTTGTGTTGGCACTCCTGAACAGAATGGAGTTGCTGAACGTAAGAATGGCCATCTCCTTGAGGTTGCTCGCTCTCTCTTGTTTACCATGAACGTTCCTAAGTCCTTTTGGGGGGATGTAGTTCTTACTGCGGCTTACCTTATTAACCGTATGCCATCTAGTGTCCTTCACTTCCAACTTCCTCTTGAGTTTCTTCCTGTGACTTATCCCACTTCTTCCCTTAAGCCTCGGGTTTTTGGTCGTGTCTGTTTTGTTCATCTTCACCCTCGTACTCGTGGGAAGCTTGATCCTAAGGCTGTCCGGTGTGTCTTTCTTGGTTATTTTGCTACTCAAAAAGGCTACAAATGTTATGACCCTCACTCTCATAAGCTGTATGTTAGTATGGATGTCGCCTTTCGTGAATCTGAGTTATTCTTTTCTGGTCTTTCGCCATCTCCTCAGGGGAAGCGTGGTATCGATGAGATTGCGGATGAGACGGCATCATATCAGCATGAGTTGTCTTTTTTCCTTCCTACTCAGCAGGCTGTTATTTGTGGTGAGGGGGAGCCTAGAAGTTCTGTTGATAAGGAGTCGGATATCGGTGGTCATTTGGACAAAGCTGATCTTAAGACTTATTCACGGCGTCAGAAAGAGCCGGCTTCTCTTGTGCCACCAAGTCAATCATCATCTGCTATGCCAGTTCCACACCCAGTGTCCACCAACTCTTCAGGTAATGATCCTCATCTAATTTCTTCACCTGTTGTTGATGGTCCTATTACGGATGATTTGAGTCTTCCTATTGCTCTCAGAAAGGGGGTTAGAGCTTGTACTCAACACCCTATTTCTAAATTCGTGTCATATGATTCGTTGTCTTCTCCGTATCGTGCTTTTGTTTCGTCCCTTTCTTCTGTGTGTATTCCGCAGGGTTGGAAAGAAGCCATCAATGATCGTAAGTGGAAGGTAGTTATGGTAGAAGAGATGCAAGCTTTGAGTAAAACTAACACATGGGAGTTGATGTCTCTTCCAAATGGGAAAAAACCAGTCGGATGTAAGTGGGTGTTCACCATTAAGCACAATGCAGATGGGACGATTGAATGGTACAAAGCAAGACTAGTGGCCAAGGGATTTACCCAAACATATGGAATAGATTATCAAGAAATTTTTGCCCCGGTAGCAAAGATGAATTCCATTCGGGCTATTCTGTCATATGCGGCTAATTTGGGATGGCCTCTACAGCAACTAGATGTGAAGAATGCTTTTCTTCATGGGGATTTGGAGGAGGAGGTATATATGGATGTACCTCCAGGATTCTCATCTCAGTCTACAATTGGAAAGGTTTGTAGATTAAAGAAGGCTTTGTACGGTTTGAAACAATCTCCTAGAGCCTAGTTTGGTAGATTCCTCAAGGCAATGCTGGGATTTGGGTATCAGCAAAGCAATGCGGATCACACCTTGTTTGTCAAACGCAATGTACATAAGATAACAGTGCTTATTGTATATGTGGATGACATAGTTGTGACAGGTAATGATGAAAAGGAGGTGACCCATCTCAAGATGCAGAGTTAGCCAAGGAGTTTGAGATAAAAGAACTTGGTCCATTGTGATACTTTCTTGGGATTGAAGTTGCTCGGTCTGATAAAGGCATCTTTATTTCTCAAAGGAAGTACATTCTAGATCTTCTTGAGGAAACGGGCATGTTGGGCTGTAGACCAGCTGATTCACCAATTGAGACTAATCATCATCTTTGTAGTGGAATTGGTGAGCTTGTGGAGAAGGAAAGGTACCAAAGACTTGTGGGAAGACTGATATATCTCTCATACTCGTCTAGATATTGCCTATGCAGTTGGGATAGTGAGTCAGTTTATGCATGATCCTCGTGCAACTCATTTGGATGCAGTCTATCGCATTTTGAGGCACCTTAAATCTGCCCCTGAAAAATGAATTTTGTTCTATAATCATGGTCACTTGCGGTTGGAAGCGTTCACAGATGCAGATTGGGCAGGCTCTATAGATGACCGACGCTCTACCTCCAGTTATTGTGCTTTTGTAGGGGGAAATTTAGTCACATGGCGTAGTAAGAAGCAAGCGGTCGTTTCTAGATCTAGTGCTGAAATTGAATACAGGGCTATGGCACATGGAACATGTGAACTAATGTGGCTTCAATCTTTGTTGAATGATATAGAGCTTGATTAGAGTGGTCCCATGACTTTGTATTGCGACAACAAGGTTGCTATTAGTATTGCACACAATCCTGTTCAACATGATCGGACTAAGCATATTGAGATTGATAGACATTTCATTAAGGAGAAATTGAATAAGGGTTTGATATGTATGCCTTTTGTTAAGTCTGAAGATCAACTGGCGGATGTTTTTACTAAGGGTCTTAGTAGTAAAGTCTTTCACCCTATTTGTTGCAAGTTGGGCATGAGAAACATCTTTGCACTAACTTGAGGGGGAGTGTCAAGTGTTAGGGGTAGGTTGGTCTTTATGTATTATTCTTATTAGTATAAGTAGGGGAGCTTCTATACACACACTTAATCCCCTCTATACACACACTTAATGATATTTAATTTTATAACAATTTTATCCCTAAGTGAAATTACTATTTTAGACATCTACCAAATTCATCTCAATGCACACATCCAGACTTCACGTTAAAACTGAAGCTCCTCCAGGTTCAGCTTCTTCCATTGAGGTAGAAGTGAATGCACTCATTCATTAAGCTCCAAGTTCAGCTTCTTCCATTGAGCTAGAAGTGAAAGCACTCATTCATTAAGCTCAAAGTTCAGCTTCTTCCATCTGAATTAATGGTTTTTTTTTTTTCTAGCGTCGTTCGGATAACCAGAACCGAATTGTGTTATTTGGTTCGGAAATCTACTACCGAAATAATTATTTATTTTCGGAAGTTGTTGTCCGAACAAACTAATAAATTTCGGAAGTTGTTGTCCGAACAAATTATTTAATTTCGGAAGTTGTTGTCCGAACAAAATTAACTTTTACAACATTCAACTTCTGAAAGTTGAAAATAAATTCGGACAACTACTTCCGAATGAAGTAAAAAAAAAATTTTGCAAGTAACTTTTAATGGTCGATAAAAAAATTTTAATGGTCGATAATTTTTTTTTTTTGCAAGTAACTTTTAATACAAATTATTTATCACTCAATAAGAGATTACCACAAATGTAAAAAGAATATACATAAGAAGGGAGAGAAAAAAAAAAGAAAAAGAAAAACACTGTTCGAAAGTTTAAAACTGAAAGTATATATACTGTTCGGAAGTTGAAATCCGAAACAAAAAATTAATTTCGGAACTTGATTGTTGTTTGAATTTAATATATTCGGAAATTGACTGCCGAAATAATAAAAAAGTTTCGGAAATCTACTGTTGAAATAAATCATCAATTTCGGACTCCTACTTCCGAACAAATGAATTAATTTCGGCAAACCAGTTCCGAACAATTTGTTTACACTCCGTGGGCCTTCGTCCGTTTTCAAAATGATAAAAACAAAACTCTACATTTTGATTAATTCATTTGTGATTTATTTCTACAGTAGATTTGTGATTTATTGTTACTGACAAAGGTTGAAGATGAAAGCTGTGTGTGTGTATTTGGGGATGAAAGCTTTGGGGATGAAAGCTGTGTGTGTGTATTTGCACACGGTAAACTTCAATGGGTATGTGTATCCTCAAGGTTGAAGATGTAGTTTAAGCTTCAATGGGTGTGTGTATCCTCAAGGTTGAAGATGTAGCTTAAGCTTTAATGGGTGTATGTATTTGCACCGTTGGGAGAGAGCTGGGTTTGGGGTCGGGGGGATTGTGTGTGTGTGAGGGCAGATGTGGAATAAATCGTGTGTGTAGTGAGTAGATTAATTAGGAATTAATTTTTTTGGTGTGTGTAATGAGAAAGATGTGCATAGAGAATATTTGGTGTGTGTAAATAGATGCTCCCTATAAGTAGTTATGTGTAAGGGGGAAACCCTATACTTTTTGAATCAATATTATCCAGCAACTTTCTCTCGTTCTATTTCTTCTTCTTCTCATCTATACATTCAACAGAAATCAATGCCCTTACTCAAGATACAGTTGTGTCACCAGATGGTTTGTGCAATAAATTTCAAGCTCTAAACTCCGTCATTATTTTTTTCAATGACATTTCTGTAATTTTTGTATGTAGGCAGTTACACCTCTGATTTCTCTAGTGGGTTTTGCAGCCTTAACTTTTGATGATCTCGGTATTATGCCGCATAAGCTGAAGGGATATCCTGTTGAGTTTCTTATCCAATACCGTAAGGGTGGGCCACGATATGGCTCTACTGTCAGCGAAAAAGTATCTCCAGATGCATGGCCATCAAAGTCTTCGGTTCTTTAATTTTGAACGTGTTTTTCCAATCTTGACACCTTCGAATGCATACCTCTATTTCTTTATACAAAAATAATTGCTATTGCAAAGCTTCTGCTTCGATATATTCATGATTTATGAGAAAATATTTTGTTATCTTAAAAAATGCTGTTAATTAATTTCTTAGATCTGTGATTAATTTATATGATAACGGCAACCTTAATTTCCATATTGATTTTTTTTTTTTTGGAAAAATTTCCATATTGATTGATGAGCGAGTCTTTTAACCATAGGCTTCCAGAGAGTGGTTTTTGTTGAGACATGTAAGAATAAAGGAGGAGGTTCCTTCAATGATTGCATTGTATAATTTTGAGAATACTCTGATCGCTTCTTGTTCTAGTAAGGGGCAGTATTTGGCCTGCTTGTCTAGCCTTAGTTTTAATACAAGTGAAGGAACAAAATTTGTATTTATGCATGGTTTGGAATGGAGTACCCATCTGTTTGCTCTTTTTATTTATTTATTTTTTCTTGACCGAATGGACTACCCATATGTTTGTTCGATGGGTAGGTTCTAAAGTAATTCCTTCCAGTTGGATTTTGAGGCAGACATATGGCTTTTGAAGCCGACCCTGGATTATGATGGAGAAGAGTGTTGATTAAGTCATTCCAAAGGAATGTTACTTTGCTTGTAGTTAAAGAAAAGTACACATTACTGATGGAGTATTCAAAGAATCAAGCTGTGCGAAGTGGGAAAAGTCCACAATGAAAAACTTCTGGGGATGCAAACAAGAGGAAGAAGCTGCAACTATCAATCTATTGAAATTAATCAGTCATCTCATGTCCGGACAAAGCGGCTATGGATCTTTTGAACGTGTCAATCTAGAAGGAAAGAATGTTGGTGCAGCAATGATCAACCGCCGTGGCATTTCTGGTGAGTCACCCAATTGTTGTAATATAAACATTTACATAAACAACAATATTCAGGGGGTGAACAACTCGGTTCTTGTTGGTAGTGAGGTAAAAATGGGAGACCCCGGTGTGTGCTTGTCTCTGAGTGATGTAAAGCTGGGTAAGGCATTTCTGGAGCCAAAAAAGAAGAGTTCTAACCTTGGGTTTTATGGGATGTTTCTATTAGTGGCCATTGCTATTTTCTTGTTGCGATCGTTGTTTTAGCATTAGATCTGTAGATTCAGATCTTATCAAGCCAATTGCCAAACACAGATTCAAAGGTCAGGCTGAATTATCCTATTTTGTTGCTCACAATTATCATTTTCCTTTAAAATTTTGGATTTCTCTTGACGGGTATCCTATTTTGTTACGCAATTTTTGTTGAGTGCGACACTGCAATCTGCATTTCCATATTGTAATGAGCCGATGGGTTTTAAAATGTATTGAAGTTTCATCTTTTCAATTAGACTTAAATGAGCTTCAGTCTAACTGATATTTAATACCTTGGATTTCATCTAAGATAAGTTTATGAGTAGATTTTTAATTTATATTAAAACTTTGTTTATAATAACGAGTCAAACGAGTTGAGCATGCATACTTTGATTCATTTTAAAGCAATAATGGCAACATCCATGGTGTTGTGTTTGGAAAGAGATGGATCTCTGTCTGGGGACATATGAGTTTTGTGGTCATTTTTCTTTGGAGTCCCACAGATGTCGGGCAGTGAGGAAGAAAGGATCCTTTCTCTGGAGTCCCATAGTTTTCCATCGTTTTAACTCATAGTGCACAAGTTTGTCTTGTTAGTCTTGAAATTGAGTTACACATACTATGACAGTTATACACTTGTAATGAAACACCTAGTCATCTAAACTAAACCAAACGGTAAAAGAATTTTGAAGCTTGCCTTCCTTCTTCTCCTATTGGGTGGGCAAACGTGGTGCAAGTAACTAGACAATAATGCATGGTATGTTTGGGGGGTTGTTGGGGTTGAGAATTGACAAGGAAGGTGTGTGGTGGAGTGGCATCCACGTTAAATACCTTTCCAATCTTTTGACATGGTCTTCTTAAGGAACAACCATCCACTTCTTTTCATGCATGTTTACATGCAATAATCCATATGTTGTTGATAGGATTAGAGACGATTATATTTCCCATTTATATATTTTTATTGTTTCTTAATTCATTACTTGTTTCTTAATTCATTACTTGTTTTGATTATAGAATTAAGATTGATAGTTTATTGGTATTTGTTAATCTTATAAATGGTAAAATTATCAATATCACGTCTCCTGTGAATGCATTTTTTTTCTTTACACGGACTATTCTTCAAGTTTTAAAAAATATATTTAGTCTCATAAAATTAGCATAATCACATTGATTTTTTCCTTAGTCATGTTAAAGCAATGGAATTAATGAAGATAATTGGTAAACATAAAAAAAAATATAAATTTTAATATAAAAGAAACGATATCTTTGTTCGATTTATATATTTTAATATAAAAGATTTGATGTTTAATTTTATAGTTTCGTAAGAAGGTTAATTAATGCATATAAATTGATAATGCCAAAGTAAATGATGCATAGATATAAGAAATATGCATGCATTTTATGAATTATATTTATTTAGTTATTTTAATTTTATTAATCTAAAACTGTCAAATTCATATCTAAAATTCATAACTAGAATATTATATTCTTTAAATGAGTTATATCAAATCAATTCATTTTAAATTCATATGTTCCATTTATTATTTTTTATTTATAACTTGGGATTGTTTTGAGAATTAATTTCTTAAATAATTTTCATATTAAAAATACGTTAAAAAGGAGCAAAAAAATATTTTTTTTTTACTATTTAACTAAAATTTGAACCTTCAAAATAGGCCTTAATGTAATTTATTCAACTATTAATGATGAGTAAAGTTTCTACCAAATATCTTGTATAAGTGTGAAACTCACATCATGTGAGTCTTATGTGAATTTCACACTCATATGATATATTTGATAGAAATTTTAATAAAATTTATTCAACTATTAGAGTGATGATGAGTAATGTTTCTATTAAATGTCTCACATGAGTGTGAAACTCACATCATGTGAGTCTTATGTGGATCCCACACTCATGTGATATATTTGATAGAAATTTAATAAAATTTATTCAACTATTAATGATGAGTAATGTTTCTACCAAAATTTCTACCAAATGTCTCATATGGGTGTGAAACTCACATCATGTGAGTCTCATGTGAATCCGACACTCATGTCATTAATTTGATAGAAATTTAATAAAATTTATTCAACTTTATTCAACTATTAATGATAAGTAATGTTTTTATCAAAATTTCTACCGAATGTCTCACATGTGTGTGAAACTCACACCCTGTGAGTCTCATGTAAATCTCACACTGATGTAATATATTTAGTAAAAATTTTAATAAAATTTTTAAAATTTCTAACCTTTTTATTAATGATAGTTTCACATAACAAAATCGATTTCACATGATTTTTTTTTTTAAAGAATTGAATTCGAAGTTTTATGGACGGCCAAGATGAGCCAGAGATGCAGATCTATCTCCATCTTTCACAACGTCTCAGCCAATGCAATTACTCCACGTAGACAACCAGAACTCCACTCCCAAAAAAGCCCTCAAATCAGGCTACGTGATTTCAGGAAACCGACGTCATCAGGGGTCCCACGTGGCACCAAATCCAGCGGTCACCGACACCAGAACACCCCACCCCCAGCGCACCATTCTAACTTACGCGTCCTTTTTCACCTCCTGCTTATATACGCCTCCTTTGTCACCTTCTTCCACCCTATCTCCCTCTCTCTATATCTAACAGTGAATGCAATCAGTCAATCACTTCAAAAGTTCTTACATGATCTTCTTCTCTCTCTGCAACTCTACGTGTATAGGTAAGTACTCATTTCATCGACCAATCTTTGTTCGGTTTTGCAGTTAAATTTTAGTTCTACTCGTTTTAGTTCGATCTGTTCCAATTTTCCCTGCTCAAAATCTGCAGCAGATCGAACTAAATTCAGTTGATTTTTCTCGTGATTCGTGCTAGTTCATTTTCATCACATACGGATCTCTTATATTCAGATTCGATTCAGTTTTTTTTTTTTAGTTTCTTATTATTATTTGTTCGCTGTTCGATTCATAAGAAATCCGGATGATGAACTGTTCCGATATATCAATAGTTTTTAGCCTTAATTGTTGAGTTCCAGAACCAGAATCGAAATTAGGGTTTGGGTTTTTGGTGTGTCTTGAAGTGTTGAATATAGGGATTGGGGGTTTTTGTTTGCATGATGTTGTTATTGAGGTGAGGGTATTTGGTTGTTTGTTTGAAATCTGATGAGACGTCGCTCGCCGACGAGCTCTCCTGTTGATCATATGGAGAAGGGTACTGGAAAGAATCAACAGTCCCGGCTTTGTTTGTTGGCGTTGTTGTCTGCTTTCTTCTGGTTCTTGTTATTGTACTTTCATTTCGTTGTCCTAGGAGGCAGTACAGTGAGTGATCTAGCACAGTTGAATTCCATTTCTGTTATTTCTGAGTCACTCAATACCCAATCGGTCAGTGCCAGCCTTAGAAATCCCCAATCAACACCCATTAGTCATCCGAATGATGCCCAACCAACACTTGTTACTCGGCCTAGCAATGCCCAATCATCTCCTATTAGTCGCCCGAGCAATGCTCAACCATCTTCCATTAGTCATTCGAGTAATGCCCAACCAACCCCTGTTAGTCATCCAGCAACTACTACCCAACCAAAGTCACAGAACTTCCCTTTTATGAGGGCATTAAGAACAAAGGAGAACAAGAGCGATCCGTGTGGTGGGAGGTATATATACGTGCATGACCTTCCTCCAAGGTTTAATGAAGATATGCTTAAGGAGTGTAGGAGTCTCAGTCTTTGGACAAACATGTGCAAGTTCACTACAAATGCCGGGTTGGGCCCCCCGCTCGAGAATGTTGAAGGAGTGTTCTCAGATAGTGGATGGTATGCAACAAATCAGTTTGCTGTCGATGTGGTCTTTAGTAACCGAATGAAGCAGTATGAGTGCTTGACAAATGACTCTTCTCTTGCCGCTGCTTTTTTTGTACCTTTTTATGCCGGTTTTGATATCGCACGGTTTCTTTGGGGGCATAACGTATCAATGAGGGATGCTGCTTCTCTTGCTTTGATGGATTGGCTAGAGAAGAGGCCGGAGTGGAGTATTATGGGAGGAAAAGATCATTTTCTTGTTGCAGGAAGGATTACTTGGGATTTTAGAAGACTGAGTGATGTAAATTCAGACTGGGGTAACAAACTTCTCTTCTTACCCGCTGCAAAGAATATGTCCACACTGGTGGTAGAATCTAGCCCATGGAATGCAAATGATTTCGCCATCCCATATCCCACTTACTTTCATCCAGCAAAGGACGCTGATGTGTTCACTTGGCAGGACAGGATGAGGAAATTGGAGCGGAAGTGGCTTTTCTCGTTTGCTGGTGCCCCACGGCCTGGCAACCCCAAATCAATTCGGGGACAGATCATTGATCAGTGCAAGAACTCGCAGGTCTGCAAACTGTTGGAATGCGATTTTGGGGAGAGCAAGTGTCATTCTCCAAGCAGCATAATGAAGATGTTTCAGAGCTCCCTTTTCTGCTTACAGCCTCAAGGTGATTCATACACGCGGAGATCTGCTTTTGATTCAATATTAGCAGGTTGTATACCTGTCTTCTTCCATCCCGGTTCTGCATACACACAATATACTTGGCATCTTCCACAGAATTATTCTCAGTATTCGGTATTAATTCAGGAGGACAGTATTCGAAAGGGGAATGTTAGCATAGAGGAAAGGCTGAGTCAATTTTCTCCTGATCAGGTAAACCAAATGAGGGAGGAGGTTATAAGTCTTATCCCAAGGCTGATATATGCAGATCCTCGCTCTAAGTTGGAGACTCTTAAAGATGCCTTTGATGTAGCTGTGCAGGGAGTTATTGACAAAGTTACAAGGTTAAGGAGAGACATTATTGATGGTCGTACAAATGATGATTTTATTGAGGAGCTCAGTTGGAAATATGCTTTGTTAGAGGAAGGACAATACATTGGTCCTCATGAATGGGATCCTTTTTTCTCAAAACCAAAAGGTGGTAATGTGGATTCCAATGATGCATCAGCAGAAGCAGCAAAAAATTCTTGGAAGATTGAACAAAGAGGACACTCGTGAGTTGGCCACATTAATTTTGTTGACCAAATTTCTGACACCCAGTGAATACAATCTGGAGCTTAAACTGGATGCTACACCAATAGTTAGATTTGGAATGCAGGTATGAGCTCTTATCAGGGCCCTTGTTGGGAAATAATTTCAGAGTTAAATCTAGTTTGTGTCAACACAATCTTGTCTAAATGCTAAGCATACAAATATATGTATTTTCTGCGACAAGTATAAATAGATGTTTGATCTTTGTTTTGAATTTTTTTTTTTTACTTGTTAAAAAGTCTCATTTTGAATTTTTTGTAGCGATTCCTTGTACTGTGTTTAATAATGATACTTTCATCCATCTGTAAGCCTTTTTGTTTTTAAATTTCCTCTTGTGGAAAGTGTTTCATACTATCTGTTTTGGCACTTGACCTATTGAACTAGGTGTAGCAGTGTGTGTGAGTGTGAGCATGTGCGGGCGCACGTTGTGTGTTGTGGTTACATGGGTCCTGAGGGCAATGCTTTTGAAGGGTAGTTAAAGTTATGCCTTAAGCCAGCCATTTATAATTGTTTACAGGTATTTAAACCTGTTTGAAACTTGGTCTCTTCATTTTTTGCTTCTAATACACGTGAATGTCTATTTGAAGTTTTGGGGAAGGGAGCCCGTCAAACTGTGGTATCCTTTTTTGCAACTTGCAAGGATTATTCATCCTTTTCGACCATATGTCCTGTTAGTGGTTGTATAATTCGTATAAAAGTGAGGCAGCTGACGATTGATAGTTAACATGGGATAAAATGAAACTGATTTAAGTTAAAAGAGCTCTTAGCTCTACAATTAGATGTTCTCTATATATTATGACAAAACTTCAGTATTTTGCAATCAGGACTATTGGAAGTGAAGTTACTTTAGTGGGTCTACAAGATTCAGTTCAACATATTCTATATATATATATATATTATCTTTATAGGAATTCTACTACTGAAATAGTAATGTTCCTAAATTGTTTCCTGCCATCCCCAAACTAGAAATCATTAGTGCCGCTGATTCTGTGAATTTTGTCCTCTCTTTTGTTATGGACTTAAACCCCCATCATCATCATTTGTTATTTATTCAGTTTCTGCCATTAAAATAACTACTTTTGGAACGTCACTCGCATGTAGAGAAGACAAGCTTGGTAGCCAAGTCATTTTTGTGTTGGAATTAGAAAAGAAAGCACGCACGTGAGAGCAACCACTAGTTTCCATGGAAAAAGGGAATGACATGAAAGTGAAAATGATGGGCTATACTTTGAGATCAAGAGAAGCTGGGGATATAATAAATCCAGATGAGTTTGCAGTGACCATGTGAGTTTTTCATTCTTTCTTTCTTTTGTAGGAGTAATAATTGCGTTGATTGATTAATATTGATAATAAAGGGAGGTGAAAAAGGTTTTGTTTGATAACTATTGGTTCCTTCCCCTGTTATTCCTTACTTGCCTCTAGGTAGTAGGTACCCCTAGGATATCCTTTCTTTTTTTTGTAATTCACACACAAAGAGAGTAAAATAATGGGGGCCTGCTGAATATATTAGCAGTGAGGGAAAATCTAATTAGGTTCAGGCAGGCGCACACAGAGACAGAGAGAGAGAGACCTTTCTCCAAGAAAGTAGTAAAAAAATGGGAGCTGGTTGAATATATGTGTATATATATTAAGATTGAGGGAATCTAGTTAATGTTGGGTTGAGGGAAAGCTCTACTTTTGTCGGGGACTTGCACATTCGTTACGAAAACACATTATTATTATTATTATTATTATTAGCTGGAAATGCCGTCTCCCTTAATTTTAACTCACTTCTCTGGAAGCGGAGTCTGTTGCGCATTAAACGGCACTGTTTCTGTAATTTTTGTTTTTTAATAAAAAAAACAGGTGTTTTCTTCAACTAAATTTGACTCAACTCAAGTTTAAAGTGCCAACGGGTTCAGTTACCTCTGCCTTTTTTTAATTCCTTCATTGCTCGCCTCTTTTGTTTGGAGACAAGGTTATTATTCCCTTTCCTAGGGTTGTTTGTGGTTCAGTTGCGCTTGACAAACCTTCAATCCGCAGCCGTCCGTCGGATTGACGGATGCAGATTGATGGATAGATGTGAATTTGTTTGGTTGTTTAAATTTTTACAAATTTTGAACATAATATAAAAATTTGTCAACGTTTTGTTTTTTGGATAATAATCTAACTCAACGTAACAAAAAAATTATCAAGTAAATTGTCAAATATCAATAATAAATACATATAAGAAAACTTTGTATTATCAAAACTATTTCATTACTTTTGTTTTTCAAAAATTATTTAATTTGATTTTTTTTAAATGACAAAATTAAGTTATATATTTTTCACACAAAAATATCAAATATTAACACTTATCATTTGATCAAAGGGTTTTTAAATTAAAAACAAATTGAAAACTCAACAGAATATTTAAACAAATTGAAAACACAGTCTTATAAATTACTAAGAGTGCTTGCGGTTTGGCGGATCGGTTGCGGTTAAAAGAATTTCAAATCTACAATCCTTCTAAAACTAGGCAAATTAAAAAAAATCAATCTGCAATTATTCGTTCTTCATTACGCAACTGTCCAAAATGCGGCGAATCAGTTCGGTCGGTTAGAGAAGTAAATTTTATTTTATTTTATTGATTTTTTTAAAAAAATATATAATAAAAAAAAAATAAAAATGTGATATGATCTAAATAAGGGAATAAGTTAAGTTTTTTTTTTTTTTTTTTAAGTGGTCAAAATAGACCTGAGCCTCGACAATGAGCTAACCGGCCTGGTCCGATCTTAAAATTTTAAGGCCCAAGCCCAAGTTCATAGTTTTGAGTAGTCCACTGATTGGACCCGGCCTGTCCCATTCTTGATTTTTAAAGCCTTAAAAATATGAGTAATGGCTTTGGACCCAGGTTGGCCCACCTTTTAGGGTAAGGTTAAGTTGGGCCATCTTCGGGCTGCGGTCGAGCCCAGCCATGGGCGCGGCTCTGTCGTTACAACAACCTTGCTGGTACACCCAGTGGGGATTGACCCCCAGTGACGTGGGGCTCCCCCACTGGTCAGCTTTTCCTTTTTTTTTTTTTATTTTATTTCAGGCCAATCACCCAGTGACACGTGGCACTGGGTGTCACTGGGTGTAGTGTTTACTGGGTGTATGAGGCATTTTTGTTCGTTACAAACACAACTAAATATTCATTCACGAGAAAAAATAAATTAAAATTATTTATAGATATTCATTTGTTATGTGTAATTGAATTGAAAATATATTTTTTTATTTTTTATTTTTTACAAATAACTATTCATTTTCTTTTATTATTAAATGCACTCCCCTAATTGAATGTTGAGGTGAAAATATCGCAACACAAAAATCTTCAAACACAATCGTATAATTAAAAACTAGTAGCAACCCACACAATCGTATAATTAAAAACTAGTAGCAACCCGTGCTATGCACGGGAATGTATAATTTAAATAATTTATTATAGTTATTTTTGTATAATAAAATAAAAAATTCTTATAAATTTAAAATATAACAGGAAATTGTAACTAAGAAATATTTTGAATATCATAACTATCTCATACCTAAGTTCATACATTCATTTTTTTTTATAAATTTGTCATTTAAAAATTGATTATAAAATTATCTTAGTCCAAGTAGGTCATTTAGCAACTTGAACTATATTTCTATAAGACATTATTATAACTTTAAAAACAAATAATGTAAAAATGGGTACTATTACAAATAATGTAAAAATGAACACCACTACAAACAATGTAAAAATGTTCAGAGCCGGCTTTAAAGAAAACAACAAAAAATGCACCTAGTACATATACACATAGGTACTAAAAAAGAATGAAATTCATCAAACCCTTGAATCCTACAATTGGTTAACTAATTGTGACATTGTTGATGGTTGAATGCAACTCGAATCTTAAACGCAGAGCTTGAACAAAACTTTATACTCAATATGCAAACACTAAAAAAACTCTATGATGTGTTAGAATATATAGCTAAAATATGAAGCATTTGAAAAATAAGATAGAAATGAAATTGAAGATCATTATCAGATAGGAATAAATTTGAAGATAATTATTAGATTTAAGATTAAAATAAATTTAAAAAAGGGATCATATGAACAATATAATAAAAATAAAGTTGGAGATAATGATAGGATTGGGGATTAAAAAAAAAAATTTAAAAGGAAGAAATAAGAAATAAAGATAAATGAAGATACAGGAGAAGATTAAGCAAAATAAAAAATAAAATAAAAAGAGATAAGGAGTCTTAGATAATAAAAGATTTTAAAAGTTAAAAATTTAAAATAAAAGCAATATTAAGAGGGAAAAAAATGTGTTTTATTGGAGAAAAATAAGGATAAAGGAAAATTTAAAACATAATTTTGAGAGAGTGACATGTAAGAAAAAGAATATCAACTGTTTGAGAATTAAGTATTGAAACTTTGAAAATTTTAGAGTAGATACTATATTTTCTTATATATAGTATAGATATAGATATATAGGTAAAAAGATAGATATCAAATCTAATTTGAAAAAAGATAAAAATAAAATAAACATCCTAAAAAAAAAAAAAAATAGAGAAATGTGGGAATTCGGTTGCTGATAATCAAAATTTTTAAAAAGATAAGATATTTATGAGAGATTATGTATGAATAGAAGATAATTTAATTTTTGTTGTATCAAAATAAAGGCATATATATTTTCTTGAATAGTAGCAAAATAAATTTACACTTTTAATAAAGTTGTAATAGAATAAAATATATTTAATTTTTAAATTGCATGCTTGATGATGATTTTTTTTTTTTTTTTAAATACATTGATAGAAAATTTTGAAATTGCTGGTAGTCAATTGTTATCATTGTAGCTTACAAAAAGAATTTAATAGTGGTCAATCATTAACCAATAATTTAGGATGAAATCATGGATAGCCAATAAAAAATTAATACTTAGCAACTTAAATGTTGTAAAAATAAAAATAAAAAAAGAATTGGAAAATTCAGAATAAAGTATTGAAATTCCTCAAATCATGTAGTTAGATATTTTGGTTAATTTTAAAATTTAAATGTTAAATCCAATAATATTATGCTATGTGTAATAATTCAAAATTTAGATAATACACTAATAGATTTGAGCCACTTTTTTTCTTTCTAATATTGTAAAAAAAAAAAAAATCAAAATTTTAAATTAGACATGTTTACATAGAATTTAAAGATTTTAAAATTTTAAATTAAATATTGTTAGATGTACCAATCACTTTAAGCCAAATATATTTTTAAAATTGAGAAATTGTGTTTAAGGTTTTGAAGCTGTTGTGTATGATTGTATTGTTAAGTGGGTGTATATTGGTTGTAGATGATCCGAAGAACTCTCATTTGAGAGAACTTGAAGGAGTAAATGTGAGATTAACTTTATGGAGAGCTAATCTTCTTGAATTCGAGAGTTTGCACGAAGCCATTAATAAGTGTGATGGTGTGATAAACATGAGATAAAATAAATTAAATTAAATTCAAGATTTAATGAGTTTCGAATCTAATTAAATTGAAAAACAAAAAGAAAATTAAAAATTTTAAAGTAAGCAAGCTCAAATCATGCAAAATGTAATAATAAAGAAGATGAAAAGATGTGTAGATGAACTGAAAAATAATGAAAAAAAAGAAAAGAAATATATACACACAAAAGTAATAAATACTGAAAAAGTACATATGAAGTAAGAAATAATATTACACTGACCTTGTAATGATTTTTGCAGATAATCAAACTTGAAAAATATAACAATGGAGAAGATGAGTTATTATGAGCAAATAAAAAATGACTGGAATAAAATGAATAGAGAAACGTGTGTGTGGAAGTTGTAGAAGTTCTTGGTTTCTTTTTTTTCTTTTCTTTTTTTTATAAATTGAGATTGAGAATGAGATAGATATTATTGTGAGTAATAGATATGGATGAATATTTTATTATTTTGAGATAAATATTATTATTAGTGATGGATATGGATGAATATTTTATTATTTTTTAATTTTATATTTTATATAGAGAGAAGGAGTGAGAAGGCTTGAAGAGTGGGAAAGGAGGTGAAAGGAAGTGCCACGTAATATTTTTTTTCTTTAAAATTATGAGAATTTAGGATTCAAGTTATGGAGCCTTTTAACTTAACAACTACGTTTGGTTATATAATATAATAATAATATAATATAGATAGATAGATGTATTGAATACAAATAAACTTGAATTTTGAGGGCCATAAACATTGCCCTAGCGATTCAACCCCTAACCACATAATATTAGAGCCAATGATCATCCAATTTAAAACACATAAATGAAAGCTAATTTGCAAATTGAAAATTTATGTAGAAATCAAATCCAAAATGATGTGTCAAATTGTCAATAGCATTTTTTTGAAATTATGAGTATTTTGATAGGAAATAAATGAATCACAAGAATAGCATTGAAAAAAAAAATTCTATACAAAAATTATGTTAATCACTAAATCATGTGTCTCAATCAGTCTTTTTTCGCTATTATACTATATGCTTAGGAATTTTTGATCCATAAAAAAATTAAGAAAGTTAAAATGTCACAATATGTATCAATCAATCACCTTTTTTTTCTCCCAACTATATATTTAACCAAAAATATTATTTCAAACACTTTTTTTTCCTCACAATAAACTAAAAAGTCAATATCAAGTTTCCAAATGGACCTTAAATTCATAACCGACGATACAATAGTCGTACTGTTTTCATTAAAAACAAATAAAAAATAATTATAAAAAATAAAAATAAAATAAAAAATCTACAGGGAGTCCTGCCAGAGACAAATGGTGAGAAGTAAATAGCAATGTCATTGCAGTGGAGTCACAAGCTGCAGGTGCCAAAGAGCCCCGTGTGTGAAGAAGGCAAAGTAGAGCGTGTCAGTTAATGCGGTTGGAATGAATGAACAATCCACATTCAATTTCATAGTACAGGACAGACATTCACACACTCCAAACTGGGAAACAAAATGTTTTCAAAAACCACTGCTAGAATCAGAATTAAACCCATCCAAAACATCCCGTGAAAACACCCCTTATACGCACCACACTTCAGCTCTGCTCCTCCTCCTCAAACACTCAACAAAAGATCCTCGTGATGAAGAGCCCTCCAATTTCACGAGTTAATCCTTCTCTCTCTCATACCCAATTTTGAATTGTCTGTCTTCCAACACCTTCAAATACCCCTCCAATCGGTTGCCAGAAACATGTCTGAAAAACCAAGCACCACTCCCCTCCTACTGACATTTCCATGGCGGCCAAAACCCAACTCTTCTTTTCCACTCTTGTACTCTGTTTCTTCATTTCCCTCAATAATGCCCAACATGATCTCCAAACCTACATAATCCAACTCCACCCACTTGGATTTACCACCACTTCTCATTCCTCCAAGCTTCATTGGCACCTCTCACTCCTCCAACGATCTCTTTCATCCCAAGAGGACCCTTCTTCTCGCCTTCTCTACTCTTATCACTCCGCCATGGAAGGCTTCGCAGCTCGCCTGTCTAAAAACGAGCTCGATTCATTGCGAAAGTCATGCGATGTCATAGCAATTAGACCAGACCGGCGGCTTCAGATACACACTACTTACTCTTACAAGTTCTTGGGACTAAACCCCACCGATCAAGGTGCTTGGTTTAAGTCTGGATTTGGCCGAGGATCGATAATTGGGTTGCTCGACACTGGAGTTTGGCCTGAGAGCCCGAGCTTTGATGATCGTGCAATGCCTCCGGTTCCCAAGAAGTGGAGAGGGATTTGCCAAGAAGGCCAAAACTTTAGTTCTTCCAATTGTAACAGAAAGATTATTGGCGCGAGGTTCTTCAGCAAAGGTCACAATGTGGCTTCATCCTCACCGTCAGCAAACACTGTTGTCGAATACACATCGCCTCGAGATTCTCATGGACATGGGACTCACACGTCATCGACCGCTGGCGGGGCTGCGGTTCCAATGGCGAGCGTGATGGGAAATGGAGCCGGAGTGGCTCGAGGGATGGCACCTGGGGCCCACATTGCCATCTACAAGGTTTGCTGGTTCAATGGCTGTTACAGCTCCGATATATTGGCAGCAATGGATGTGGCAATTAGAGATGGAGTTGACATACTCTCCCTCTCTTTAGGCGGTTTCCCATTACCACTCTACGAAGATAGCATTGCTATTGGGAGTTTTCGAGCTATGGAGCATGGAATTTCAGTTGTTTGTGCAGCTGGAAATAATGGCCCAATCGAAAACTCAGTGGCCAACGAAGCTCCTTGGATTGCCACCATCGGTGCTAGCACACTAGACAGAAGATTTCCCGCCATAGTTCGATTGGGTAATGGAAAATTGTTATATGGGGAATCCATGTACCCAGGAAATCGAATACCAGGTGCTGAGAGAGAGCTCGAGGTGATTTATGTAAGTGGTGGGGAGAGGGGAAGTGAATTTTGCCTCACAGGGTCTCTTCCAAGAGCAACAGTCCATGGCAAAATGGTGGTTTGTGATCGAGGTGTCAATGGCAGGGCAGAGAAAGGTCAGGTTGTGAAAGACGCTGGAGGTGCTGCAATGATCTTAACGAACACAGCACTAAATTTGGAGGAAGACTCTGTTGATGCCCATGTACTTCCAGCAACTTTGATTGGCTTCGATGAATCAATCGAGTTAAAGAGTTATATGAACTCTACTAGGAGACCGAGAGCAAGAATTATTTTTGGAGGAACTGTCATTGGGAGATCAAGAGCACCAGCAGTAGCTCAGTTTTCGTCAAGAGGACCGAGTTTCACCAACCCTTCGATCCTCAAACCAGATGTGATTGCTCCTGGAGTGAACATCATCGCTGCCTGGCCTCAAAACTTGGGCCCCAGCGCTCTTCCAGAAGATTCTAGACGAGCGAACTTCACTGTCATGTCAGGGACTTCCATGGCTTGTCCACATGTCGGTGGAATTGCTGCTCTGATCCACTCAGCTCATCCAACATGGACCCCGGCAGCTATTAAATCTGCAATCATGACAACAGCGGAAATCACAGACCATTCAGGAAGGCCAATAATGGATGGAGACAAACCTGCAGGAGTTTTCGCAACTGGAGCTGGACATGTAAACCCTGAGAGAGCCATCAATCCAGGACTGGTATATGATATCAGGCCAGATGACTATATCACTCATCTGTGCACCCTGGGATACACAAAATCAGAAATTTTTGCAATTACTCACAGGAATGTGAGTTGCCATGAGACTTTGCTGGAGAACAAGGGTTTTAGCCTCAATTATCCCTCAATTTCAGTAATTTTCAAGCCCGGGAAGACGAGTAAGGTGATTAAAAGGCAATTGACAAATGTAGGGAGTCCTAATTCCATTTACTCAGTGGAAGTAGTGGAACCTGAAGGAGTCAAAGTAAGAGTTAAACCGCAAAGACTAATATTCAAACATACGAACCAGAACTTGAGTTACAGAGTTTGGATTATTTCGAGGAAGAAAATAACAACACAAAATATGAGCTCTACTCAAGGGCATTTGATATGGGTGCACTCTGACAAAGGTCTTTCCAGGGTTAGAAGCCCTATTTCAGTGACATGGGCATCTCAGAAGCAACAGCAGTAATTATGGTGGCTGCAATAATAGCAGTAGTAATTTCAGCTTATAATACCTTCTGGTTTTTGACTTGGAAGGTTGAGACCAATGAAGATCTGATGATCATTTTGTATTTTGAATTCTAGAAGAGGAAACCAGGGCACAATTTTATCATTCAATAAAGACAGAAGAATTTAATATAATTGAAGAATTCTGATAAATGTTTCTTTAAGGCAAAAGGGGTCTCTAAATAAGCAGGTCAGCATAAATTCTCACTATCATTCTTTCTGTCCACTTATCATGATTTTTCAGAGATAAACAAATAATATTCACAGAAATGAAGCCAAAGCAGAACATCAATCTGCCCAAGTATGAGCATTGACTTCAACAAGCTTCAATTAAATTTAACAGCTGTGGTATCAAGAAAACTACAGATCAGTTTGCAAAAGTATCACATGCAAAAATTCTCTACGGAAAATATACACATGCAGATATGCAAGAGAACTAACAATAAGAAAAGATTTTTCGGAAGATGAAATCAATGCGGCTGTTTAATGTGTATCATGTTAGACAAGCTACATTTATTGATCATGTTGTTTTTCCTTTTGTAGAGACAACACGTGATAACATGCTAAAGAAACAAGCCCATGAAACCATGAAGGCAATCTGTTAAATGAGGGAACATATAGTATGCATCATCAAGTCTACAAGGACTACAAGTTACTTCAAAATTTGAATTTTCACTTGATCCAGTTACAGTAGATGAAAATGAAAGAAAGGAAGGGAAATAGGATATACATTGCCTCATTTTTTGATGAACTACAATCCATTCTAATTAGCATATCTCTCCATGAATCTCATCAATCTATCCCACGCTATTGGACTTCGCGTTATGTACTTTGCTTCAGTCATTTCAGAAACATTGACAAACTTGGCACTTACATCAACTGACTGAAGAACCCCATCCTCGTCAATCATGTAGAAGCCAGTGATATCACCAACTTTGCTGGACGAGTCAAAAACAGAGGTTGATCAAATCTGGGGGAGTCAAAAGCCAGTGATATCACCAACATTGCCTCACATCTGGAATTGTCTGTTTGTCGGTTCCTTGAATGAACTGAATTGTAGGTTTAACCATCATTATACCAAGTGTAGGAATTCGATAATTTCTTTTCCTTGAGGCCCAACATGAATGATGCAGTTTCAGAGGTTGAACACTGAACAGGGAGTGTGTGCTTTGATGAACTGCCCCAAGGCCCCCAACTGCCTATGCAAAACCAAAAAATAAAAAATACAGGTGCTGTATTTAACATCAATTGCCAGCCAACAGATTGTACTCAACAAGTCTTCCACTCTCTCCCCCATACAAATTTTTATAATTCCACATAAAATTATAGAGTAATGATATTCAAACTCCATTTTAAACATTTCAGATTCCTTTTGTCTTTTAGCCTGTCACAAAGGGAGTTTGAGAGATACAAGTCAAGTATGATTGTCATTGTGCAAGTATAATAGGGAAATGATAACCACCTAATGTTAATATTTGTGTAAAAAGTGTATATAACTATATAAAAATGTATGAGAATGTGTATTGGAAACTTTTTTTGACATTATTTAGCTCTTAACCAACGCCCAATCGGTGGTTGTTAGCATGACCCTCTATAATATATACTATATTTGCCAACCACTAGTTTATATAATTGTAATTATGTAGAACAATTTGAAGAGAAAATCCACTACTTCTTAGTTTGTTCAAATTGGTGGTGGGTTTTTTTTTTTTTCGATTTTTTTTTTTATTGAATTAATATTGGGTTTATGATGCATTTGCACAATCGCACAAACACTATTTTTTTAAGATGATTTTGTATTGATAATGACGTTATAATGCGAGGCAATTACAAAGCCTATATATATATATATATGTATATCATGAAAAACAATAACATCAATGCCTTCTGACTTTCATTTATTTATTTTTTATTAGAGAATTAGAGTTTAAGTTTTTGCTTGACCCCATCTACAAAAAATTCTGGAGGCACCACCACATGACCCACAGAGAGTTGCTAGGATGAAGGTCTATGAAGTGAGGCAATGTTGAAATTTGTTTTGCTCTATGGGGTATATACACAAACACTTGGTGAACCTCAAGCAAAAAACCATAACTACACATTTCAGCTTCTTGTGTTTCCTAGTGTATACAATAGTATATTATCGCAATAACTACACAAAATCCATAACTTTATCGAAATTAATCAACTGGGGTTTTCATCAACAGCAAATAATCGAATAATAGGTACATGTATTAGGAAAAAGAAGAAGAGTACCTGAAAAAATATCGAATCATGATGTAAACAGCGGGAGATTGGGGATGTGTAGAGAGAGAGAGACAGTTAAATGGAGACTCTGGACATTCTGTGCTTGTGACTTTGTCTGGTATGAAGACGCGGGAAATCTTTGTAGATGGACACGTTGCAATCCTACAATGATTGGACTGAGAGCTATTGGGCCCAAATCTACGGGCCGGTCAATGAATTTGGGCCCAAGCCACTCAAATCCAACCCTTGTCCTTAAGGATTTGGGCTAACATTTTTCACCCGTTTAAATTAATTTTTGGGTTGTACGGCCTTCTTCTTTATTCAACCCGTTTATGTGGGTTGACTCGTCTCAACCCAATGGACTCACACATAATATAGCATTTTAATGATATTTTTCTTTTTTTGATTCAAAGGAAATCAAAGCAAACAAGAGTTCAAGGAAGCCAAAACAACATACCAGAGGGTTCGTTCCTCGCTACACTAACTCCAATCATATTATCTATGAGTAGAATTGTAACTTCAATTGGGGGATCTTCAAGGATCATTACATATTCATTCTGGGTTATTCCCATATAAACTAACATATCAACTACCTTGTTTCCCTCTCTCAATGTGTGACTCGGTGAACAATTACACCTTTTCAGAAGAAACTCTGCATCTTCAATGAGAGCCTTAAAGGGTGAGTTTTGGCTTGGGCCATGTTGAATTGGATGGATGGCTTGTTCTGAATTAGTTTCAATTTCCACATTTGTAACACTTCTTTGGAAGAGTATGGTGAGTCCTCTAGATACTGCTCATATCTCTGCCTCCAAACTTGTGCAATGACCTATCCCATAGCCAAGTGCCTACTTCATCTCGCAAAAGTCCCCTATATCCTGTTTGACCTGGGTCTCTTTTTGAGCAACCATCTGTATTCAACTTAAGCTTGCTCGCAATTGGAAAACATCATTTAATTAGTCTAGGTACAGAAGAATGAGGGTAGAGAGGGGATTGCAAAGCCTCATCAATTATAGCGATTCCGGTTTTGACCCATCACTTAATGTATTCCGAACTCAGGTTAGTATGGTTTTGAATGGTTATTCATATCATGTTTCCCTTGTCTTTCCCTTATCTTGGTTGTCAGGTTGTAATTGTGCGTTTGGAACAGGTTGGTTACTTGTTTTTCCAAACCTTTATTGCCTAGATTTTGGCTCTTCCACTCGAGCGGGCATCCTTACGCTCGAGCGAGTTTCACAAATTTTGCTCCTCCGCTCGAACGACCATTCTTGCACTCAAGCGGGATTTGTCAACTCTCAGTATTTTTTTGCAGGTCTATAAATACTGGGAGAGTGCATTGGACGCTCGAGCGTCCAATCTCACGCTCGAGCGGGGTCTTTCGTCTACAAAACTTATGGAAGTGTGTATCCTACACTCGAGCGCCATTTTTCACACTCGAGCGAAACATTGTGTCTGACACTCGAGCTTCGCTTTCCACGCTCAAGCGAACTGCGTGTATAACAGTCCGTGAAGATGATGTTCTTGTTCACCTTTTCATTTCTCTCTCTCTATCTAAAACTTTCCGAAAAGCTAAATCTTGAGTTTCTCTCTTTAAAACTCACTTTCTCTCTTCTATTTCATCTAGATTTGTTGATCTCATCACCTTGGTGCCTTTGAGAAAAAGGTAGAGCATCTCAAGATCTTCATTTTGATCTGAATAGAAGTGGGTTTCAGTGTTCTTGGAGTTTCGCTCTTGCTTGGCTCGTCTTCTCTCTTTGAGATAGGGATTTTTCTACACTTTCATATATTATTTAGCTTAGATATTTGTCATTTGTGTAACAACAGTGTGATTTGAGGATGTTTTAAGCAAAACCTAGGGTTTGGGTATAAAATGGAAATAGGGGTTTTTGGTGAATGAGAAGAAAATGATTGTGGGTGTTAGATTTTTTTTATTGGCAATCCCGTTTGACAAGGATTTCTATAAGAAGTTGATTTTCTTCCAAAACTATGATTCCTTTTAGATTTCTATAAGTAATTGGATTTCTTCAAAAACTATGATTACTTTTGGATTTTCTATAAATAGTTGGTTTTCTCCCAAAACTATTTAATTCTTCCAGATTTTTTTTTTTTTGTTCTTAAGGTTTATATCTGGGGATATTTTGTTAGTTTCTTTGATTTTTTGATTGAGTATTCAACTCATGGTTTGAAAAGTATACATCAAAGGTTTTGTTTGTTACACAAGAGAGGGAGTTGTTCTTCGGTGGATTCTGAAGAATTCGAGCCTGAAGCTTCGGTAGATTCTGGAGTGACTCATCGTAAAGACAATTCTGAGGTGAAGACGGGGTTGGAAGAGGCACATAGAGGTTGGTTCAATTAAGCGTGGATTCACTAGGTAATTGAGAGTATACCTGTGTAATTCCTTTAAATCTTCTTAGTGGATTGTTTTGTGGCTGTTGCCCGTGGTTTTTTAATCATAGTTGGAGGTGTCGAATTGTGATTTTTCTACGTTAAAATCGTTGTGTTGATTTGTCTTGATTGTTTGATTATGATTGTTATTTATTGCTTAAAATTTATACATAATCACAAATCAACATCTAGGGGATTTCTAGATTTTTCAATAGGTTTTGAAAGTGATGTTGTGTGATGTCAAGATTGTTGATTTTGGCACTTGGTTGAGATTTGGGAAAAAGATGGAGTTTACCCTAGAATGAGTATTATATTTATTTTGTATAAATAAATGAAATTGATGTTGTAAACATAGAATTGGACAAGTATTGAAGTAGATGGTGAAATTGAATATGTCACGACCTGTTCCCTGTATCCAAGGGTTAAGTATCGTAATGGCCAGTAACTGAGGTTACCTCCGGCCAATTTATAAACAAATTAATAAACGCAAGCGGAAGAAATATTTAAGTAAGGGTACCAAAATAATCATTGGAGCTTCTATTTTTATTACAAAATTATATTGACTAAAGGGCCAATATTTACATATAAAAATGTCATAAAAGTGTTGTGTGTGTTTATTCCGCAGCCCTGCGTCTAACATTTTCCAAAAGTTATTTCTGAATTGCATTATTTCTTGAAAATTGGTAAACAACTATAAGCACATGGCAGAATGAGAAATATTATACCAAGAGTATAAGGGACACGAAATAACTATGGATAGTTAGTTAAGCCAAAACATTTAAGATAATTTAGTCAGAACAAATATATCATTTAAGTGGCAGAAATTGAAATACAGATATTATATAAATATATAACCATAACCACGGTACCGAACATAACAGAACAGAACAGAATAGAGGTACGGATTCAAGAGGTGTCTCGTACGGATTCTAGAGGTGGCTCCCACAATAGTGTAGCACTTAGCTCAAGACTGACTTTGGTCCGCATGAGCAAGGTCAATGGATCCATGACAAACAGAGGACCACAAAGTGGTCAAACAGAAGTCAATGATTATTTAAGTCCCCCAAAGCATGGGACTCCCGTGGTGGTATTTACAAAACATAATTATATATAAGGTTATAATCAAATATTCTTTAAAAGTAAAACTAACATATCCATGAGTTTCCTTTTAAGCAAATAGGGTTCAGAAATTAAACTACGTAACTGAAATCTTTATAAAACATAACTTTTATTAATATACTAATAAAATATAACTTGTATAAAATAAATTTTTGTAAGTCAAAATATACGTAAAATACATTTTGGTGACTGAAGGTATAATATAACTCACCTTAACTTTGATACCTTACTCTTTCTTTCCACTACCAAAGACCCTTTTATCTTCCATTATTCTTTTCTTTATTTTCTCTCTTTCTTTTCTTTCCTTTTCTTCTTTCTTTTCTCTAAGCGCCTCCGTATTTATAGGGAAAAAGGTGTTACGTGACAGATTTCAATAATAATTACAAAGATTCATTTTTATCTTTAATAGATATTTAAGATAATTACCTTTTAACCTAATATTTTAATATAATTATATAAATTAATTAATTCTTAATTAAATTACACTTTATCATATACCAATAGAAAATTAATTATTTATTTTAGTACCACACCGATTATTATTATTATTTATATTATCTATATTATTATTATTTATATTTTGACCCCTAAACTTTTAATAATTATATTATTTTACAAAATTACACATAATAATCCAATTCTTAAACAAATCAATAAACGCAAGCGGAAGAAATATTTAAATGAGGGTACCAAAATAATCATTGGAGCTTCTATTTTTATTACAAAATTATATTGACCAAAAAGGTCGTTATTTACATAGAGAAATATCATAAAAAGTGTTGTGTGTGTCTAATCCGCAGCCTCGCATCTAAGACTTTCCAAAAGTTATTTCTTGAAAATTGGTAAACAACTATAAGCACATGGCAGAATGAGAAATATTATACCAAGAGTATAAGGGACACGAAATAACCATGGATAGTTAGTTAGGCCAAAACATTTACATAAACAAATCATTTAAGCAGCAGAACCTGAAATACATATATTATATAACTATATAACCATAACCACGGTACAGAACAGAACAAAACAGAGGTCACAGAAGTGACAGTCAGAACAGAGGTACGGATTCAAGAGGTGGCTCGTACGGATTCTAGAGGTGGCTCCCACAATAGTGTAGCACTTAGCTCAGCACAGCACTTTGATCCGCACAGAACAGAGGTCAATGGATTAAAGGGCCACAAAGTAACAAAACAAAGGCCAATAGTTATTTAAGTCCCCCAAGGCGTGAGACTTTCGTGGTGGTACTTACAAAACATAATTATATATAAGGTCATAGTCAAATATTCTTTAAAATATAAACAAACATATCCATGGATTTCTTTTTAAGCAAATAGGGTTCAGAAATAAAACCACGTAACTAAAATCTTTATAAAACATAACTTTTATTAATATACTAATAAAATATATTTGTATAAAATAGATTTTGGTAAGTCAAAATATACGTAAAATACATTTTGGTGACTCAAGGTATAATATAGCTTACCTTAACTTTAATACCTTACTCTTTCTTTCCACTACCAAAGACCCTTTTACCTTCCATTATTCTTTTCTTTCCTTTTCTTTCCCTCTTTTTCTTTCTTCCTTCTGTTTTCTCTCCAGGCGCCTCCGTATTTATAGGGGAAAAGACGCTACGTGGCAGATTTCAATAATAATTACAAAGATTCATTCTTATCTTTAATAGATATTTAAGATAATTACCTTTTAACCTAATATTTTAATATAATTATATAAATTAATTAATTCTTAATTAAATTACACTTTATCATATACCAATAGAAAATTAATTATTTATTTTAGTATTACACCTATTATTATTATTATTTATATTATCTATATTATTATTATTTATATTTTGACCCCTAAACTTTTAATAATTATATTATTTTACAAAATTACACATAATAATATATAATAAATTATATATTTTCCTAACTGAGATTAAATAATATTAGTATAAATTCTACAAAATAATTAAAAAACTGGGTTGTTATAATCTTCCCTCCTTTTAAAATTTCGTCCTCGAAATTTGTCATATGTAAGCTATCCGTTGCGCACTCTGATATATATATATATATATTAGATGATTAATCTGATAGAAAATAGTACCTCAAAAAAAAACTTTACCAAAAATAACTCACTGACTAATTGTCAAAAATTGTTTGGGTCAAAATAAGAAATAATGAGCGACTTTAAAAACTTTTTACTCGTTTTGTTTATGATAAAAATAGATAAAAGTGAGAACACAATGACAGAATTATATGCAATAATTGAAAATTTTGAGATGAACTTTTTATTGATGGGAAATAGTTTCAAAATTAGTATTTTTAAAATTTGAACCCACTTTTTAAAAAAAACATCAAAATAAATTTTTTTTGAATACTGAACTGAAAATTATATGCATTTAATTATATTATAATTTTGGTAGGTGCTTAAGTCCGACATCTTTCTTTTCTTGTCATTCTTTTACTATAACAAATATAAATTATATTTAATATCCTTCACAAATTAGGCACACTAAAAAAAAATTTATTATATATAATCATATAAAATTATAATATAATTAAATCGACTAACAAAATATAATATTTAGGTATTAATTACCCGCTATCCCACTTCTTAAATGTGCATGTGTCCTATGCTCTAATGATGATTTTTTTTTTTTTTTTATATAAACCATTGCTCTGATACCATTTGTCAGAACCCGTTCTCTGTATCCAAGGGTTAAGTATCGTGATGGCCAGTAACTGAGGTTACCTCCGGCCAATTCATAAACAAATCAATAAACGCAAGCGGAAGAAATATTTAAGTAAGGGTACCAAAATAATCATTGGAGCTTCTATTTTTATTATAAAATTATATTGACCAAAATGCCGATATTTACATATAAAAATGTCATAAAAGTGCTGTGTGTGTTTATTCCGCAGTCCCGCGTCTAACACTTTCTAAAAGCTATTTTTGAATTGCATTATTTCTTAAAAATTGGTAAACAACTATAAGCACATGACAGAGTGAGAAATATTATACCAAGAGTATAAGGGACACGAAATAACCATGAATAACTAGTTAGGCCAAAACATTTAAGATAATTTAGTCAGAACAAATAAATCATTTAAGTGACAGAAATTGAAATACAGATATTATATAAATATATAACCATAACCACGGTATCGAACAAAACAGAACAGAGATCACAAAAGTGACAATCAGAACAGAGGTACGGATTCAAGAGATGGCTCGTACGGATTCTAGTGGTGGCTCCCACAATAGTGTAGCACTTAGTTCCGCATAGCACTTTTATGACATTTTTATATGTAAATATCGACCTTTTGGTCAATATAATTTTGTAATAAAAATAGAAATTCCAATGATTATTTTGGTAACCTTACTTAAATATTTCTTCCGCTTGCGTTTATTGATTTGTTTATGAATTGGCCGGAGGTAACCTCAGTTACTGGCCATCACGATACTTAACCCTTGGGTACAGGGAACGGGTCATGACAGAATATGTGATGTTTCACCTTTGGAAATTTTGAATAAATTATTTGTCATGAGATTGTATATTTGTTTAAAAATATCGGTATTGGGCTATCGGTGGAGGATAACTTTGCTTGTTGTAGAAATTGTATGTGGATTAGGTGAATTGAAATTAGTCCATGGTTGGTTATCATTGAATATGATTATGTTGTGAATACATTATATATGTATAATTATTTGGGAGGAGAAAAGGGATATACTCCATGTATG
The DNA here is from genome assembly GCA_025200525.1 of Camellia lanceoleosa. Taxonomy (NCBI): domain Eukaryota; kingdom Viridiplantae; phylum Streptophyta; class Magnoliopsida; order Ericales; family Theaceae; genus Camellia; species Camellia lanceoleosa. The sequence continues at coordinate 28,236,794 of CM045768.1, read as the reverse complement.
ATTATGTGTTTAAATACATTGTATATATGTGATTATTTGGGAGTGGAAATGAAATGTGCTCCATTGTTTGAAAGGAGAAAGGAGATGGACTCCATTATAATTAAGTTGGCCAAAGTGTCCTAGGTGAAAGTCCCGAAATTATACATGGATGCCGATCCCACGAACGAAATATTCGTAAAATGGCAAATTGAAATTATACATGGGTACCGATCCCACAGATGAAATATCCGTAAAATAGTAGTTTGAAGTGTTTATGTATGACTTATATGATCGGGAAACCATTGAATTGTAGTCTCAGTTTGTTTGTTGAAAAATAATGAAATTGACTCATGAATTGAGGTAAATAAATGAATTGGAGGAAATCGGACTATGATTTGAAATTTGATGTATTATGAGTATAAGAATTTGTGGACATTTTATCACAAGCATTGTATACGCATATTGTATTTATACCTTTGTTAAATTTTATATACTGTGTTAGATGATTCCTACTGGGTCGTGGCTCACCTTATTTGGGAATAACTTTTTCTGGTGTTGGTGACATGCCTCCACTAAGGCAATAGCTTGGAGGAACTTTTGGAAGCAAGAGATTCTTTGCTTTTGATTATTATTTTTTTGTAAAGCCTAGGGCTTAAAATGTATTGAGCGAAGCTTATTTTTTTTGTAACCAAGTCAAGGCCTGGAAATGTGTAAGCCTATAGGGCATTTATTTTTATTACACCTTTTTGTATCATTAACTCTATGTAATGTAAGAACAATACATTCCGATTCATGCTGTTTTTTATATATGTTCTGGGGATGTATTTATGATATTATTTTGGGGACGTTACAACTCTCATGGACATAATCCCTAATATTCTTGAGACTGGCTTGGATTGGGTTCATAAGGTTTACAAAAACCATTTTATTGCGATCTTTCTAGATCTGCCAAAGAGTAACAATAAAAACAAGATACCAGTTTGCCCCATAAAAAGGTTTTTTGATTTTCATATTAAAGAACACCCAATCATACAGAGGCTATTCAAATCCTTTCTCCCACCAAATGTTGCTTTGGATATGGACCCAAATATCCTTAGAGCTAACACAGTCTCTAGGTAAAAGTTGTACAAAATCTGAAGAAGCCATATTTCTCACGAGGCGTAATTGGTTGGTCAACAGTCTCCCCTTTTAAAATAAGTTAGAGAAAACAATTCAATTTTTGAGAAATTTTGACTTTCCAAATCCATTTCCAATCCCTGCCATCCACAATTAGAGCTGAGCAAAATATCGTTAAATTCGCTAAAATCGCATTAATCTATACAGCTCTAATCGCTAATCGTAATTTAAATTTTAAAATTTATAATCTACATTCCAAATCGCTCCACTCCACTATAGTAAATACATAAATACATATATATTTTTTAATCTACAATTAAATATCAAAGTAAAAATGAGTATGAGAGAAATTTAAGATATAAAATTTATTACAAATTAGTAGTTATATATATGAAACATATTATGTAAAATTACTTTGTGTTATATACATAAAAAAATATTTATACAAATTAATGTTATATATTATGCAAATGTATCATAATTAGTTAAAATATTCTTTAATTCGCTAATTCGTCAAAAACCGCCCAAACCGTAATTTGTCAATTTGCTAGTTAGCCATTTGATTTGTAATTTTACTCTCAAACCGTCCGAACCGCACCACGTACATCCTTATCCACAACTGGATTAGTAATGATTTTATAAGCAGAAATAATAGTGAAATTACCACAAGAATGTCCAACCCAGGCAGGTGCATTAATGAAGGTTACAAATCTAAGCTTACAAATCTTGAGAATTCCGTTAAGATCTAGCTGATTAACAAGGGTGGCTAGTCTACCGGTATCCCAATTGCCCTCCTCATCCAAGATTGAGCTAACCTTGGCAATGGAGAGGACATTTTGCTTTGGAATAATTGGTGGTGTGGGAAACAACTTTTATCTCAAATGAACAGCACTTACCAAGAAAATAAAAATTGATAATTCTTACAAAATACAAATCATGAGACATTAAAATATGTTATTTATTTATTTATTTATTTTTTTAAGTACATTGGAAGTTGTAATTATAATTCTGAGTTTGTATTCGGATCTTGGGCCAACCCGGCAAACTTTGAAAGTGAAGTATTTTTTATATTTAAAAATAAATTGTAATTAGTAAATATTTAATCAAATAATTAGTGAGAGATTCATACTATAAGTGCATATTTAATTATGCATATCATCAATATATTATATAAGGAAAATGTGGTTTTTTAGTGAGGAGTATTGTGAAAGTTGCAATATCTCATACTAATTTTTTTCATTTTAAACAATTTAAAAAATCTCCATTAGCTAGCTAATTAGTCTATAATTTATTTGATAATCACACATCGGGGAGAAGAAGAAAAAAGTGAATTGTTTTACTCATATAAAATAAATTTTATATTCTCATTTAATATTATAGTGTTGTACATATTTCAATTTATAATTTAAATTTTAAAATAAAATTTTTAATTTTTAATTAATTAACTTTTGTGTAAGTTGATTAGTTTTTTGACCTAGCTGATTAGGCTGACTCATTTTTTATTTGACTGATTCTTTTATCAAAATATATTGATTAGATTTGTTTGACTCAAAATAAATTAAATATTGACCTAATTAAAAATTGAACGATTGAGATTACTTGATTAAAAATAAACTTCCTGTATAAATAATTGTTAACTTTTATTTTATAATCTTACATCGAAAAAAGAAGAAAAAAATGAGTTATTTTACTTACATAAAGTAAACTTTAATTTTGTAGTGTTGTGTATATTTCAATTCAAGTCAGTTTAAATTTTAAAATTTAAATATCATTTAAAAGTTTTAATTAATTAATTTTTGTATAAATTGGTTGGTCATTTGACTTAACCGATTAAGCTGGACCGTTTTCAATTCGGAACGTTGTGAGAGTAATATCTAATACTAATTTTCTTAATTTTCTTAGTTTTAAACAATTAAGAAAATTTCCATTAAGCTAGCTCATTAGTCTATGATTTATTTGATAATCCCACATCTGGAGAAGAATAAAAAAGTGAATTGATTTACTCTTATAAAATGAATTTTATACTCTCATTTAATATTGTAGTGTTGTGTATATTTCAATTTAATATAATTTAAATTTTAAAATAAAATTTAAAAGTTTAATTAGTTAATTTTTGTGTAAGTTAGTTGGTCTTCTGATCTAACCGATTAGGCTAAATCATTTTTGATTTGACTGATTCGTTGGTTTAACCACGATTGTAGTAGTTTGATTAAAATATATTGATTAGATTTGTTTGATTCGAAATAAACTAAAGAATGATCTGATTAAAGATTGAACGGCTAAGATTGCTTGATTAGAAATAAATTTCCTGTCCAAATAATTGTAAACTTATGTTTTATAATCCCGCATCGAAAAAAGAAGGAAAAAATGGATTGTTTTACTTATATAAAGTGAACCTTAATATTATAGTGTTGTGCATGTTTCAATTCAAGCCAATTTAAATTTTAAAATTAAAATATCATTTAAAAGCTTAATTAATTAATTTTTGTATAAGTTGCTTAGTCATTTGACTTAACCGATTAGGTTGAACCGTTTTTAGATTGTTTAACCATTTATTATTTATTTTATAATCCCACATCGGGAGAAGAAGAAAAAAAAATTGAGTTGTTTCACTTATATAAAATAAATCTTATACTCCAATTTAATATTGTATTGTTGTGGGTAGTTCAGTTCAATACAGTTTAAATTTGAAAATAAAAAATCTAATTAGTCTATGATATGATTTATTTTATAATCCCACATCGGAAAAATAAAGAAAAAGTGAGTTGTTTCACTCATATAAAGTGAATTTTATACTCTCATTTAATATTTGTAGTGTTGTGCATATTTCACTTTAACACAGTTTAAATTTTAAAATAAAATTTAAAATTTTTAATTAATTAATTTTTGTGTAAGTTGATTGGTTTTTTAACCTAATCAATTAGGCTAAATCATTTTTGATTTGACTAATTCATTAATTTAACCGCAATTTTAGCAGTTTTATTAAAATATATTAGTTAGATTTGTTTGATTCCAAGTAAATTAAAGATTGACCTAATTAAAGATTAAATGACTGATATTGTTTGATTCGAAATAAATTTCATGTCCAAATAATTGTTAAATTTTATTTTACACAATCCCATATCGGGAAAAAATGATAAAGTGAGTTGTTTCAGTAGTTATATAAAGTAAACATATGCTTTCATTTAATATTATAGTGTTATGCATGTTTCAATTGAAAATAATTTAAATTTTAAAATAAAATAAAATTTAAAAATTTTAATTAATTAATTTTTATGTAAATTGGTTAGACTTTTGGCCCTGTTTGTTACTGCTTATTTTCAGCTTTCAGCTTAATTTAAGTTGTTTTGATATGTTTGGTTTAGCTTATGCTTATAGCTTATAGCTTTATAGAAGTCAGAAATCAGCTTATTCTTTGAGTGGGGCAGGAGATGCTTTAAGAATAAGCTGGAAATCAGCTTAAGTTGAAAGTTATAAGCTATAAAATTTGTTTAGCGTAAGATGTTTATGTTAGCTTTCAAATTTCTACCAAACAGGGCCTTTGACTCATTTTAAAAATTTTATCAATATATATATATATATATATGTATATTGTTTTATATCTAAAAGGTATGTTTAACTTTTATGGCAAACTTTAATATGGTATAAACTAAAACTAAAAAATTTATAAAATGAAATTTATTTTTATTTTATCATTAACATAAATTTTTTTTGTAATTTAGTCTATTTTTTTTTATCTTTACCAATTATTTTTATTTTATGATATTTATTTTTTATTATAAACTTAAAATATAGAATTAATGACATAATAACGGCAATATATATATTCTAATAAAATGGTTAAAATTTAATTCATTTTAAATTATTTTTTTTATATTTTTTAAATAAATTTTATATTATTATTTAATTTTAAAATTATTTTTAATTATTTATTTAGCCCGTGCACGGCACGTTGCTAGTATATGACGTATAGACGTTGATCAAAAAGCAAACAGAGAGGATAATTGGAGGGAGGCCCACGACAGGGCCCAGAGCCGAAAGAAAATGAGATGATTGGGCCCAATATTACGAAACTTAGAATAACAGCTAGAGTCCTCCGTCGGAAGTGTTTGTGAAGTTATGAGCCGGCTTTGAAAAAGGTATCATAAAACTTTTGACTTTTCCATATATGACTTGGGAATTTTAAAGATTAATATTATAACGATAAATAAATATATAAATGAGAGTAGAAGTCTATGTATATTTTATGAGAATATGTCTTCGGTTCACTAATTAGATTGGACAGCGATATTTGATTTTTTGAGATTTAAATTTCGTTTGTCATAATTTAAAGAAGTCAAAAATTTTATTATTCTATTTAAATTGCATCATCTAAGTCATATCACATTTTTATCACATCACTTCAAACCCAACTTATATTTTATAAAAAGTTAAAAAGTACACTTAGATCATCCCAAACAACTCCTAATTAGGAGTCTTGTTTCGAACATTTGAGTTGTTTATGTTTTATGTTATTATATTTAGATTATTCAAAAAAAAAAAAAAAATCAGAACAATCTAATATCTATAGTCATATAATTATCACGTTTATCTTTTAAGAATTACACTAACAGTTCTTATAGTTTGGGTTTTATGTCACTTTGATTCCTGACCTTTCAATTGTAACACATTTGACTATGAATTTTACATCTTGTTCCAAATAAGTACAATTGAAGATATTATTGCTCAATTTCAAAAGCAAAGCCGTCAATTTGATAAAATATAAACTAATTTAATAAAAATAAATATCAAAAAATATTTTTGAATTTTTCAAAATTATTTCTACCCATTAAAGATAAAATTATCATGATTGCTTCGCAAGATGATAAAGAGCCTATGATAATGCCAAAGGCTTTAGTCCCTTGTTTTTAGAAAGTGGATTAATGTTGCGCAATTTAAGACAAAGTCTTTGAGGATTAACCATTTTTATAAATTGGTTGACTTTCCATTATTACGCGATACTGTTCTAAAGTTATGCGTAATTTGGATAGTCATTGTTGAGGCATAAGGCTCGTTAGATACCGAAAAGTCGCACCATCGAGAAAAGTGTAGACCATGAGGAGACTTCCTCCTGGGGAGTGAGGTTATTTCGACTTAGGTTATGATTGACATAAGTTCAGAATATTGATTTGTGGACATTGTGACCCAACTTTTCGCTGGAGAATTGGATAAGTAGATCCGTAGGGATTTACCTTCTGCTTTTATGGTGAAAAGTTAGGAGCGCAAAAAGGTTGCTAGTTCTAATAAATTTTTTACAGCCTAAAACAGTTATTCCAATAATGGTTCTTAGATTTCGTCAAGCCATGATAGGCTAACGATGATCGATGAAGACCACTGAGGCATGATCAATGGTCGAAAAGAAGTTTTTCCTTACTTAGTCATTATGAGCCAGGAATTTATAGGGTTGTCACCACCTAGGGTGGGCAGTCCTCTATTTTAGATATGATGGACATGGGTGATGTAATTTATATGCTCGGATGTACGATCCTTAGGGATTGTTTTGGGAGAATTCCTATTTTGTCTTCGATGACTTACATAAGGAATATCCTAGAATGATTCTAGATGCAAAATTACAACCCCATTGACTTACCTATCGGTAAAAGTCAGAGCCCTAGCTATTAAGTGTATCATCGAATTGTCTTTGGGAAAAACAGATGACCTATATTCCTTGATCTTTTTCTTTGTTGTGGGAGCCTAAAGTACGTTATGTGGGCGTATTCGGCATGGTAAGTGTTATTTTTGGTAAATGGTCAACTGAGTTGTTTAGACATTGACCTTGCTCATTGGACTGTAGATAGAATTCTTTACTAGTAATATATTAATTTGCTCATTGTAAAATTCAATGCGCTAGTTGGGCGCATCCAGAATGAACGCAAATTGGTCACCAAAATATCTTTAGAGAGGTTATTGCGCAAGAGGTAGTGATCTTGAATCACTTCATATGAGGCGTTCATGGTGGATTCTGTTATATATACTTATCGCAAGAGGTGCTGATAAGGCTTATGTTTGGAATCTAGAATTGCGCAAGCTGTGGTCAATTTTTTTAAAAATCGATCACTTATTTTGAGATAATGGGATGTTGACACTATTATGGTTTATGTCATAATGATTAGCAGGTGATGATGTCAGTAGGGAAGATTGGCTCACTCACACGAGCAATCGCCCTTGGCGCTTGAGAGCGAGTGAGGATGAGACTAGTGGTTTATTTTTATTTAAAGCCAAGAGAGGCTTAAAATTATCCACTATGCATGTCGCCTTGGTTACAACCAAGATGAGGTCGTGTTAAGGACCAAACATGGATGTTAGTACCCACTTTCCATGTTGTGCCTGTTATGATTACCCAGATATGAGATCTCATTTGGCGCCTAGAAGGCGAGCAGATAGAGAATTCGAGTTAGGCGCTAGAAAGCGACTAGACTAATATCTGTACGGTGTATTGAGTATGACGTCACTCTTTTGGAAGAGTTACTCCACCGTAACATGTATTCATACTATATGTGCTTGGCGACTGAGTAATGAGGTGAGAGAATGGATCCCTGTTTCCTCACCGTGTGAATCTTACGTGTCATTATTGATATGACTTTCATTTTTGTACCATTTTGTGACTTTTGACTATGTCATAAGGTAAGGGGTTGATGTTCTGCTACTTTGGTATGTTGCCTGCGGTCATGTATGATTCGGCCTTAAGGGATATCATTGGGAAAGTGGTCAATCCTAAACTAAATGGCATGAGGACAAAGGGAAGATCATCTAGTATTACACCACTGATGTATATTCACTGCCGGCAACTCACATCGCTCTGTATGAGAAGCGGATTGAGCGTGAATATATTGCAAGTATTAAGAGGGTCAAACATGCTCTTTTTGAGGGATTAGTATTTTTTTTGGACCGGTGTAATTAGATGGGTCTGGGGTATATGAGACACTATTTCTGTTTTTTTTTTTTTTTTTTGGGTTGATGTCTCTATGCTGGCTCATTTTAAGTTTCTAGTATAGAGCTCCTACATGCAGGTGTTCTCAGCAGTCGCACGGTACATTGGCTAGTATGAGATTGTTCATTTTTTGGGAGATTGAGATAGAGATGTGGCAGTGTCATGCCAACTCATGTGCGAGTGGGAGATGTTAGAAATTGGGCGCCCATGTGGCATGACCCTTTGAGCTTTTTGAGCCTGAACCTCTTGAACCTTATCCATGTAAGTGTGAATTTTAATTCAAACTTATTTGAATAACCATTCAGGATATCTATATCTATCATATCAATAGATATGGATAGATGGATAGATATTTATTGGTTATTATTGATTATATACATCTGAGAATGGGAGATACGTATATCAGATACGTTATAGGATTTTTACCCATAACCTTTTTTCCCAGACTCTCCTCTCTCTCTGACTCTCTCCCAAAAACAACGATCAAAGCCATTTGCACTGTGGTTTGTGTGGGTGATATTCACTATTGTAATATCACCCCATTGCTGGGTTGATTGACCAGATTCAGGAAGCACGTGATTTACCCACGAGGTTCTTTGCTAAAAGGTATGATCTAAACATTTAATCCACTGCGTTATAATGCTTTATGATTTACACTTACTACATACAAATCATGAGACATTAAAATATGTTTTTTTTTTTTTTTTTTTTTAAGTACATTGGAAGTTGTAATTCAGAATTCTGAGTTTGTATTCGGATCTTAGGCAACCCGGCAAACTTTGAAAGCCAAGTATTTCTTATATTTAAAAATTAATTATAATTAGTAAATATTTAATCAAATAATTAGTGAGAGGTTCATACTATAAGATTTGGAGTGTTTATTTAATTATACATATCATCAATATATTATATAAAAAAAATGAGATTTTTAGTGAGTAGTATTGTGAGAGTTTCAATATCTCATACTTATTTTATTAATTTTCTTAATTTTAAACAATTAAAAAAATCTTCATTAGCTAGCTAATTAGTCTACAATTTGTTTGATGATCACACATCGGAGAATAAGGAAAAAGTGAATTGTTTTACTCATATAAAGTAAATCTTATATTCCCATTTAATATTATAGTATTGTACATGTTTCAATTCATAATTTAAATTTTAAAATAAATTTTAAAAGTTTTAATTAATTAATTTTTGTGTAAGTTGGTTGGTTTTTTGACCTAGTTGATTAGGCTAAAACATTTTTTATTTTATTGATTCATTGGTTTAACCACAATTTTAATAGTTTTATCAAAATATATTGATTAGATTTGTTTGATTCAAAATAAATTAAAGATTGACCTAATTAAAGATTGAATGACTGAGATTACTTGATTAAAAATAAACTTCCCATCCAAATAATTGTTAATTTTTATTTTATAATCCCACATTGAAAAAAAAGAAAAAAAAATGAGTTTTTTACTTATATAAAGTGAACCTTAATATTGTAGCGTTGTGTATACTTCAACCTAAGCCAGTTTAAATTTTAAAATTTAAATTTAAATATCATTTAAAAATTTTAATAAATTAATTTTTGTATAAGTTGGTTGGTCATTTTACCTAACTGATTAGACTGAACTGTTTTCAGTTCAGAACATTGTAAGAGTTTCAATATCTCATACTAATTTTCTTGATTTTCTTAATTTTAAACAATTAATAAAATCTCCATTAAGCTAGCTCATTAGTCTATGATTTATTTGATAATCCCACACTGGGAGAAAAAAGAAAAAGTGAATTGTTTTACTCGTATAAAGTGAATCTTATACTCTCATTTAATATTGTAGTATTGTGCATGTTTTAATTTAATATAATTTAAATTTTAAAATAAAATTTAAAAGTTTAATTAATTAATTTTTTTATAAGTTGATTAGTCTTTTGACCTAACCAATTAGACTAAATCATTTTTGATTTGACTGATTCATTAGTTTAACTACAATTTTAACAGTTTGATTAAAATATATTGATTAGATTTGTTTGATTTGAAATAAACTAAAGAATGATCTGATTAAAGATTGAACGGCTAAGCCTCCGTTTGGGAAGTGGGTTGACTTTTTGGCTTTTTGGCTTTTTTGGCTTTTTTAGCCTGGGCTTAAAAGTTTGGTTTGGGAAGGACTTTTTGGCTTTTTGGTTTTTTTGACTTTTTTTGTGAGAGAGGAGTGTAATGATTATGGGTTGGATGTGATGTTTTGTTTTTTGTAGCTAAAAAAGCCTATTTTGTCTTTTGTGGCTAAAATAGCCAAAAAAACCCAAAAAAGTTCTTGCTAAACGGAGGCTAAGATTGCTTGATTGAAAATAAATTTTCTGTCCAAAGAATTGTAAACTTTTATTTTATAATCTCATATTGAAAAAAAAAGGAAAAAGTGAGTTGTTTTATTTATATAAAGTGAACCTCAATATTATAATGTTATGCATGCTTCAATTCAAGCTAGTTTAAATTTTTAAATTAAAATATCATTTAAAAGTTTTAATTAATTAATTTTTGTATAAGTTAGTTGGTCATTTGACCTAACTGATTAGGTTGAACTGTTTTTAGTTTAACTGATTAGCCGGTTTAATTGCGATTTCTCAAACTGATTTTCTTAATTTTAAATAATTAAAAAAAAATTCATTGGTTAACTTTCATTTAATCATATAAAAATAAAATTCTAATTAGTTTATAATTTATTTTATAATTTCACATCGGAAGAATAAGAAAAAAAGTGAGTTGTTTCACTTATATAAAGTAAATCTTATATTCTCATTTAATATTTGTAGTGTTGTGCATGTTTCAATTTAAGATAGTTTAAATTTTAAAATAAAATTTTTAATTTTTAATTAATTAATTTTTATGTAATTTGGTTAGTCTTTCAACCTAAACGATTAGGTTAAATCATTTTTTGATTTGACTAATTCATTGGATTAATCGCGATTTTAACAGTTTTATTAAAATATATTAGTTAGATTTGTTTGATTCAAAATAAATTAAAGATTAAATGACTGATATTGTTTGATTCGAAATAAACTTTCCGTCTAAACAAGTGTTAAATTTTATTTTACACAATTCCACATCGGAAAAAAAGAAAAATATGAATTGTTTCATCAGTTATATAAAGTAAACATATGCTCTCATTTAATATTATAGTGTTATGCATGTTTCAATTGAAAATAATTTAAATTTTAAAATAAAATAAAATTTAAAAGTTTTAATTAATTAATTTTTGTATACGTTAGTTAGAATTTTAACAATTTTATTAATATATATGTGTATATTGTTTTATATCTAAAATGTATGTTTAAGTTTTATGATAAACTTTAATATAGGATAAACTAAAATTAAAAAATTTATAAAATGAAATTTATTTTTATTTCATCGTTAACATAATTTTTAAAAAAAAATTTATTCTCTTTTTTTCATCTTTACCAATTATTTCTATTTTATGACATCTATTTCTTATTATAAACTTAAAATATATAATTAATGACATAATAACTATAATATATATATTTTAATAAAATGGTTAAAATTTAATTTATTTTAAATTATTTTTTTTTATACTTTTTAAATAAATTTTATACTATTATTTAATTTTAAAATTATTTTTAATTATTTATTTAGCCTGTGGATCGGACGTTGCTAGTATATGACATACAGACATTGATCTAAATGCAAACAGAGAGGATCATTGGAGGGAGGCCCACGATAGGGCCCAGAGCCGAAAGAAAATGAGATGATTGGGTCCAATATTACGAAACTTACAATAACACAGCTAGAATCCTCCTTTGGAAGTGATTGTCAAGTTATGAGCCGGCTTTGAAAAAGATATCATTAAACTTTTGACTTTACCACTTATTGTTAGATACATGACTTGGGAATTTTAAAGATTAATATTATAACGATAAATAAATGAATGAGAGTTACGACCGTGTGTATTTTTAGAAAGAGGTATATGTATATTTTATGGGAATAGGTCTTCGGTTCATTAATTAGATTGGACAGTGATATTTGAATTTGTGAGATTTATTATGAGTCTCGTTTTGAATAATTTAATATTTATAATTATATAATTATTACGTTTATCTTTTAAAAAAATATACACTAGATTTTTGAAATCATTCTTATTTTTACATTTTCGGAAAAAATATAATAAAATTATATAGTTAGGATCGATTTAATTTTTTTTTATTTATGACCTACACAAGTGATTTAAAAAATTAACAACTTAAATGATCAAAATGAGATCAATGGGGTGTGTCTTACGTGCTCAAATAATTTTGTACAGTTCAATTACTAAATTAGAGACAACACATTATCATATTTTATAACTATTTATGGACAGCGATTTTTAGAGAGAAAATTAGAAGATTTTGTAACTAAAATGTACCTTTTATTTCATTTTTTTTAAAAATTTATAGTCAAGTCTAAAATAAAACCTAAACATAAATATTCTTAATATGGTACCAAAAAAAAAAAAAAATGAAAACAAAGGATTTGGAGTGGGGTATAGCAACCACTGTTGTGCAGATAAATGAACATATTTCGGGATTTATTTCGATAATTTAAACCGTTCACATTTTAAAGTATATATCGAATTTAATATATTTTAAAAAATCAAGTTAATTGAATATTATTAATTTTTTATCTACTTACATTTGTATTTAAATGACAATTATGATTTAAAATATTAAAATATATACAAATGCAAGGAGATAAAAGGATTAACGATATTCAATTAATTTAATTTTTTATAAATATATTTTATTTAATATATTTTAAAATATAAATAATTCGAATTAAGAAAATTGATATCGAAATTTGTTCATTTGACTGTGGTGTGCCACCCCAAATCGAAATGCCATTTTGTTGGCATTTTAGTGTTAAGAAAGGAAGGATAGTACAAAAATATTCGATATAGTTTCCTATACGGTAGTATAATAATAATAATAATAATAATAATAATAATAAATAATGGAGTAGGGTGCGGGGAATTGTTGACAAAACGCGGACTACATGTGTGCCCTCCCACCAACCAACCGTTGTCTCCGTCCTCACCAATTTCAACCGGCGTCTCAAAAACTCACTTTTCACGACTCTTCCATCTCAATTTTGTTGACTGCCTCTGCCTCTGCCGTCTCGCAAAATTGGACTATCTATAATTCAAACACTAACAAACAATCCAATCCAATCACCAACTCTTCTCTCTCTCTCTCTCTCGATCGATCGAATTTATTTCTTTCTTTGGTTCTGTTTTGTGAGAATTTTGGTGAAATCGAAGTGAGATTGTTGTTGTTATCGGAGGGAGGGAGGGAGGGAGAAGATGGGAGTGCCGGAGATCGGAGATGAAGAAGGAGGGGGAATAGCGAGGAGGTTGTGGATCAAATTTAGGGACGATTCTATTTTCGCCCTTTACACTCCTTTTGTCGTCTGTTTGGCCTCTGGTGTTTTGGATCCTCAATCTTTTCTCCATTGTATCTCTCAAGATGTTTACTTCTACAGAGCTTTTGTCCAAGCGTAACTTAACCTCTCTCTCTCTCTCTCTCTCTCTACAAATTTTATGTATAGGGCGTTATTTTATTGATGTTAATAATTTGGATTTTTCAGGTATGATTTGGCAGAAGACTGCGCAGATGATGACGAACACAAGGCAATAATCCGCAAGTTGAGGAAACGTGTCTTGAAAAAGCTCAACACCCATGATGATCTCGTCCGGGTAACCTCCCAATTCCTTGCCTTTTCTTCCTCAGATGTTTTTGGTATCTGGGTTTTGATTTCTCTATTTCATATTCATGCCATGACTTATTATGACTAGGTTTTTTTTTTTCCACTACTGCGACTGACAATTGCTTCAGATTGGGGGGGGGGGGGGGGGGGGGAATTCATCTGACCTGTCAAAAAATCAAACTCAGAGCATTGCTCTTGTTTTTATCTATGGATTGGGAAAAGACTTTCTCTTTGCTTGTCAAATTGATAAATTAGATTTGGTCACATTGATGAATTAGATTCAATACAGTGAATATAACAAAGAGATCGGCGGAGATTTAGTGTCACGTGGTATTTTATTTCATTTTTTTTTTTATAAACTATCCTACCTTTTGGGCAAGAAGTGAGGACCATAATTAATCATCATGATCATAGTTGTTAATATTCCTCATCATCATTAGCATTGTTTTATTCCTTTTCTTTTTCTATAAACATAGTAAATTACAATGCTTCGTTGGGTGCTAGCTTCGGACAGAGTAAGGATGGATGATAACAATGATTATTTAATGTGGAGGTGCTGATACGAACATTCCTAGGAGGGAATTCAATAATTTATTTCATAGTCTCAACATGTTTGGATTCTGTGAAACACACAGTTGATGTAAATGGAGAAAGAATACATAATTGGAAACTTAAGTCATCCCAATTTGCAAATTATGCAGTTAGGTTTTTAGATCTGAAATTTCCTTGTCTTTTAGTTGATCTCAGGGTGAGTGCACTAAAAATCGATGTCTAAGTAAGTCTCTTATGCAAGTTTGTTTGTGCCTGATATCTGATGTCTCTAACATAATTTTTTTTAGTTTTTTTTTTCTTCTGCCCCTCGCCTGAAGTTTTTAATGTTGTTTTGAATCAGTCCTATGTTGATGTATATCCTGTATACTGGTATAATTACTGGATGTTAACCAGTGAATCCCTTTACTGAAACTGCGGGCCTGTATCAGTGATGTAGGTTTTAGAGCGTTTGTGTGTATACAAATGCATGCCTATGTTTGTGTGATGAGTAATTTTTTTTTTTGGCACCCCTTCCTACCTTCTCTCTCTCGCTTAACCTCTTAACTGTGGTTCATGTAGTGGCTTATTTATCAGCGTGCCAACAACTATTACAATAAGATAAAAATTGAATTTCATTTGTATATAGCAATTTACACTCCTCTCTCATTTTAAGTTTTTCGTGAACCGTGATCAATTTGAATACACATTCTAATACAGGAATGGGGCTTTGAACTTCCAAGTGAGAGCATTTCTGATAATGCAACAATCAAATATACAGATTTCTTGTTGGCAACAGCTTCGGGTAAAGTTGAAGGAGAAAAGTTTCAAAGTAAAATTGCTACTCCTTTTGAGAAGACAAAACTAGCTGCTTATACACTTGCTGCTATGGGACCTTGCATGAGACTTTATGCTTTTATAAGTAAGGAGATCCTGGATCTTCAAGAACTTGATCAAAGCAATCACATCTACAAGAAGTGGATTGACACTCTTTCCTCCCAAAATTTTGAGGTTCGTCAGATTATTTTCCCTGGTCTCCTGTTTGAAGTCTTCGCTGATCAAACAAGGATACTTAATACAGTTGCTGAGAAAAAGAATATTTTATTTGTATATTTCTGTTCAGTACTCACTTATTGTGGTTCTGAATTCAGGAAACGGCTCTGCAGATTGAAGACTTACTTGATAAGTTAAGCGTTTCTTTGACTGGCGAAGAGCTCATAGTCATAGAAAAGCTCTATCATCAAGCTATGAAACTTGAAGTGAAGTTCTTCTCTGCTCAACCAATTCTCCAGCAAACTGTAGTTCCTTTTTCTCAGCCTCTTGACCCAGCAGAATGCAATCTTAGCATTTTTTGTGATTTTGACATGACTTGCACTACTATTGATTCCTCTGCCCTTCTGGCAGAGATTGCAATTAGAACAGCATCAAAGGCTGATCTGAATAGATGTGAGACCCAATTCGCTCAAATGTCATCAGATGATCTGAGGACCACATGGGGAGTTATTTCCAGCCAGTATGCCGAAGAGTATGAACAATGTGTAGGAAGCATCATGGCCGGTAATAAAGGTATAATGAGTAGATTTTCTTGATTGATGTATCCCTCTGTAGATGGTATGTTAAGAACTATAAATGTCATGGAGATGAGAATTCTCATATATGTATATATATCTGTGACTCCAACGGTATGTGTTTTGCAGTGGAGGAGTTCAATTATGAAGGTCTGTGTAGAGCACTTGAGCAACTATCAGATTTTGAAAAAAGGGCTAATTCAAGAGTGATCAAGTCTGGTGTACTGAAGGGTTTAAATCTACAGGACATAAAATGGGCTGGTGAACACCTCACTCTACAAGATGGTTGCGAAGGGTTTGTCCAAGAGATTGTAAAATGTGAAAATCTGAAGATAGATGTTCATGTGCTCTCGTACTCTTGGTGTGGTGATCTCATTCGGTCTGCTTTTTCATCGAGTATGGTTTCTGGAGCATATGTGTGTTATCATGCATTTTTCTAGTATGATACATGTTTGAATGTTTCTCGCCATTTTGATGTCCTTCTACTTGTGAGATGTTGCTCTCATAATTTTTAGACAGTTGGAATGCTTAATTGATTTAATTTTCCATGGTGATAATTTATCTTCACTCACTAATCAAACATGACAATAGAGGTCCACTTTTTGGTAGCTAAATTCCTGATTATCCAAAAATACGAGTGGCAAAGAAGAACATATCTTTTCAGTGCCTTGCATCTTTTGTTAAATTATAACCCATCATGGTTTTGATTGTTCTTTTTGGAGGGATGATAAGAGTTTCCCTTCTTGTTCTGTTGAGCAGGGGATCTAAATGTTCGGAATGTACATTCAAATGAGTTGGCTTATGAAGAATTCATTACCACCGGTGAAATCATTAAGAAGGTCGAGTCTCCCAAAGAAAAGCTTCAAGCCTTCAATGACATCATAAAGGGCCACAAGATTGGAGAGCACTTGACGATTTACATTGGAGGTTCAGTGGGTGACTTACTTTGCCTGCTTGAAGCAGATGTTGGCATTGTGATTGGTTCAAGTTCCAATCTACGGAGGCTGGGAGATCAGTTCGGTATAACTTTTGTCCCATTGTTTTCTGGTTTGGTGAAGAAGCAAAGAGAACTGATTAAGGACTGCTCTTCAAATTGGAAGGGACCATCTGGCATTCTTTACACTGTATCTAGCTGGGCTGAGATACATGCGTTCATTTTGGGTTCATAGAAAAACCTCTCTCTCACACACACGAGTGCCTGCACAAGGCAAGTAGGCATACACTGTCTCCCCACACGCACAGCCTCAAAAGAATAAATAAATTATTAAATATACACCAAAGTTAACATATCATTAGGATAATTTAATATGGTAGGACATATATAGTTATAAGATGGTGGCTAATTTTAGTAATAACCACTGGTCAGCTCTTGTCATTGATTTTTTGTTCAAGGAGTGGCCTTCAGAGATGAACAATCCTATAATCGGGATCAGGTGTGCTATACTAGTTAGGTTAAGTAGGCAATAATGTGGTGCAATATGCTTGATATTGTTAATATTTTGATCATAATTGTTATTTGGAGTGAAAAAGAGGACAGATGTATTAATTCATTTCTTGAGAGAGATTTTCGATCTGAGTTGATGCATTCCTTGTTTTTTGTTTCGAAGGGATTCTTTTAGCAAAAGCAAAGGGATATCTGGATTATGAACCTTTTATATTCCATTCAAACAGACCTCTATTTTTTTTCTATTCATTTTTATAATAATAACAGACTATTGTGTAAATAATGAAAATGGGGAATTTGGCCCCATTTTGTGTGATTGAAAGTGAACAGAGGGTTTCTGTCATGATATCCAGTGTCTATTTTCTTTCTTGCTTTTATTATTCTGTTTTGGTACATTTGGTTCCACAATCTGAATGAATATCTGCATATTGGGCTTTCCAATGAACAGGTAAAAATAGGATAACATGTTGGCTTTGCTTTTCATATTGGATACTGTTTTGTGGGTATTGTGATAAATCCACATTACTGTAATCTCTTGTTCTTAATTAAATACGGTGTCTTCTCTCTTACTTTGGAGTGAATCACAGTTATAAGAGAGGTTTTTCTTCTTCTTCTTCTTCTTCTTCTTCAAATATATATATATATATATATATGTTTTGAGTTCTAAAAAGAATTTGATAAAAGGGCTTTTGGTACAATTTCAGGAAAAAAGTTGCATTTTGTGTTTCAGCCTGCAGGTACTAGTAGGTTCTCTGTGTGAAAATGTTGTGGTTGAAATGGGCACATGGAGATGGCTGACATTAATTGCTTTATGTCTTCTTTTCTTCTCTTTTTAGTTTCCTTTTTCAGCTTATCAAAATAATAAACAAACAAAAAATGCAGGAATCATAGAAAACAGTTAATTGCCAGTAGATGGTGAGCCGCCAGACTTTGCTTTGCTTTGCTTTTTTTTTAAGTATATATTAATTTATTTGTTAGATGGTATATGCCAAATGGAGGATTAATTTTTATTCCATGTGTACGTGTGTGAGAGACTCAATAGTTAGGTTGTATTTAGATTTTAAATTTGATTATAATAAATAAATTTATTAAAAGAAAGGAAAATAAAAGAGAAAAGCGACAAATTTATTTGATTAGGGATTTATAATAGAAATTAGACATTCTTTTCATTTTCTTCCACATTCTTGCACAAATTTAAAATTCAAAAGGTCTTAAAAAATGAATTTTGATTCCCATCACATTTTACCTATCCGTCCAATTAAATTTAATAAATATATTTATATAATATATATATATAATTTTATTTTAATCAACATATTAAATTAAAATACTAAAATATTATATATATGTCTCATTTTATATCTTTTAATTCATTAATTATTAATTATTGTCTGTAATGTAGTATATGCTAGTCTTTCACCAAACCATGTACGGAAGTTAGTCGTGGGTTTGAGCCCAATAAATCGGTTATAACGTTGTTAGGCGAGTTGATCCAGTCCAGTATGAATTAGCTCCAACGGGTCAATTCGAGTCCAATAATCTCGAAAGTTAGGGCCCAAATTCAGCCCACGAAGGACAAGCATATTCAGATGGATCCCAGCAAAATGTATTGCATGTGCCACATGTGCAATCACCACCATGGCTCTGAATTGTTATTTGATTCTCTCTCTCTCTCTCTCTCTCTCTCTCTCTCCAATCATGCAAATTGTAATGCTGGGTTGTGGGCATAAAGCCATGTGGTGACAAGCAAGCCCCCATGCCCATCCCTTAAATGGGCTTCAAAGATTACCATATGATGTGATCTTGATCCCATATTATATATATATATATATATATTAATCTCTCCTCTCTCTAATAATAATAGGGAGGATGAAGGTCCATTCCTAGGAAACTAGGGTTTCACATGGTCTCCATCATCCACTTTTAGATTAGTGACACACAACATTTACTATTTATTTATTTTTAATATATATTTTTCAACCAAACCCACATGGGTACATGTGAAACTAGGCAGTTTATTCTGTTGAATAATGGGACATGTATTGTATATATTTTCTAAGGGGGAATGGCGGTTGGTAGGGTCAGAGAGCATGATTGATAATGTCCACCACTTTTCCCCCATTTCCTCTTCCCTGCTCTCTCTTTCTATTAATTTCTACCTTTTGTCAAGTTCTTTGTTGCTTCATTTTGTTGGGCACAACAATTTTATCTTTATAATTGCATTAAAACTAAGGCTGTAAAGTTAAAAACTTGAGTATTGAGTTATTTAAATTTATTTTAAAATGTTAATACAAGTTTTAAAAAATCTTTAAATTTGGTTCGATTATTCCTTAAGTTAATCTCAACTGAATTTCAATTTAACTGATTGATAAAAGTCTATAATCTTTTTAGAATTAAAAGGTTGGGAAAACATTTAAAAAAAAAACTATCCAAATGAACTAGCAATATTCATGATCATTTGGGGGTTGGGATTGATTAGTAAATGTACATGGGTGTTCAATGGGGGCATTAGAAATTCATGAATAATCATGATGCTTTTTTTTTTTCTCTTGATATTTTTTAAGGTGGGTCCTTTCTTTAAGCCTGAGCAAGCAATTGTAGGTAGAGTAGAAGTTTTGCTTGACTCATAATTCATGAATCTTTGTCATACTTGGAAGTCACCCTTTAATTTAAGTACTAGAGGAAACTGCCACTAGGAAGGTCTTTTTATCAAATCTACATCATTTGATTTGAGGATGCAACTTTTGGAATTCACACCCACGTACACCGCAGAAAGAAGCTTTAACTAGACAAGTGTAATGAAAAACTTGAGGCAATTATGAGATTTAAATACAATCAACTATATGATAAAATTTTTCAGATTCAATATTAGAAAACAAAAAAATTGAAACAGAGTATCCCTTGCCTTTTTATTTTATTTTTGGTTGACATTATTTGAGTAATACTCACAACAAATAAAAAATCACAACATGCACTAATTAAAATTTTCATTACGTGATTAGTTTAAAATACTACGTAAATAATATCACATAATACTCTAAGACTGCTAAATAATTACTCCTTTTAACAAGGCTTGGTGAATTACTTAAAGAGTACCTACCCAATATAAAAACTACGATAATGCATCCAAAGTGCATATTTATGTTTATTATGAATTATGGGACACTAGATATTCACTCTTTTAATGTTTCAAATTTAAGCTTATTAGCTGTTATATCATAAATTAATAATCATATTGTTTGAAAAAAAAAATAAAAAATGAAGAACAAGAATTTGATCATTATCACCCACTTGAAGTTGACTATCAAAAAAACAGAAGAAGGAAAAGAAGAAACATTGTATTGAGTGTAAGAAAGAACACATTCTCTCCCATGTTTAATGTCGGACTCACTTCCAATAAACTCCAAATTTTCCACTCATCCCTTGCATGTTACCAGCCTGTTTCAGAACCCAAGACCTCACGAGCTCTCTCTCTTTATTTTAATCAAAAGCCAATCAATCAATCTTCTCTTCATTACCTCTCATATAACTTACACTCACTATCTCTCCTCCTACCCCACCAGAGACCCATCATTTTCTCTCACTTTTTCCAGGAAAGAAAATGATGGGAAACTGAGAAATCAACCAAAGATCAATCAAGAACAACACTAGCATGAAGCTCCAAACACATTTAGTTTTGTTGTTCTTATTCTACTTTTTTTCAGCTGTCTTGGCTGATGATCATAATGAAACATCAATTTTACTAACCATAAAAGCAAGCCTGATTGATCCATTGAATCGGCTTCAAAATTGGAAAGTTCCCGACAATGGGTTGTTGGGAAACACTTCACTCCACTGTAATTGGACTGGTGTGTGGTGCAACTCTAATGGAGCTGTTGAGAAGCTTGAACTCTCTCACATGAATCTCAGTGGCACCGTATCAAATGAAATCCAACAATTAGAGAGTCTCACTTCTCTCAACCTCTGCTGCAATGGGTTCTCATCCCCATTGCCAAAATCTCTCTCCAATCTCACTTCAATTCAAACCATTGATCTCAGCCAAAACTGCTTTGTTGATTCCTTTCCAATCGGCATTGGCAGAGCCTCAAGATTGACAGCACTCAATGCTTCCAGCAACAACTTCTCTGGTGACATTCCAGAGGATCTTGGAAACGCGACGTTGCTCGAGAGGCTGGATCTCAGAGGAATTTCTTCCAGCGTTCAATCCCAATTTCTTTCAAGAACTTGGACAAACTAAAGTTTCTTGGGCTTTCCGGGAATAATTTAACCGGCCAATTGCCACCGGAGCTAGGACAGCTGTCATCATTGGAGACGGTTGTTCTTGGGTACAATGAATTTGAAGGTGAAATTCCAGCAGAGTTTGGAAATCTCACCAATCTAAGGTACCTTGATTTGGCAGTTGGCAATCTTGGTGGTTCCATTCCTGCTGATCTGGGGAAGCTACAGTCTCTAAACACAGTTTTCTTGTACAAGAACAATTTCGGAGGGAAAATCCCAACTGAAATTGGCAACATTACTTCGTTACAGGTATTGGATCTCTCTGATAACATGCTATTTGGTGAAATCCCAGTAGAGATTTCCCAGCTGAAGAATCTTCAGCTCCTGAATCTAATGTGTAATCAACTGTCAGGCTCAGTTCCATCTGGCCTTGGACAGTTGACTCAACTACAAGCTCTTGAGCTATGGAACAATTCACTTTCAGGCCCCTTGCCAAGTGATCTTGGCCTAAATTCACCACTTCAGTGGTTGGACATATCGTCCAACGCCTTCTCCGGTCAAATTCCAGCCAATTTGTGCTCCGGAGGTAACCTCACTAAACTCATTCTGTTCAACAATGCATTCTTGGGTCCAATTCCTACTGGTTTATCGACATGTCCTTCGCTAGTTCGCGTTAGAATGCAAAATAATCGTCTTTCTGGTACGATCCCAATTGGGTTTGGCAAACTTGGGAGGCTTCAGAGGTTTGATTTGGCAAACAACAGTCTTACTGGCCAAATTCCAATTGATATTGCTGCTTCTACTTCACTTTCTTTCATTGACTTCTCTCAAAATCGCCTTGTTTCTTCTCTTCCTTCCTCTATCCTTTCCATTCCCAATCTGCAAAACTTCATGGCCTCAGATAATAACTTAGTGGGTGAAATCCCAGATCAGTTTCAAGACTGTCCTTCACTTTCAGTCCTCGATCTCTCATCTAACCGCTTCACAGGAAGCATTCCTGCGAGTATAGCTTCGTGCGAGAGATTGGTGACTTTGAATCTTCACAACAATCAATTAACCGGGCCAATCCCAAAAACAATTGCTATGATGCCCACTTTAGCGGTTCTTGATCTATCCAACAATTTTCTTATTGGTGGAATACCAGAAAATTTTGGGAACTCCCCGGCTTTGGAAATGCTCAATGTTTCTTACAACAAGCTAGAAGGTCCTGTGCCCGCCAATGGCATGCTCAGGACAATAAACCCCGATGATCTTGCAGGCAATGCCGGTCTCTGTGGTGGTTTGTTACCTCCATGTTCTCAAAATTCTGCCTATTCATTGCGACAAAAGAGCTTACACGAAAAACATGTTGTTGCCGGATGGATCATTGCAATTTCATCACTCTTGGCTGTTGTGATCGCAGCTTTTGGTGCTCGATCTCTATACAAGAGGCGGTACTCAAATGGGAGTTGCTTCGAGGAAAGGTTTGAGATGGGTAAAGGAGAGTGGCCTTGGAGATTGATGGCTTTCCAGAGGCTCAGTTTCACGAGCAATGACATTCTGTCTTGCATCAAGGAATCGAATGTGATTGGGATGGGCGCAACTGGGATTGTGTATAAGGCAGAGATGCAGCGTCTGAACATGATTGTGGCGGTTAAAAAGTTGTGGAGAACTGGGACTGACGTGGAAATGGGAAACAGTGATGACCTGGTTGGTGAGGTGAATGTTTTGGGGAGGTTAAGGCATAGGAATATAGTAAGGTTGCTGGGATTTCTTCACAATGACACAAATGCTATGATAGTTTATGAGTATATGCAAAATGGTAGTCTTGGAGAAACTTTACATGGAAAACAAGGAGGCAGGTTGCTCGTAGATTGGGTTTCACGATACAACATTGCAGTCGGAGTTGCTCAGGGGCTTGCTTATCTCCACCATGACTGCCACCCTCCTGTCATCCACCGGGATGTCAAGTCAAACAACATATTGCTTGATGCAAATCTAGAGGCGAGGATTGCTGATTTCGGGTTGGCAAGGATGATGCTTAAGAAGAATGAAACAGTTTCTATGGTTGCAGGATCATATGGGTACATAGCCCCTGGTGAGTTACTAGTTTTGATCTGTATGCATTGTCTTCATAAAAAAATGCCACAGATTGGTTTATTTCTGAGAAATTTCACTAACACTCAAAATTAACTATTCATATCTAACAATCATGTATTGGAATGATTCCTTCGCAGAGTATGGATATACATTGAAGGTAGATGAGAAGAGCGATATATACAGCTATGGAGTTGTTCTAATGGAGCTTCTGACCGGAAAACGCCCACTAGAACCTGAATTTGGAGAATCTGTCGACATAAATGAATGGATTCGAAAGAAGATTCGCGACAACAGATCTTTAGAAGAAGCACTAGACCCCAATGTAGGGAATTGCAAACATGTTCAAGAAGAGATGATGTTAGTCCTTCGGATAGCGCTTCTTTGTACAGCCAAGATGCCCAAGGACAGGCCATCCATGAGGGATGTCATAACGATGCTTGGAGAGGCAAAGCCTCGGAGGAAAAGCAGTAGTGTTGGTGGTGGTGGAAATGTTGTGGACAGAGAAAAGCCAATCTTCAGCACATCACCAGTAAATGGCCTACCTTAAGTTCCTTCAAGGCCATCATTTGGTTTGATTCTTATTTTGTATGTAAAAGTTTCTTTGTTAAATTTGTAATACTTGTTCATCTTGGTTGTGTGTAAGTTTAATGGGTATATGGATTCTTCTTGCAAATAATATTTTTTCTCCTTTATGTGTAAAAGCAAAGATTTTAATCTATGAAAACACACATCCTTATTGTACTTCTTGTAAAACAACAGGTTTCGAATTTTCTGGTGGCAAAGATAAATGCCAACAGTTGTTCAGTTTTTTAACTGGATTTTAGGTTCTATTGATTTTGTCTTCTTGGTTCCTAATTTTTTACAAACTGATGCTACTTGGTCCAAATGATAGATGGTGTTTAAATAGTTAACAGAAAAGGCACTCATGTGCACTGCACGTGAGTTTCAAGGGTATTTGTTAGTGTGCTGTTAGGTATGTTTTGTTAGGTGTTATGTTAGTGTGTTTAGTGTGTTAGGTGGTGTGTTTAGTGAGTTAGGTATATGAGCTCTCCTATCCTATATATATGATTTAGCAATAAACATATAATACATACAGAATTCTCCCTTTCTCTCAACCATTGCTATTGTTCTAACATCCTATCAGAATTATAAGTTTTTATCAAATCTCAATGGTTCTTCCATCAGTTATCATTAGAAAACATCATAAAGTTAAATTACACTAACACCCTCTGATATTTTTATTATATAGGTTCCCTCTCACATTTGAAAAATTACATTTTTCTCTCTGAGATTTATAATCTCATTACAAATTACTCCCTGAAACGCTGATGCCATATCCTAAAATTTTTTAAATGACCATTTTGCCATTTTTCCTACTATTTCTTCTTTCTATCATTATGATTACATTCTAGAATTTTCCATTATTAAACTCTGCCTAACATATTCTTATTAAGTGATAATATACAAACATAAATTTTATATAAAATTTGCAAACACAATGATATAGCTTAATGGTGACCTTTCATTTTAAAACAAAACACTCATAAATATGATTTATATTTACAACAACATCACAATCACAACATTTTTATGATATTTTTTATATAAATTTTTATGTACGAATAGAATTTTTCATTTTTATTTCCACCATCATTTTTCTTTCTTATCTATTCACCCACATTTATTACAATATTACCAAACACCATCATTTATATTTATTACAGTATTACTGAATTTTCGTATTTTGTGAATTTAAAAAAATACAAAATATTAAAAAAAATGAAAAATTTTTAAAAAATCAATTTTTTGTGTGAGTTAAACTAAAGAAGATAATTATTATTTTTCTTGAAATGACATGAACAAAATATTAATATTATTTTATTATTTTATATGTATAAAAGTTAAAGAGCAAATATGTCATTTTAATCTGACAGTGGGGTAAGTATTTTTCAAACGTGAAGGGGATCTGTACTAAATAGAAATCTCAGGGGGTGTCAATGTAATTTACCCTAGGAATAAAAAATAGTTCAAAAAAGGACAAGTTCATTATTTAAAAAAATTTAGGACATGATATCAGCAATTCAGTGAACAATTTGTAATGAGATTACAAACTTTAGAGAGAAAAATGTAATTTTTAAATATGAGGGAGAAAAGCTGTATTAAACAAAAATCTCAATGTAATTTATGCATTTTCTAAATTTGTAACATTACTATTTATTATTATTTTTACCAATTATGCACATAGATGTGGTCTCAGAAGACACCCAAGCGTGTAGCTAATAAAAAAAAAAAAAAACAATTTAGTTGGGAGTACATGGTAAAGTTATTATTTGTGTCGACTCACCAAAATATGATGAATTTGACTTTCAGTAATAATTGAGAGCTCTAAATATAGAGTTTTAAAATGTGCTCGGTACATGTGATAAGGTTAAAAAAACAAAACAAAAAACAAATTAGAAAGCAAGTTTAAACATCACATTACAATGGAACCTACGCAATTAGAGCTCTCCTAGAGCTCAAGAAATAAAGTTCCAAATCATTTTTCTTTAATTTTATGCACATTTGACAAGATGTTATGATCCTATATCAATTAATAACGGGCTTAATCATGCAAATGTAAATCTCCTAAACACTATATATCACTGTGCAAATCGATTTTTAAGTGTTAAAATCTACCTAAAGACGTTCAATAATTGGTTAAAACCAATCGCAAAGTGCTTTGTTCAAACAGTTTTTGAAGATGATATTGAGCTTGTTTGATGTAATTTTTTTCAAAAGTTTAATAATTAGAAAATAAAAATGATAAGTAATATCCTTCAACCTTCAGATAATTTTTTTTTTTTAATCTATTTAAATTATTTCTACCTCATTCATAAGTTATAAACAAATACTATATCAAACACCTACACATAAATTTTTTATTTTTTTTAAAAAGAAGGTTATATGTAGCTCAATATTAAGTCAAGCCAAAAAGAAACATTCTCACGTAAGGGTAAATTACCAATAGGTCTTATTTTGGAGACTTATTACCCATTAAGTCCTATTTGATATAATTTATTAAGTGATAAAGATAAATTTATCAGTCTTTTTTTTTTATAAATAATTTTATAGTGATAAATTTATCAGTCTCTTTGTTTTATGAATAAATTTTTAGTGATAAATTTATCACTCTCTTATTTTTATGGGTAAACTACCAATAGGTCCTACTTTGGAGACTTATTACTCAATAAGTCCTACTTTGGAGACTTATTACCTATTAAGTCCTATTGATAAATTTATTAAGTGATAAAGATAAATTTATCAGTCTTTTATTGGGGGTACTTACCAATTAGTCCTGTTAACTAGACTTATTTACCTACAGGTCCTAACTAATAAATTTAATACTATAAAAATAAGAGAGTGATAAATTTATCACTAAAAATTTATTCATAAAACAAAGAGACTGATAAATTTATCACTATAAAATTATTCATAAAAAAAAAAGACTGATAAATTTATCTTTATCACTTAATAAATTATATCAAATAGGACTTAATGGGTAATAAGTCTCCAAAGTAGGACCTATTGGGTAATAAGTCTCCAAAGTATGACCTATTGGTAGTTTACCGAGGTACTTACCAATCAGTCCTATTAACTAGACTTATTTACCTACAAGTCCTAACTAATAAATTTAACACTATAAAAATAAGAGATTGAAAAATTTATCACTATAAATTTATTCATAAAAACAAAGAGACTGATAAATTTATCATTATAAATTTATTCATAAAAATAAAAGACTGATAAATTTATCTTTATCACTTAATAAATTTATCAATAGGACTTAATGGGTAATAAGTCTCAAAAATAGGACCTATTGGTAATTCCAAATGCAACTCTTTTGCCACATGTACGGTGCAAAGGCCGTCTACGTGTCTATGAAAATAAACATTGGTTGTAGGGCACAAGTACCTTCCAAGAAAAAAGGAAGGGCAAAAAAGTCTCTTTCTTCCAGAAATTTTTTATTTTTTATTTCATTAGCATCCAACGGACCATATGCCTCACATGTGAAGAAGAAGAAAAAGAAAGAAACATGTGAGGTAGGACTCTTCCACACCTTCAAAAAAGACCAAAGTTGATTTTTCTTTTTTTCTTTTTTCTTTTTTTTTTTTTTTCTCTTATAAACAACTGGATGGATTGGTGATCTCTTCTCCACCATACAAACACTAATATTCCCCATCCTGATGTGTATATCTACAATGTATGGTAAAAGGGAAATGAGAATCCAAATCAAACATGCATGGAAGTTTCTGCAACTCAATTCAATGATTAACTAGCTTACCTTTCCCATTTATATATATTTTTTCACCATCTTGCATTTTGTTTACATTGTTTGGTGAGGTTTCTTCTTCTACTGTCATAGCAATTGATTTGAGGATTATTAGGAGGACCCTTTTGCATCTCAAAACAGGTATCTCTCTCTCTCTCTCTCTCTCTTTATATGCCATGTCTTTCCAAGAAGGGCATCGATACTAGGGGTTGGCATCGATAAGGTCATGTTTGGTTTGGGTCGATCTTCTAGTACATAATCACAAATATACATATATCATCTTAAGTTCCGTCTAGGCCAACATCAAATCTAATACAAACATTCCAAACTCGACTTTTAACTCCCAAAACTTACTAACTTAATCCGATATATAAGCCGTCAAAATATGCATAGAGAGAGATTGGGAAGGCTACTTAATGAAATTGAATCTTCTAATAATTATTTGAGTTTGGTTCATTGATAAAATCTAATTGTAAATGATTTTGAGCCTTCTAACAAATGTTTGAATCTAAAACCCATTTTTCTTATAATTTATTTTGAAGTTTATTAAGTGATACAACATTTCTCATCCTAAACTAAGCCTAAAAAATAAACTGACTCCAAATCTTAACTCAAGCTTATTTTATGAACAAAATAATTATTTTTAATTCTAAAAATATAATGCTAAGTTTTTTGTTTTTTTTTTGTTTTTATTTTTTTTTGGGGGGTGATTTGATATATCATGCTAAGTTAAGTGGTCCAAATTCTAAAAATATCAAATTAAAGTTAGGTATGTTGCTAATATCACTTCTTCTTTTTTTTCCTTCTAATTTTTAACCTTTTTATCTTCTTCACAGAACTCCATATCCAACCAAACAAAATAGAGCCATTAAAGCTAGGGAAAATATCAAAGAAGAGAAGATGTTGCTAAGGAGCTCTTCAACACCAGTTCTTGGATCCCTCCTCTCTTCCTTCTCAGAAAGTCCCAGCCACCACAACTCTGAACCACCACCCCACACCACCACCATCAAACACCCACCAACCACAATTCACCAAAACCACAAGAAGCTCTCATTTCACCACCAAGCTGGGCCCCTAAACCACTACACATTTTCATGCAACTCGTCTCCCATCTCTCCGGCAATTGTTGAATCCTCTGTTGGTAGCCGACGCTCTGAGAATGGCTTTCGAAGGGCTCAGTCTGAAGGAAACCTGGAAGGATTAGACAATCCCTCGTGCAAGCCCGATGAATTCTCTATTTCAAACCTACCCAAGAAGTTTTCGCGTAAAACGCATAGCTCTATGTTGGAAACAATCCCATCTTTCTCGTTTCACCATGAAAGAAATTGGTATGAAGAAGACAGTGATGAGGAAGATGATGACAAAGAAGAAGAAGAGAGAGAACAATCGGAGGAACACAATGGGTTTTTTGAGAACTCCATAGCCACGAGAGGCAGTGGATTGAATTTTGAGAAGCAGAACATGGGTTTGAATGATGAAATGAGATTTTTGAATGCACATGGGGCGTTAGGCTTGGAAACGAAAACAGAGCATAATTCAGGGATGTATCTTGCAAGAGGGATTGGAGTTGACAGTGCTAATATTGGTTTTGGTGGTGGAGGTGAATATAATGGAGGTGGAGGTGGAGGTGGTGGAGATTTTATATCAGTAGCCTTTGGGAGGGATGGTGGCGATGGTGATGGCCCCGGTGTAGAACAGCATTACAAGAAGCTGGTGGAGGATAATCCCGGCAACCCTCTGTTCTTGAGGAATTATGCTCAGTTTCTATATGAAGTGAGTCCTTTCTCTCTCCCTTGCTCTGTCTTGTCATTGTTCCTTTCTTGATATTCTTGAATAATTCTCTGACTAATTCTATTACATATCAATTTTAAATGTAAAAAACTAGGAGTGTAAGATACAACCCATCGAAACTAACCAACTGCCTGAGACAGTTTTTTCATAAAGTACAGAGGGTTTATTAGAAAATAATTATACGATTTGCAATAGTAAGTACTGGGAGGGAGGCAACTAAATCAATCAATCAATCAATAAAACCAAACCATAATATACAGTCAGTTTCAGTTTCAGTTTCTTAACCAGCAAAACAGGGGCTTGGTTCGGTAGTAAATTTTACCTCAACCTCTAAAACCATTCACATATTTCTTTGGGCAGTCGAAAGGAGACTTACCAAGGGCAGAGGAATACTACTCTAGAGCTATCCTAGCAGATTCTAAAGATGGTGAAGTACTATCACAATATGCTAAATTGGTATGGGAGCTCCATCATGACCAAGGCAGAGCTTTAAGCTACTTTGAAAGAGCTGTTCAAGCTGCCCCTGAGGATAGGTTTGTTTTCCAATCCTTCACCGTCTTTAATACACACTCATTTTTTAGCTCTGTTATCTGGATGCACTTTCAACAGAAGTCGAGTCGAGTTCTGATTTATTTTTTTCTTTTCAGCCACGTTCAAGCAGCATATGCTAATTTCCTCTGGGAAACAGAGGAAGACGAGGATGAAGATGATGCACCAAATGATCTTAGTGCTCTGCCCTCGCATTTCTATAAGAGAACCGTGGCTTCTACAACTGCTTAGATATCTCAAGCCTAGCAAAGCAGGGATTGTGATTGTATGACAATTCTTGAATTGTCAATGACACAGCATAAGTTGATTATTTCTATGTTCTTGTATTTTTTTAGAAACAGGCAAAAAAAATAGTACTTGGTTTAATTTATGAAGGGTGCCATCTGTACTTCAAGAGCTCTCCTTATAATAAATGAAAATTTTCACTGGATTCTACTGATCCATTATTGCAAACGCCGAAACACGCTAATGACAAACAAAACAAGATCTAATTAAAAAAATACCATCACCCATAAAACCAGAATTTCATGACTTTTCTTATAATATCTCACTCAAATCTGACAAGTATTCCCTCTTGAATGAAAAGATATAAATCAATGGGGAAAAAAGCATACCTGAAACAACAGAACAAAATAGAATAAACATGTCTCTCACAAGCATCCATGCAAAACAGGACACAAACCAAGAAAACATGTTTCCATGAAAACATGGATGAAA
Organism: Camellia lanceoleosa; assembly: GCA_025200525.1. Classification (NCBI taxonomy): domain Eukaryota; kingdom Viridiplantae; phylum Streptophyta; class Magnoliopsida; order Ericales; family Theaceae; genus Camellia; species Camellia lanceoleosa. Next base: position 28,205,789 of record CM045768.1, on the reverse strand, counting down.
CTGCCGGCAGTAGAACACTATTCAGACCAAAATTCTATGTTGTGACTCTGCTTCCAATGACCCTTTCATTGTAAACCACCGAAACCATTGCCTCGTAATTTGTTGAAGTCACCCCCATCTTGATTGCCACCCCTGCCAAAACTCCGACCACCAAAACGACCTCTGGGAGCCTCAGATTGGTAACTTGCTCTGCCTCTTCCCCTTCCTGGTCAAGACAATTTCAAAGGCAAAAGGATTGTCAACATAACTCTTAACGATATTTTTAACCCTATTTTGTTAGATGAATATCAAAAATAGAAGCAATCTGTAATCCCATGAAACAGTGCTTGCATCTTGGTAGACTCAATTAGTCCCTAAATTAGACATCAACAGATCAATTCAATTGCAGTGCCAATCATTGCTTTAAATTGACAAAGCGAAGCATAAGCCTCAAGTAGGAATTTTGCAAGCAATATGCAACGTCAAGTCAAAACAAATATTGTAAATTTGAGAGAGAATGAAAAGTCAATGGGTAAGAGAAGAAAATGAATTACAACAGAAGATGTCATAAAGTTTTAGAGCTTCTCCAATGGGTTAGTTACAACTCTTGCTATTGCTAAAAAATAACAAGTTCCAAAATTACCTCTTCAATAGAGACTTCAAAAGATAATATCAGACAGATTAAAAGAAAAACAGTTTGAGACTTACTGCCACCACCTCGGGAAGCACCACTGCTGTTTGCTCTCCTCTCCTCTATATACACTTGCTTTCCAGCCAACTGTAATGGAGATGCCTGCAAAAAGAAAACAAGAACACAAGATTATACCCAAAAAAATGGGAGGAAGAAGGAAAAAAAAACCAAAGAAAGCAAAATTGACTCTTTCAAAATTCATTAGGATTCACAGAAGACAAAATCCAGGATAAAAAGATTGAAAAACTCATAATATTAAAAACATTGATAGCAGGTTCTTTAAGAATCCAATATAAAGAATGTGTGGCATCAAGTTAATAACTTGAGAGCAATCAAGGAGGAGGAAACAGATTTCAATAACTCCATCCCCATACAACTGCAACAAATTTCACAGGTGAACTTGAGATGTACAACAGGCAGCAAAACTAATGGCATCCAAAACAAAACAATCTAAGAAGCACAGCAAGGGCACAAGATGCAGCAATTTTCACAAATAAAATAAAATAAAATTGAATACAAACACGGCCATGATACAACAAAAAATAGCTTTCATATGAACATAAATTTGGGAAAAAAAAGAGATGAGAGGCATCATTGTGTATATTGGTGTATTTTTTTTGTTTTTTTCCCTCCAATTTCTCCCCTCTATTTTACTCTGATCCCAAATCAACTTGCAAAAATTATAAAATTACGAAATTAAAAAATAAAAAATAAAAAGGGAGTCATGAGGCTTGTGCAGACACAATACACATGTCCCATAAAAAAATAAAAAGTAAAATTTGACATGCTGCATAGCATGTCCGACACGTGGACAGCCCGTGCGTGCCATGTCCATGTTCAACACCCGTTGGACACAGGCACAACACCCATTTTGGAATGTCCATGCTTCCAAGATTACAGCTCAACTATGGGGTCAGCACATGCTGATCTAGAACGACTGCCATTAAACATAAAGACATCCACTTCAACATCAATTTTTTTAAAACAAGACTAATACTAATTGCAATCATGAAAAAAAAATCCAAACCTTGATTGCATTTTGAACAGCCTGGAGATCTTCAAACTCGACAAAGGCATAGCACACACCAATGTCCTACAACATCAAAATCTATTTCAGATTCCTTTCAGGTAAGGCACATGAATCAAGGGCATAGATTAAACGCTGACCTTTCTGTTCCTGATGAACACACCATCAGGCATGATTCTCCCAAAGGTCTTAAACTCTTGTTCAATATCAGCAGCAGAAATGCTAGAGGGCAAGTTCCTCACATAGACAGATTTCAATTCACCTGAAAATATAAATTCAATAATCAATGTGGCTCACTGAAATTATTATGAATTAAAATTTTAAAATGCAAAATAAGTTATCTAATGAAAAGGTAACATGATGCAAGTGATATGAATTTGAAGCCAATCCCAACACTGTCTCAAGTCACCAACATATATCAAGTCATAAAAATTTGTAGAAATCATTATCAAAATGTAGATGAGTAGAATTAGGTAGCATTTGGAATAATTTTCAAATCATAATTTGGATGAAACATGTTAATCAAACATATTTTTAAAATACAACTCAAAATTACTTTCAAAACTCCTCTCTTCTCTTTTTTTATTTATTATTATTAATCAATCAATCAATCACTTTTTCTCTCTTATCTCTCCTCTCTCCTCTCACATTCTCTCACATTCTATACATCAATCAATAAAAATAATAAAAAAAATTACAAATCATTCCAAAACTATTTTCAAAACTCATAACCAAACAAATTTTCTTTTTTCAAATCATGATTCAAAAACTCAAAATACAACTCCACACTCAAATCATTATTCTAAAACTAAACAAAACAGGCCTTAGATTTGGCTTTCCTAACAAACCTTGTTTGTAGCTATGTTGCAGTTTAATGAATCACTTTGGGGAGTCAAAAAAGGTAAATAGTTCTGACAATAGATTTTAAATTGATTCCAAGTAATGAACCAAACATGCCATTATTGTTCTCTTATAAAAAATAATTTGATAAAACTTGGCAGAGTTGGACAAAGAGATGTTACTATACAACTATGTCAGAAGTCAAACAATAAACAAAATTATTTATAATTAAAAAAAAAAGGGGCAAAATCACCTTCTTCTAATGACGGATTTTCCTCTACTGCCTCGAAACTAGACTCAGGCACGCTCTTTGACTGCTGAGAAGCAGGCTGTACATGATGCCACTCTGAAGGAGGTGGGATGCTCCTAGTAAAAGATGGACGAGGAACCACTGGTGGAACAGATTGCCCTTTAGGAGCTCGCAGCTTTCAAGTTTCAAGTTTCCCATATTAGAAACAAATAGTAGAAAAGCAAGACATATAAGACATCAAGGAAAACAATTGTTAACACTAGTAAGTGAAAAAGGTGTGTAAGGTATTCTTTTTTATTATTATTATTGTTTTCTATACTACATACAAAATAGAAAGTAACTTTTTTGGCGAACTATTCCCAAAAACTATTTTCTGAGAAGTTTTCTAAAAACACCCTCTTTTTAGGAAAGTATATACACTTTTGAATTGTTTACTGGATTTTTGAAAACTGTTCTCACACAAAAATCAAAATGAAAACGAAAATCTTGAAAACGACACCAAACAATGCCACATGCATACACAGTTGTATAGATTATTAATGCACCATCAATGTACATCGACTCAGCCCCGCATGTCCAGGTGCTGGTATGTACCTAGACATCAGATTTGATACCTAGATATGATTGAATTGCTTTTCAATTTTTCTCCTCCTACGTCTTGAAGAAAATAAAAATAAAAAAATTCCGTGGGGTCTGACAGAAACCACATAATAGTCGAACATAGTGTCCAGAAACTGACACTGCATGGGCAGTTTTAAAAAAAGCTCCCACGTATTTCCAGTTATCCAACAATAAAATTTAGTTGGCAAAATAGTTGAAACGAACTTAGATTTTAGGTGTTTGAAGATATGAAGAGCAGACAAAATATATGGAAAGTGGAAAGGGCACATACTATAGATGCATAAGTAAATTTTGGAGGCTCTCCGACAGGTTCCTCAACAGAATGTGAAGAGTCTGGCACAACTTCCACCACATTTTGAAGAAAATCAGCTGAATCCTCTGCAGGAGTTTCCTCCAACACTGTGTCAGTTTCTGGACTTTGCTGTTGCTGTTGCTGTTGATGTTGATGTTGATGTTGATGTTGCTGTTGTAGCTGCTCTTCGTAACTGTATTCATCAACTGGATCATCCTCGTCTATATGAACTGAGTTCACAAACTCACTGGCCTCTGCCTCTAAGCCATAGTCGGAAACTGCTAAACCCATTATCTTAGTCAGCATAAAAATAAATTCAAAAAAAAAAAAAATCTATGAAAAGAAAAAACCATCACTTTATCTCAAAACTATTGAGAACTGATAGGCAATGTAAACAAAGAGACTACGTCTGACAGTCACAGAACTGGATTCTAATTTTAATCCATTTAATAAATTCAATAACCCAAAAATTGGGAAACACACAAGCATGCAGCACAAGCACGCATAATCCTTAAATGGAAAGTTTTCACTCTCTGCAGACTGCAGAACTTATGGACTTAAATGTAGATACTCCTGCATTTAAATAGGTTAAAGTAAAAAATAATTTATTGATTTAAAGCCGACCAAACAACTACATAGAAGCATACAATCTTGTGAATCCCCTTTCCATAACTTTTAAAATTTCCACAGCTATAAAGCACCGACATTTCAAAATAAGTGCCGTATCCGTGTCGGACACACGGACACTTCATGAACACTTCAAGGACACATATGAGATATACCACATGGCGTGTTATTTAATTAATTTATTTTTAGGGATACGCTAGGACACTTCGGAGATACTCTAGGGACATGCCAAGTTGTCTTTTTTCCCATTTTATTTAGTACTTTTGATGAATGTTTAATGTTTATTATTTTTTTTCTTAGATTTAAATACTTAACAGATCACCCATAAAAAAATATATAAACTGTAATTGTTAATTTAAAAATGTTTTTTAAAAAATATATATAGAAATAGAGTTTAATTTTTGTTAATATTGATTATTTGTGGATATAATATTAATCTAACTAGCAAATAAAAATATATGAAAACATATTTTATTGTCGTGTCTGCATCTGTGTCCGTGTCCGAATTTGTATCCATGTCTGTGTCCATGTCCGTGTCCGTTCTTAGTTCGACAGCTTATTATTGAAGCCATATAGGACTGGATAAGACTTCTTGGGTAGGTCAAAAGCACGTCAAAAGTCACCTTGACATAGCAGTTTTGACAATTACACAAGTCCAATTTCAAAAATTACATTACTACACACAGATTATATTTAACAAATATTCAATTTTTACAATCCATCAATATCAAGTGATAATACCTGGCGGCTCTGGAATAGGAATTGAGGTCGGTAGCTGCGGGTCAATTTTGTTTTCTGAAAATATAGGCACTGTATGTTGGTGTACTACATCCTCGTTAATTAAGTGAAAGATGTCGTTGAGAACAAAGTAACCCTTCTCCTGAGGTGCAAGCAAAAAAGTCTGCACAAACTTCCTCCTGCCACCAAAATCCTTGGCTTTAACAGAACCCGAAACCACCACAAGAACACCTCCAGTCCAAGATTCAAGAGAATTTATTGTTTTGATCTCAATTCCGGTAAAATTTAAAGACATGATAAGCGAATGAATTTGCTGCAGAAAATGAGAGAATAATTATATTTTATGGATCGCATAAAAGGAGCCACACGATGTGATCAAATTTAAGCAGAATTCAGCAAGCCCACAAATAACACATAAAAGCGCAGATATCCTATAAAAATAATGAACAAAATTTAAGATAAGATGGAAGTGTATTTCCTAATTATCCACTGAGAAGTACACTTGTAACTCACAACTTCAAATGCATATAATCCATATCAATTAACAGCAGATAAGTAGCATCAATAGATAGGATAGGGGACAACATTATTAGTTGCAGGCTCACCTGGGATTTTGCTAGTTAATAATTTAACTACTACAAAATTAAGGTGCAAAGACCACAATCCAACCATCAATATTTTTTTATTTTGAATAATGCTCTATGTACCAATTAATGTATTAATTAGTATACTAACCCGATGATGTGGCATAATTTTAGAGGTTTTGAGTATTTGTAATTTGTATAATAAGTGGGGTCAGTTGGTGCACTAGTGTATACATTAATTGATGAATGTAGCACCACCGTTTTATTTTTATGTTCCCATAAATACCAGGCGCAAAAAACACAAATAGCCTCCGTGGAAAGCAAAAAATCAAAGTAGGTTGCAATGCATATTTTTCACTGCACACTCGAACAACAAATTTATGTCAATAGAAACTAATAGACCTTCTAGAAAATAAGGATCTTTACATTCCTCTATATGTGACCAATAACATGAAGAAGCTGTCAGAATCAGAAACCAAAGAAAACTTCCTCAAAATTTCTCATTGATCACATCCCTGATTCTTCCAACTTAAATTTTTATTATATGAATCATTCTCTGATTTCAAAAAAATAAAATAAAATAGAAATTCTATCATTCATGCCCACACAACAGTGAAAAAATCTAAGATTTTAACAATCTTAGAATAAGAATAGAAACCAAATCCCCACCCCCTAAAACTGCAGAGTGGAAAACAACATTGGGTTTCAGACAACAATGCAAACCCAATTAGGTTTTAAAGTTCTGTCCCCGATAATACATCAATCAAATTAAAATATTTAAAATATATATATATATATATATAGAAGTGGGATTGAAAGAATAAATAAAAATTCAAAGCATTACCAACATAGCCGAAGCAGACTCACTCGAATCCCCATCAACCCGAATCATCGTGCTTGCATCTGTGTAGAACTGGTGAGCAAAATCAGGTTTCTGTTGAAGAACCTGATAGTACTGTCCAACGAAGTATGAACCAACCTACACAATTAAATTAAATAATTTAAAAAAAAAAAAAAGATTAAAACATAAACATCAGACCCATCGAAACGAGATGTTCTATGGGTTCTTTGATTGAATCACCTGAGCAGCACTGACAGCAGCTGGGTACCCACTTGCCATTGGCGCAAGAAAAAATCGCTTTGTCCTCTCTCAGAACACCGATTCGATCTCAGATCATCAACAAAGTAATAAAATCTTCAATCTTCAAAACCACAAATATCAAATCCTGGAGTTTACAATCAGAATAAATATTTTCTTATCTCCGTCTATATTTTCAATTCCCCAAAAGTATATATCTTTAATTTTTCTTCACAGAAAGCGAGATATATATATATATACATATAGATAAAGTTTCAGAGAAAGAGATTAATAGATGAGATTACAATGCCGTAGAGATAGATATAGAGATAGAAAGATATAGAAATTCGATAGAGATATATATATATATATAGAGAGAGAGAGAGAGAGAGAGAGAGAGACCGAGAGAAGACGAAGAAATAGATATAGATCTGTGGAGAGGAGAGTGAATAGAACTAGTCGCTTTATTTTAAAGCTGCGGTTTCATTAATCAATGCCCTAATTGAATTAGGACCGTTGATTTAGTGGGGTCTACTAAAACAATATGCCATGCCATGCCATGCCATGAGGAGAGTAATAGGTAATCAGAACTGTCCATCGTGGTTAAACTTTTAAAAGGATAAATTACAAATTCTGAATTTTGTTTCAAACACGAATTATTTTTTGTGATTTAAAAATTATAAATATTATTTTATTAAAAATTTTTATTTAACAAAATTAATTAAAAAAATAAAATTTCTGATTATTTATTTATATAAGAACATTATGTAAATTATTAATTGAAATAAAATTTTAATATTATTAAAAATTATTAATTAACTTAATAATTTATTAATAAAATAATGTATTTATTATGAAATTAAAAATCTTAAAAACATAATATAATTTTTAAAATTATAAAAAATAATTTATAATTTAAATAAATTTTAGAAAATGTGTTTGTAATTACCTTTTTAAAAATGATCAATAAACGTCAGACAAGACCGACATTTGATTTGATTACGAGCGTTCGTGCATACTGTACTAGGTGATCGGTGATCGATGGGATTCATGCATTTCTGAGCTAGAAAATCTGAGTGAAGGGGTAGTTATATGATGCTAGGGCAAGGTTTATATGGTGTGATATTTATTGGTTTGAAATGTACTTGGAACAAAAGTTAATTTTTAAAATGCTCTATTCTTTTTCTTTGTTTTTCTTTTTATTTATTTATTATAGATTAGACTCATATGAGATATTACAATAAAATTCAATAAATTACAATCATAAAAATTAAATACAATAAAAAAATATTATAAAAGAAACTTTCAAGATGAGATAGAAAGTCTTAATTAATACATAAAGAATAAGAAATAAACTTTCAAGATGAGATAGAAAGTCTTAATTAATACATAAAGAATAAGATCCACCCACGCAAGTGGAGATATTCGAAGCCCTGACCTCCTAGTGATGTTTAGGAATTTTGGTCAATCGAACAGTCTCGCTGGTTAAATGCTCTCTTTTGAGCTAAAATAACAATTATAATTCAAAAGATAAATTATAAATATATCTCTTAAGATTTGTTTAAAATATAGATTGTTTCTTATGGTTTGAAAAATTACAAATACTCCATTATTAGAAATTTTTATTTAACAGAATTAATTAAAAAAATAAAATTCATAATTGTTTTCCTATATAATAATAAAATTACCTAAATTATTAATTAAAACATATTTTTAACATCATTAAAAATTGTTAATTGACTTGATGGTTCATTAATAAAAGGGACGATTTGTTATGAAATTAAAAATTTCAGGGGGTGTGATGTAATTTTCAAAAGTACAAGGGGCTATTTATATTTTAATCAAACCTCAAGAGTGTATTTATAATTTATCCTAATTTAAAAGACCATTTTACCTTTACTTATATGTTCATGTCACTTGTTTATCCACGTATTATCTTACTATTTATTCACTTGTCACTTATGTATCCACTTAATTTACGTATCTATTCATAACATCCACCGCCACAAGTCCACAGTTGTTGCTGACCACTCACAACGACAATTTTTTCGACGTCAGTGGTTGTCCAACGGTGGAAGTACAATTAGGAAAAAAAAAATCTTTTATAAAATAATTTATTATTTTCATCAAACAATTTCATTAAACATGTTGTCATCAAAACAAATCAAGTATTAGATCAAATAACATATGGCCCATAAATTTGGACTTTTCACTTTTATGTGTTTAAAATTTGTTAATTTAATGAGTGAACATTACCAAAATGTTAAAAAAATATGTTAGGAAAAAAGGTATTGTTTATGTGTGACTCAACCACACATATTGAGCATATTTAAAAATATTATACATTTTATATTATATTTTTTTATGCAGAATCTATCATTATGTTAAATTTCTTATATATTTCTTAAATACACACATTAATAAAAATATATATATATATAGCCCACTTGAATATATTTTGTTCCAAAAATAAAATAAAACAAGGAATCATCCCTTTGTCAATCCTCCTCCTTTCTTTCAAACCCCTCGGCCTCTCTCTTTCACTCTTCTTTTTGTTAAATCACACTACAATTAGTAATGATTATAAAATATGACATAGTCAACAATGATTTAATAGCCTCATTTTTACTATGGTTAAATGACTCACTAAAATTAGTAATGTGATTATAAAATATGACAGTCAACATTGATAGTGATTTAATAGTTTATTTTTATTCTTTGCATGTAATCACGGACTGTGACATTTGTAAATTTATTCATAAAGTGTAAACAAAGGAAATATTATAGTACATATTTGCACTTTATAATTTAAAAAAAATAATATAATTTTATATTTTTTGAATCATAATAAAAAAAATTCATAATCAAATACAATATGAACCATAACTAAAAAATTCATGAATCATAACTAAATTAATGTCATAATTAAATAAGAAAATTTGTCATAATTAAATAAAAAAATAACATAACTAAGAGTAGGGGTGTGCATAATACCGCCGAAACCGTCGAAACCGCCAAAATCGCACCGAACCGCACCGCCAAGGCAAATTCATTATTATTTGCCAATCGAACCGCCGGTTTTTGATAAGAAAAATGGAAAATTCTAGTGCCACTTTTATCAATCCGCCGGTTTCTATTTTTCTTCCAAACCGCACCGACCCGCACCGCTATTAAATCATGTTTTATAAGATTCTAAAAATTCTTTTTTACTTAAGTTTGCTTGTTGTTCTATACCTTAGAATATAGTATTACATTACTACTCGAAGAGAATTCAAGATGTCAGTAATCCAAAATAAAGTTGGATTCCAATTCAAGATGCTTAACATCACGGTATCTCTCGTCTTTTTTCTACTCTTTGATTTAAGTTTTGTAATTTGAATTATATTTTTTGTAAACCGCCAATCCGCCCGAACCGCCAAGGCAAATCCGCCATTATTTTCCAACCGAACCGTCGGTTTTTGATAAGGAAAATGGCAAATTCTAATGACACTTTTATCAATCCGCCACCCGCCATACGGTTTCTATTTTTCTCTCAAACCGCACCGACCCGCACCGCGCACACCCCTAACTAAGAGTGTATATGATGTACTCCTTTTAATGGTGTGTATGTTAGAATTTCCTACAAAAAAAAATACATTTCTTCATTGGTCAATTTTACATTTTTAATAAGACTACTCCATTAATTCAGCATGAAAGAGTACGTTTTTTATAAGACTACTCCATTAATTTAGAATGAAATTTTGTTCTTGTGAATAAATTTACGCTCCTACAAAATAAGCTTTGTTTGGTTTATATTTTCAGAAATTATTTTTAAACAAATTTTAATTTGTCTTTATTGAACTTTTTTTATATTTTAATTTTTTTTTATACTTTTTAGATATATCAAGATTAAATACATCTAAAAAGTGAAAGAGTTTGACTAACATATGAAAAAAAAATACTAAATATAAATGAAATATGAACAAAAATGTACACAGATTTTACTTTAAATTTTTTTTTTATTTTTAGTAATTTTTTTAATAGTTAACCAATTTATTTTACTTTTTAAATAGATGATTATGTACATCTAAAAATTAAAAAAATTAATTAAAATATAAAAAATTATAAAAATTAAATAAAAATTCATCAATAATAATTTTAAAAAAATTAAACCAAACAAATGCATCTCTGCCTGTAAGTTAACTTTTAGATAGATACGGACAATCTAAAAGTGAGTGCAGTTATGCATGCAGAGGAATCAGTGCATCTTGCAACTCTGCACCAAACATTGATACTCCTGCATAGGTGACTTTCTTTCTTCTGTCTTTTTTTTTATAACCTTTTTTAATGCCTCTCTTATATATGATTGGAATTACTTCAATTTCATTAATGATTCACACCATCACAGAACATCAGTTTCAAAATCTCATTTATTTGTGATTGATCTAAGTAAGAAAGAGAAAAAAAAAAAATAATACAAACACATTATTGATCCACATCACTGTGAGGGTGATGGGGGTCTCTCCATAAGGGAGTCCCAAACATTTTTCCTTCAATTTTTTGTTTTAATTTTTTTAATGTTTTAAATTAGAGTATATTAATGGTAAATCTAATCTAAAAAAAGTATGTAAGACATTAGATCCTGATGATACAGTTTGTTCTTGGTGGATGGGCTAGACCGATCCAAGCTCCTCGAGCCCACATCTGGGTAGCGGAGCCCACTAGATGACCTGCAAGTAAGTTCAGCGGGGAACGGGGTAGTCCCCCAGCGAACCCTCCGACGAGCAAGTTAGCAAGTGAGAAAGGAGATGAAGTATGTAGAGAGAGATTGGAGATAGAAAAGCTTAACCTTCTTCTTGTCTTCAATGCTTGCTTATGTCCTTTGGAAATCATTTCACTATCCCTTCCGACGTGCCCGTCTCGCCTCCAGCCTGTGTTGTAGCTTACCTTGTTCGAGTAGGGCGGCAGATTCGGTGAGGGTGTTGTCATAATAAATCTTTGTGATGGGCTGCATTAATGGTGATGTGTTGTGGCAATAACTTTGCAGATCTTTGTCTGCTGATGTGGCCTGTCCTGCACCTGCCATATGTCCGAATGCCATTGGCCCTTCATGTCCAGTTGGCCTCCAGCTGTCATGGACTTTACCAACCGGGTTATGCAATAGGGTCCAAAATGGTGGGCTTGGGTTTGTTCGCTGTGGGCTATGGCCTTTATGGGCCTATCCATGTCAGTAGTTCCCCATTCTCAAGTCTGACTTGGTCAATGAAGGAATAGTAATGAAGAAGATGTGCACTGGCGGGTCGTGAGGGTGAGAGCGAATGGGAGGCGGGCCGAGCGGCCGACCATGAGGCCGACGGCGAGAGTCTTAGATGGGAGGGCCGACGGCGAGGAGTGCCGACCGCGAGGGGAGCCGACCGCGAGACTAGTGGGGGGGCCGACAGCGAGGAGTGCCGACCGCGAGGCGAGTGGGGGGGGCTGACCGCGATGAGTGCCGACCACGAGGGGGAAGGCCGACCGTGAGGAGGGCTGACCGCGTAAAGGCTGAGCGGAGGGACGCGGGGCTCAAGAAGTGGCGTATGAAATGAGGATTTGAAGTGGAAAAGACAAGGGAAGTTGGTGGGGTAGTGCATCGCGACCATACACGTGGCGATATCGTGGGGGGTAAGTGAGACGTTGGAGCAAAAATGAAACGATAGGTCATTATGGGGTTGAAAAGACAGTTTTGGCGGATGATTTGAAAAGTTTTCAAACTGGTGAAAATTAATTGGGATCCTTGGAATACGGGCAAACCGTGGGCTTTTGGCGTTATGCGATTCACTTACTTGTTTACAAGAAACCAAAACATTCCAAGTCTTACTTCATTTGTCGCTCACGATACCCCTTTGCAACATTTCTTCAACTTTCTTGCTCCTGCATCAGAAGCAATTCGTAAACATACCCTAGAAATGGCACAAGAAGGAGCTGTGAATGTGAGGGTAGACCCCCTTGGAGACGACGATGCAGAGGAGCTAGCGGCGCAATATAGGTCAGAAAAGGTGGGGGAGCAGGTGGTGCGATCTCATGGTTCCACCATAATAGCAGAGCCAAAGCCAATCAGCCAAGTGGAACCAGACCATTGGCACACGAAGGCTAATAAATCCACGATTACGGTGGCGGAGTTGGAGGTGATTCGTGAAAAGTACCAGATCCCTGCGGAAGTGAAGCTATCGCTGCCGACATCGACGGAAAGGCCATCTGACGCCAGGGCAGGAGAGTTTTCCCTCTATGAGGAAGTGCTAAAGGGTAGACTGAGGTTGCCACTACCGCAAATAGTGGTGGACGTGCTTAACCGTTTAGAGGTAGCACTAGGGCAACTAATGCCCAATGCCTGGAAGATCGCGCTAGCTTGCGCAAGTGCCTGGCCGAAGGCGAATGGGGAGCAGGCCATGACAGTGGATGAGTTCTCTGGGAGTTTAACTAAGCAAGGGGTGGTATAAAAATGTTGACCTCAAATTGTGACTAAGTGTGCTATTAAGGGTAAATTGAAGCTTGAGGCTTGCACGCATGTATGTGTTTGGAAGTTTTGAGGTTGTAAGTTCATAATTCCTCACATGCATGTTCATAACATTGTTATAGTCCATGTTGTCATCATGTTTTGAAAGATTTAGCTCATTTGAGCTGGTTGCAAAGCTTGTTTTGCATTGGTTAAGCGTGTCACTTAATTATAAATGTGTATCTTGATTGCTAGAACTATGTGTCTTGCTCATGTCTTGCGGAGTTTTCAGAATCATCACAATGATGGCATTCCGTTTGGTTGAGGTGATCATGGTGCTCAATCTAACTGAGACTTTGGAAGTGCTCAGTCTGGTTAAGGCTTTTGAAGTGTTTGGTCTGGTTAAGGCTTTTGAAGTGCTTTCACTGGCCGAGTCTCTGAGTCTTTGACCGAGTCTTTGGAGTACTCGATCTGACCGAGGCTTTGGAGTCTTGATCTGGCCGAGGCTTTGAAAGTCTCGGTCTGGCCGAGGCTTTTGAGGTCTCGGTCTGGTGAGGCTTTGGGAGTCTTTCGGTCCGGCCGAGGCTTTGAGGTCTTTCGGTCTGGCCGAGGCTTTTGAAGTGCTCGGTCTGGCTGAGTCTTTTGAAGTGCTCGGTCTGGCCGAGGTTTTTACGGTGCTCAGTCTGGCTGAGGTTTTGGAAGTGCTTGGTCTGGCCAAGGCTTTTGAGGTGCTCAGTCTGGCTGAGGCTTTGGGAGTGCTCGGTCTGGCGGAGGCTTTTGAGGTGCTCGGTCTGGCGGAGGCTTTTGAAGTGCTCAATCTGGCTGAGTCTTTTGAAGTGCTCGGTCTGGCCGAGGTTTTTGCGGTGCTTAGTCTGGTTGAGGCGTGCTAGAGCTAAAACGTCATTGAGACACCATATAGATGACTGAGATATACAAATGTTAATAAATTACACTGCACAAAAAGGATGACATGAATGTTCAAGCGTGTAACTTGTCGAAAAGAAAATACAACAACTGAACAACTCAAAAGTAGTAGTTTATTGAAAATAATGTTTCAAGTGTTCAGCGTTCCAGGGGTGCTGGAGTTCTCGACCTTCCAGATCCTGAAGCCGATAAGTGCCTGGACGTGGTCTGGCTTTCACAATATAAGGTCCCTTCCATTTGGCTGTCAATTTACCCTCAGTCGGATTCTTCGTGGCAAGGGTTGCTTCTCTCAACACTAGGTCCCCAACAGCAAATTCCCTTGGTCGGACCTTGCGGTTGTAGTGTGTTCTCATTTTTTGTTGGTATGAGGCTAGTCGGACGGCAGTGATCTCCCTGAGTTCTTCAATTAGGTCTAGGTTCGCTTGACGGAGTTCTTCAGTGAGCGCTGGATCCGAATGTAAAACCCTGGGGGTTGGCAGACCGACTTCTACTAGAATAACCGCCTCAGCGCCGTATGTTAGGCGGAAAGGGGTTTCCCCGGTGGGAGTCCGAGCTGTAGTTCGATAGGCCCAGAGTACATTCGGTAGTTCCTCGGCCCAAAGTCCCTTAGCAGCTTCCAGTTTAGTCTTGATGATCTTCAGAAGAGAACGATTGGTGACCTCAACTTGGCCATTGGCTTGGGGATGACCGGGGGAGGAGAAACACGGTTGGATCTGGAGGTCTGCACAGAACTTTCTGTATCTGGCGTTGTCGAACTGTTTGCCGTTCTCTGACACGATGGCTTGAGGGATGCCAAACCTGCAAATGATTGACTGCCAGATGAACCTGATTGTGTTACGTTCGGTGATGGTGGTAAGGGGTTCTGCCTTGACCCACTTGGTGAAGTAATCAATGGCAACAACCGCGAACTTGGTCTGTCCTCGGCCGGTGGGAAGCAGACCGATTAGGTCGATCCCCTATTTGGCGAACGAGTACGGGCTGCAGAGTGTAATCAGTTCAGTGGGAGGAACATAGGGGATGTTGGCGAAGCGTTGACACTTGTCGCATTTAAGGACAAAATTGGTGGCATCTTGGTTGAGAATCGGACAGAAATAACCAGTACGGAGTATTTTGTGAGCCAAAGAACTGCCGCCCGAATGATTGCCACAAATTCCCTCATGGATTTCTTGCATTACATAGGTTGCTTGGGTTGAGTTGAGGCATCGCAGATATGGCCGTGAAAAACCACGTTTGTACAAGATGCTATTGACCAGGACGTAGTTAGACGACCGAGCCCTGACCTTGGCGGCCTACTGTTGGTCATTTAGGAGTTCTCCTGTTGTCAAAAAGTGGGTGATGTCGGATGCCCAGGGGATGGGTTCATTTTGGAGGAACTGCACCTCGTGCGGGGCGGGTGAGATGACCGGATGAGTTAGGTATTCGAGGCAGACTCCATGGCTGAGGTCGGACTGATCTACAGATGCCAACTGAGCCATCTCATCAGCTTTGGAGTTGTCCGCCCGAGGTATGTGCTTGATCTGGAAAGTATTGAAGAGGTGAACAAGAGGGAGTGCCATGTCCTTATAGGCCCGCATTGTGCTATCCCTGGCATCGAATTCCCCCGTAATCTGACCAACGACAAGCTGTGAGTCACTGAACACTCGGATATGGCTGACACCAATATCCTTGGCCAGACGGAGTCCTGCTATCAATGCTTCATATTCGGCCTCGTTGTTGCTGGCCTCAAACAAGAGATAGAGAGCACATTTGAAATAACTACCCTCCGGGGAGGTGAGGATGAGGCCAGCCCCACTACCTTCCCTCCGGGATGACCCGTCGACGTTGAGAGTCCAAGAATGGGGGTCTTCTGGGTCAGCAGGGGTCGGTGGGGGCGGAGAGGTAGTGGTTGGGGTAGGGTTGGTGAATTCCAGGATGAAGTCGGCTATGGCTCGTCCTTGATTCTTTCGAGGACGGTAGAAGATGTCAACCGGGTGAGTTCCTTCGACCCTTGCATAAGTCGGCGAAAGCTCGTTCGCATGACCTTCTTCAGGGGTTGGTCGGTGAGGACCACTATAGAATGGGCCTGGAAGTAAGGACAAAGTCGTCTGGAGGCGATGACCAAGGCCAGGGACAACTTTTCTAGCAATGGGTAATTCTGCTCCGCTCCCTTGAGAGCTCGACTAATGTAGTAGACCGGCCGCTGGACTGAGCCGTCTTCCCTGATAAGAGCTGCACTAACGGCGGTGTTCGATACTGCTAAATAGAGAAAGAGGGGCTTGCCCGTGATTGCTTGTGAAAGAAGGGGGGGATTGGCCATACATTGCTTTAACTGCTGAAAAGCCTTTTTGGATTCAGTTGTCCATTCAAAAGTCTGCTGAAGGACTTTGAAGAATGGTAGGCACTTATCTGTTGCGCGGGAAATGAAGCGGTTGAGAGCCGCCACTCTGCTAGTGAGTCTTTGAACTGCTTTGATAGTTTTGGGTAACTGCATCTCAATCAAGGCCTTGATCTTCTCAGGGTTGGCTTCGATGCCGCGTTGACTGACCATAAAACCCAAGAACTTTCCAGATCCTATGCCGAAGGCGCACTTCTCGGGGTTGAGCTTCATTTGATACTTGCGAAGGGTGGCAAAGGTCTCCCGTAGGTCGGTCAAATGATCAGTGGAGAGTTTGCTCTTGACTAGCATGTCGTCCACATATACTTCCATGTTCCGACCGATTTGATATTGGAAAATAGCATTGACTAACCGTTGATAGGTGGCCCCAACATTCTTTAGTCCAAACGGCATTACATAGTAGTGGTAGGTACCTCGGTCGGTAATGAATGATGTGTGTTCCCGATCAGATGGGTGCATCATGATTTGGTTGTACCCAGAGAAAGCATCCATGAAGCTGAGCATTTGGTGACCGGCCGTGGCGTCGACCAGCAAATCGATGCGGGGGAGTGGATAGCTATCTTTGGGGCAAGCTCGGTTCAGGTCAGAGTAATCAACGCACAGTCGCCACTTGCTATTGTGCTTACGGACTAGAATCACATTGGACATCCACTTAGGATAGTCTACATTTTGGATGAATTGGGCCTCAAGAAGTTTGTCGACTTCTGTGGCTATAAGAGTATTGCGCTCCGGATGGAAGATGCGCTGCTTCTGGCGGTAAGGTTTGAAATGGGATTCAATGCTAAGGCGGTGAGTTATGAAGGAGGGGTTGATGCCTAGCATGTCTGAATGGGTCCAGGCAAATACGTCATTGTGCTCGGTCAGGAGGGTAGTGAGGTCGGACTTGGCTTGAGGGGATAGCTGACTGTCGGTCTTGGCAGTTTTCATTGGGTTAGTGGGGTCGATGGGAACCTCAACAAGCTCCTCAACAGGCTCTCCCCTGATCAGCTCATCTTCTTCTCGGACATCAAGTCCTTCAATAATCATGGCCTCCTTCAGTTTAATTTCCTTGAGTGAGGCGACATAGCATTCTCTGGCCACGGTTTGTTCTCCCCTCACTGTTCCGACTCCGAGATCAGTTGGAAACTTGATGGCCAAGTGGTAGGTGGAGGTAATCGCTTGAAAGGCGTTGAGGGCCGTGCGACTAAGGATGATGTTGTAGGCAGAGGGGTAGTCGACAACAAGAAAGGTAAGCAACTTCGTGGTTTGTCGTGGGTATTCTCCAATGGTGATGGGGAGGTTAATGGAGCCGATGGAGGTCACCCGGTCGCCAGTGAAACCAATCAAAGGGGTTTGGAGGGGAGACAGACTTTCCTCTCCGATCTTGAAAGTGGAAGCGATTAAGAATATGATATCTGAAGAGCTTCCATTGTCGATGAGAACTCGTCTGACCTTATAGTTGGAGAGGATGGCGGAAATGATAAGAGGATCATCATGAGGGTAACGAATGCTGACAATGACGGCCCGTGAAGGTGATGGGCTCTGGCCCTTTGCTTGAATTTGCTTTGGGGTCGGTCTCACCGTAGTCGCTTTGTCTGAACCCTGTCGTATTTTTCTAAGTTCTGCCTTCTGAGCTGAGCGAGATGGTCCCCCACAAGCAAGACCACCTGAAATAACTTTAATTTCACCAACTGGGGGAGGTGGATTACCTTGTGGCCGAGGTTACTGGGGAGGTCGATCATGGCCTTGATTTGGTTGAGCTGGTGCCGCGGTGGGGTGCGTCGGCGATTGTCTCTATGGAGTTCGGTTCTTTGCCTTTGCTAAGGGCGGGTGTCTGTGAACCGGCTTAGATGCCCCTGGCGAATGAGGGTCTCCACCTGATCTTTGAGGTTGATGCAGTTGTCCGTGTTATGGCCATGGTCCTGGTGAAAACGGCAATATTTGGACTGGTCTTTCCGGTTGGAAGGGTTCCGTGGGGGGAGAGGCCATTTGAGTGGGTAGTCCCATTGGATCTGGTTGAGGACATGTTCTATGGGAGAATTGAGGGGTGTATACCGCTCGAACTAACCGGGCGGTCGGGCTGGCGCCGACCAGTCTGCACGAGAGGGTCGGTCGGTATAGCGGGGTGTTTGGCTATGATACTGGGCGTTTCTGGGTTCTGGATCTTTTCTTTTTTCTCTGGGGGTCGGGTTTTTAGCTGTTGGATCCTGCCGAGTGGCTAGTGAATCTTCAGCATTCATGTATTTTTGGGCTTTGGAGAGTAAGACTGCCATTGAGGTAGGAGGGTTTTAGAGAGGGAAAAAAGGAAATCAGATGACCGCAGACCGGCCATGAAAGCTGTGAGGATGACCTTGTCGTCATTTTCTGCGACTTGCAGGGCTTCGGTGTTGAAGCGAGTAACGAAGCTGCGCAGTGATTCCCCCTCGGACTGACGAATATTGAGGAGTTGGGTTGCGCGGCGTCGCTGGCACTGGGCTCCGATAAAATGGCTCAGGAAGGAGTCACTGAGATGTTGAAAGGTGGAGACAAAGTCTAATGGTAACTGGCTAAACTACAGCTGAGCTGACCCCTTCAGTGTCACGGGAAAAGCTTGGCACATGATCTCGTCTGGGAAGGCATGGAGAATCATGAGGGTGCGGTAGGTCTCCAGATGGTTGACCGGGTCTGTGGTACCGTCAAAGGAGTCGATGGAGGACATTTTAAACTTGGCGGACAGAGGTTTGTCTCGGATGGAGGCAACAAATTGTGAGTTTGCCGTGGTGGAGGGCTTATGCTGGATGTTCTGCATAACCCCTTGGAGCTGGAGTTTCATGGTGTGGAGTTCAGCATCCCAAAGGAGAATGTTGTCACCACCAGAGGGAGACAGGTGTTGGATGCTGCTGGCCTCTCCCTCGGGGGCTGGTGCTTTGACCGATGGGTGTGGGGATGGAGGTGGTGGATTTACATGTGGGTGAGAGGGTTGCAAACCTCCCAAGTTAGGCGGATTGGGTTGTGGGGCAGTATGGCCCGGAGTTCGTTCTGGGTTGGGTAGAATATCTGGAGGTGGTGGTGGAGGAATAGGGAGGGTTCCTTGGAGTAAAGCGTTTATCAGGACCTGGTTTTGCTCGGCAATACGATTAATGCTGTTGGTAAGCTCGGTGAAATACTGTGGTGGGTTGTTTGGATTGGGAGGGTCGGTTTGGTGGTCGGCAGCATTATGGTGGGAAGCCATGGATCTAGTCGTGACCATACACCTTGATGGATGAGATGAAAAGGTTGCTGGAACAGGGTCTCCGGCGGCAATGAACACAATTGGCGCATGGACAAACCAATTCCCACAGACGGCGCCAACTGAAGATATAGTTTGTTCTCGGTGGATAGGCTAGACCGATCCAAGCTCCTCGAGCTTACGTCTGGGTAGCGGAGCCCACTAGATGACCTGCAAGTAAGTTCAGCGAGGAACGGGGTAATCCCCCAGCGAACCCTCCGACGAGCAAGTTAGCAAGTAAGAAAGGAGATGAAGTATGTAGAGAGAGATTGGAGATAGAAAAACTTAACCTTCTTCTTGTCTTCGATGCTTGCTTATATCCTTTGGTAATCATTTCACTGTCCCTTTCGACGTGCCCGTCTCGTTTCTAGCCTGTGCTGTAGCTTACCTTGTTCAGGGTAAGGAGCGCCGTTCCGGCTGAGGGGTGTTGTCGCAATAAATGTTGTGATGGGCTGCATTAATGGTGATGTGTTGTGGCAATAACTTTGCAGATCTTTGTTTGCTGATGTGGCCTGTCCTACACCTGCCATATGTCCGAATACCATTGGCCCTTCATATCCAGTTGGCCTCCAGCTGTCATAGACTTTACCAACCGGGTTATGCAATGGGGTCCAAATGGTGGGCTTGGGTTTGTTCGCTGTGGGCTGTGGCCTTTATGGGCCTATCCATGTCAGATCTAGTAAATATTTTTTATTAGTGAAAAATCCACCATTTGTGAAATAATTTTGTGAAAAGTCCTTGTCACGACCCAAACCCGGCCTTATGGGTTTAGCATCAGAATCGCCGAATCCGAGATTACCAAAGGCCTCTGAGCGAGAAAAGCAGTTAAATGCAGTACTGGTTGGCGGAAGCCAATACTGAGAAATAACTAGTGTCCATTGAGCTGTGAAAATCTGCATGCCAAAAACATTTTTTATGCATTCATACGGTTCAACACAGTACATTCTATACAATCATATACTGAACAAGACGGGATTGAATCCTCGATAATGATCGCGATGAAAGTCTATACAAAAGTACAATGTCTGATAAGGAGACCGATAGGGACACAAAACACCCCAAGCCATAACATGGCAACTTCAGAACCTCGCGATGGAGGCATATAGGGGCTTGACAAAAGCGGGGACCAATCCCACGCTCCTAGCTCCGGCAGTTCTTTGACGTCTTGCCCCTGTCTCAACTGTTCAAACTCGCCATTACTTTTCGTCACGATGCCTGGGAAAATACTTTTCAAAGAAGGACTCCTTGAATTGAGCCCAAGTCGCAATGGTATTTGCATCGCGGGTCAACATCCACCACCTTCTTGCTTCTTCCTGAAGGGTGAAGGTTGCCAACAATACTTTGTTTGCTTCGGAGCACGGAAAAACCTCGAACAACTTTTCAGTCTCAAGAACCCAAGCTTCAGCCTTTAGCGGTTCTAAGCCTCCCTGAAAGGACGGCGGTTTCATTTTCTTTGAATTTCGAGTCGGTGCAATAATGTCCACCTCATTAGCATTCACATTACGTACATTCATCGTTGCACCGGAGGAGGAGGAGGTGGGGGCTGTTGGTTCGGTTGTTGATCTAGTCTTTCCATTATCAGTCCCATCATTTGTTCAAGTCTGGCCATTCTGGCCTCAGAAGGTGATGATTCAGTTTCATTTGCATTGTCCATGTCACTATAAGCAGTTATAGCAGTTATCATTATAAGCAGTTGTATGATTAAACAGTTTAACTTTTTAACATATAATCAGTCAGTCATAAGCACACACTTTTCAAGTTCATGAGATGCCCTAATTGCTTTTCTAGGACACCCTATAGCTCATTTGGACACGTGTGTGCGGTATAACTCGTGGTTGAGTATCGCTCTGATACCACTCATCGCGACCCAAACCGGCCCTATGGGTTTAGCAGAATCGCCAAGAATCCGAGATTACCAAAGGCCTCTGAGCGATAAAACAGTCAAAGCAGTCTGAGACTGGCGGAAGCCAATACAGTAAATAACTAGTGTCCATTGAGCTGTGAAAATCTGTATGCCAAAAACATTTTTATGCATTCATACGGTTCAACACAGTACATTCTATACAATCATATCTGATCGGTCGATGCGGGATTGAATCCTCGATATGATCGATAAATGCAGTCTATACAAAAGCACAATACAGTAAGGAGACCGATAGGGGACACAAAAACACCCCAAGCCATAACATGGCAACTCGGAACCTCTGATGAGGCACATAGGCGCTTGACAAAGCGGGGACCAATCCCACGCTCCTAGCTCGATGCAGTTCTTTGAGAACCTACATATATATATAAACAGTGAGCTAAAGTCCGATTGAATAACATACGGTGTAAAGAGGTTATGAATGAATGTCCCTGATAATGAAATCAATTCATTATCTGATATTTCAATCTTCGATATTCGATCAATCAAGATTTCAATCAATCGGTCATATGTGGTACATCCATTAGCCTATAAATGATGGGTCCAGAAAAGGGCCTGCCTGAACCCAACGATAATGATGATCATCAATCGGTAAACAGTATGGTTCCACAAGGAAACCGACAGAGCTCTGTAACAGTCAATAACAGTGGGTGCTAAGGATGCCACAATACAGTTCGAAATACAGGACATACATTCATTCAATCAATAATATCGGTTCAATAAACAGTTCAGTTCAGTATTCAAAATATAACCATTTGAACATATCTTTACACAATCTGTTACTCACAGAGATTGGGCTAATAGCAGCTAGAGCGCGTCCCCGAGAGCCAACCCTAAACAGTTAACAAATAGAACACACACTAAGTTCACAGTCGAAAAGATGATAATTAATTCCCTAAATTTCCTTGGTGTGGTTCTATGTCTAAATCCTCATTAAGATGTCTTAAACTAGGCCTAAGAATGCCTAGGATGGGATGAGGATGCAAAAATACAGTTGGAAGGCATTTTTTCAAAAGTTCTTTGAGGGGTCTCGCCGGCGAGCCTTCCTTCGCCGAGTGAGGTTGCAAAACAAAGGCTTCGCTCGGCGAACAATCCTTCGCCGGCGGTGCGATGAAACGATAAAAATCTTGGATGGTCGATTTTACGCTCGAGCCACCAATCCTTCGCTCGGCGTGGCTCGGAGAAGCGTTGGTCGCTCGGCGAGAATCGCCGCTCGGCGAAGAAGCCAAATCTGGAATTTCCAGATTTGCCTTCCAAGCTCAAACCAAGCATTCTCTCACTCAAAACTCGACCTCTTGGGCCCAAATTCTGGAAAATACATCCCAAAACAATGTATAACAAGTTTCAAAAGCCAATTTATGAATTCAAGCCCCAAAGGTGAGTCAATTAAAACCATTTTTCAAGAACAATTCAAGAACAATTTCAAACATGCAATGCATGAGTTTTAATCCAAAATCAACCTTCAAATCTTGCTCTAATGAGCTCACTAGTTGGAAAATGAAGTGAAAACATGGACTATAATATAAACATAGACATGCATGTAGCATTCTCAAGAATTCAACTTCAAAAGTCCACAAATTCAACATGCATGCATGAATTCTAGCATGAATCAACCTATATGGACTCAAACATGGTTTAATTCTACAATTGAGCAAGAATCATGCAAAATGGAGCTCCAAGATGACAAGAAGACAATGGATTCCTTACCTAGAGTGTTGATTTCAAGTCTAGCAAGCTCAATTTAGCCAAGTTACACTTTAATTCCAAGCACTCCAAGCTAATTCACCAATATGAGCTCAAATCTCTCTTACTTCTCACTCTCTCTCCTTTCTCACTTGTTTGGTCGGTTAGAACATGAAGAAGAGCTGATCAAAAGCTTTGTTAAGTGATAAGGCTCTAATGATAATACTAAACAATAGGTCCATTAAGTGGTTTAAACGGTAAATAAGTCCAAGTTCCCAATTAACTCATTTTAATCTAATTTAATCATTCCTAATCAATTTTCAGATAAATATACCATAAAATCAGAAATATTCTACCGATTCTAAAACATCAAACGGTTTCTAAATCGGCCGCCGATAAGGCCTTCAATTAACAGTTTAAACACATGAATTCAAACAGATAATTAATCAATTAAACAGATAGAAATGCAATATAACAGATAACTTTTCCAATTTCAGTTCCAGTTTCAATCAGTCTATCCAATACTTCAGTTAATCCAATTATCAGTCATTAGCGGTCCAGTTTAGCAATAATCAGTATTTAATTCAGTGGTTATTCAGTAATCGGTACGAGGGTTGTTACAGTCCTTCATTGATTTTGGAAGACATTTTGTTCTAATTTTATCCCTTAATTTATCTGTTGACTTTTCGTTGATTATTTGTTCAAATTTATATCTATTTGTTCAAATATATTGATTATCTATTCAATTTTCTCCCCTTATCTGTTCAAAATCTATGCAAATTTTAATATTTGTTCAATTTTTTTTCCATCTGTTAAAATAAAAATTCATTTTTTTTTATTTGTTGAACCTTATTTATTCATTTTTTTATCTGTTTAAATTTTTATTTTTCTACTATCTGTTCACTTTTTTTGTCTGTTAAAATAAAAGTTCACTTTTTTATCTATTAAAAAGGAAAAATTCTTGAGTACCAGGAGAGTACCACGTGGCATGTCACATGGTGCCTTCAACCAATCACAAACACCATGACCCCCCACGTTATCTTGCCATCACGCAACATGTAAATGTAGCCCCCACTCTTTCAACCAATGAGAGAATGAAAGTACCACATGACACCTACCCTCTTTGCACACAAAAATTACTCGTTAAAAAGAGGTGTGATCTGTTAAAAAAAAAAAACCACTATTTTTGTTTTATCTGTTGAAATAAAACAACTCTCTCTTCTTCCTCATACTCCTACTCCCACCGCCACCACTACTACCACCGAGAACACACCCACGCCGACCCCATCATCGCCAGCTGCATCTATCAAACCACAAATAAATTTATTTCTCGATTTCCATAGCAAAAATCACAAGAAGAAGAAGAAAAACAAGATCTGTAACCAAAAAATAAAAGAAGAATATTGGAATATATGTTACTCATCATTATCATCATCATCATCATCATCATCATCATCATCAAAATCACAGATCTAAAGTAAACACAGTGATATACAAAGAGAGTTTAAAGAGAGAGAAAACCGGTAGCGGCAACAGTAACAAGTCCTTAGTCGAAGCATGGTACTTGGGCACTCGATTCTGAAGAACACGAAGCCGAAAATGAACCACCCTTCACTTGCGACGAAAACACAAAGAATTTTCCTTCACTTGCAGCGGCGGCCGCCACTAAGGCCAAGAAGAAGAAACCCCAAGCTATATCTCTTTTCGAGTTCACCAAACCTGCACAAAACACCCAAACCAGAGGCCTCACCACTGAATTTACATTTTTGAGTCCAAAAGTTTGAGAAATCCAGAAACAACACAAAGAGTTAAGAGAGAGTCGAGCAGGGGCTACGGTGGTGCTTCCTCACTCCGGTCGGAGATGCAAATTTCGTGGAGATCTGATGAAGCCGACTCAACCACCGCCGCCGCTGTTATCCGTTATCCACTATGTTCTGTTGGGAAATTAGACTAGAAATTGTAATCATAAAATAATACAATACCGAAATGCAATACCAAATTAGTCGAGACTTGTGTTGAACACAATTTCCTTAAGGTTTAATTTGCGCCCATTGCTTGGGTTATTGACGCCAACCTCCCAGGATACAATGACTAGAATTCAAGATCGCAGCACAACCATCCAGATATGGCGAACCAAACTTGTGTTGCACTCTCTCTGGGACAAAGACAGAATTCAATGAAGATGAAACAAAAAACAGAGCAATGAAATTCTGAAAAATTTCGATGCAACTCTGATTCTAATTTTGATTGTAATTCGATTCGAATTTCCCACACCAACAACTAAGGATGAGGAGGTATATATAGACTTGAGATGGTTGTTTGAGGAACATGTTAACAGCCTCAAATGTTGTTCCAATTTCGGCCGTCCGTTGTGAGCAACGTCGTATACCAAATTCGGAGAAGAATTTAGCCTACCCCAAATCACACCTCTATTTGGAATTTTCAAGAAGAAGAGAGAAACCAAATCACAATTAAATTGAATTTCCATTGAAGGCTTTTGAGTTTCTGAAAGAAACCAAAAACGAATTCAATTTTGAATTCGTTCAAATACCGTTTTGCCGAAGCCTCTTTCGGAATCAGTATCATGTGAATCGCCACCCGGCATAATACACCTCAATCGGTATCCAGATCCCATCTCCGCTCAAAGTTGGCCACAAATAATGGTTTAAAAACCATTTTTCGAACATGTTCTTCCGGTGAGAGGAGCTACTTCACAATAATGGCGGCGCGCCGCCGAAAAGGTTCTATTTGGCGTGGTAAAGAGGGGAGAGATGAGGAAGAGAGGAAGCGGAAGAAAGAGGGATTTGGTTACATTTTGTTTGGAAAACAATATATGTATAGAGGATAGTTTGGTCATTTTCCAAGGGCTTGTCGTCATAAATAAAATATTTTAAAGTCTGTATCGTTAATCCAAGAAAATCTAAAATTAAATTTATAAATCGAATACCCTTTAAATTATAAATGAAATTTTTTATTATTTTCACTTTCAAAAAAATAAAAACAATCTTTAAAAAAATTAGCAATAAGAAAAAGACATTTTTACCACAACTCGGCCCCCTCGTCACCCCCTATGACCACCAACTTGGACCGCATGGGCAGCCACCACCTCATATATACAAGTAGGGGTGTGCGCGGTGCGGGTCGGTGCGATTTGAAAGAAAAATAGAAATCGTATGGCGGGTGGCGGATTGATAAAAGTGTCACTAAAATTTGTCATTTTCCTTATCAAAAACCGACGATTCGGTTGGCAAATAATGACGGATTTGCCTTGGTGGTTCGGGCGGATTGGCGGTTTATAAAAAATATAATTCAAATTACAAAACTTAAATCAAAGAGTAAAAAAAAGACGAGAGATACCGTGATGTTAAGTATCTTGCGAAGCTTTCTTTTGATGCAGCAAGTGTAGCAACAACATGATAATATCAACGACTATGCCATCAGTTCATTACAAGCATCTGTGGAAGCTACAATGATCAAATACAATACATAAAATTAATATCATTCAGGGTTTACAATATATTGAAAATGTTTACTGTTGAAAAGTATTTAGATTGAAAAGTGAGCGGATGCAAGTTTGCAACATGGCCAGAAAAAAAAAAAAAAAAAAAAGATTGAAAAGTGAATTGGAATCCAACTTTATTTTGGATTACTGACATCTTGAATTTCCCTCGAGCAGTAATGTAATACTATATTCTAAGGTATAGAACAACAAGCAAACTTAAGCAAAAAAAAAAATTTAGAATATTATAAAACATGATTTAATAACGGTGCGGGTCGATGCAGTTTAGAAGAAAAATAGAAACCGACGGATTGATAAAAATATCACTAGAATTTGCCATTTTTCTTACCAAAAACCGGCGGTTCGATTGGCAAATAATAACGAATTTGCCTTGGCGGTGCGACTCGTTGCGGTTTTGACAGTTTCAGCAATTTCGGCGATATTATGCACACCCCTATATACAAGTCACCAAATATTATTTAGCTTGCTTGTTTTTTATTTTTCAAAAACACTTTTAGAAAATTTTTACTTTCTATTTTCTGTGTTTTTTTGGTTTTTATTAAATTTTTAAAAATATTTTAAAATTTTTTTAAACACACCTAACATAAATACAGATAAAAAATATAATTTTTGTGAATTTTTTTTTTCAAAAATTCACTAAGTATAAAAAATATTAAAAAAATGAGAATTCAATATATTTTTTATATTTTTATATATTTATTAATTTATTAAAATATTTTTTTATAAATTTTTTACTTCTTAAATACATCTAAATAAGATACATCTAAAAAAATTAAAAAATACTTAAAATTTTAAAAATATTCATTAAAAATAAAAGAACACGAAATTTTTTAAAAAAAAAACTTAATTTTAATAAAATTTAATTCAAAAATCTCAAACCAAACACATTATTTTTATTTTTTTCCAAATACTTTTACACATCGAACACATTTATTTTTCCTAATTTTACGTAAAAAGTAAAGGAAAAAGCTAAAAACATTATCAAAAAAATCAAAAAATAACATAACAGCCTAAAACAGACATTTATTGATCATTTTTTAAGATTATGTACGGTAAAAAAATGCATGAAATAGATACTAAAATCCAAGGAAAATTCAAAAATCAAATCATCTAAGAAAATGGGTTTTTCTATGATATGAAAAAAGGTATTCAGTGAGTGACGCCTGGCCAAAACTTGGTAATCTGAAAAAGCCTAGGGCTCGTTGTAAACTTTAAAAACAAAAATCTATGCAAAGCAGCCTCCATTATGAACCAATTTGCCTTCACAAAACATTCATGACTACATGAAATACCAGAGGTACAATTACGGAACCATATTCAAATCAAATCTTCCATTACCACAATGAGACTTGTGCTTTACCTCTGCTCACAATAGCATCATATATTTTTCACGAAAATACCACAACCTGCATATATTCCAAGATGTGCATACATGATCTACCAAAAAGTTTAAATACAATTCTGTTACCATTTCGATCAATTAGTCGCAATTTCAACACTTCAACTACACTCAGTTTCCTATATCAGACTACTGCCTCACTTCATACAGCCCGTGTCCAATACACCCATTGTACAGTTCAATTTTGGTAGATGCCACAACAAAGCGGGAATGATAAGTTACAGGCGGCAAAATTGGTCTCTGATAAACTCGCCAGCTCAGTAGTAACTTCCATAGTAGGCCTGAGGAGCGGCAACCGAAGCGGGGGGTTGTGCTGGAGTTAAAGCTGCCGCTGATGTTGCTGGTTGTGCATAATTTTGCTGAGGATAGGCCTGCTGTGATTAAAAAAACACCAAGCAATTATTAGAATAATATGTCGAGTGCAAACCCCAAAACAAAAAAAAAACACATGTTATCCAACCAACCAAATACCAAGCAATTAGATTAATATGTTGTGTGCAAACAAAAACAAAAAATCATGTTATCCAACCAACCAAACACAAAAGCTTAATTACTCAACCATACCACACCTCAACCACAACAAATGAAAAAAAAAGCAGGGGTTTAGGGGGCATAGGAATGACCTAAGTCATGCATTCAGGGAGCCAGAGCAGCCTTTTTTAAAAAACCTGGGAGAGCCTCCAAAGTGCACATATATGTATTTATAAATATATAATTACTTGCATAAATCTTTAGCTTTTAAAATGTCACATTACTGTCGAAGTGAATATTATTACGTTTCATAGTCCTAATAAATAAAATACAAGCCTATAGTAATATCAGAATCTAATAGTGGTAATTCTTCTACCTTTGCAAGAATTTTTTCAATTCCATTTGATATGAGGTATGCTGGCAAAGAAGCTAGAGAATAAACAAAAAATACTAGCCTAAAATTATCACACATGATGAATTTGCCCCAATAGTATAGTAATTTGCGGATTAGCCTGGGGCAATTCGCAAATTTGATGCAGGAGTGGGAGCCTTGATAGGAGTGTTCAGTGACTTGTGAAATGACCTAAAACCATGCATAGTTAAAATGTGTACTCACTAAAGTTGATTTCACAGCCCAAGGGGAACACGAATGAACTAAAACTGTCGACCTGCCAGAAAAAAGAAAAAAGGAAAGCCACAACAGTCGACCTGGCAGTCCAATGGTTACCCGGCCAGAAATGATGAAAAAGAGGATAAAGGAATAGGAATGCTACTTCACCCACAAAAAGGCAGATAATGTTTATTACATAGTCAATGGGCAGTGAATGCCAAACCTTACCAACAGTTCCAACCCTAATCTCGAGGAAAGCGTACAAAAGTGAACTACGAGCTTAAATTTTCTTCAGTAAATCGGGATATATATGATATAGCAGTTCAAAAATAACGTAAATTCTTTGGGCTAAGACTCCAATTGTTTACAAGCAGTGTAGCATGTGATTAAATGCTCATGGAAAAAATGATACATCAACACTAGAAGTAATAGAATTATGCAACTAGCTTAAAGTACAACTAATTCATAAGTTCACAAAATGATCACTGAGAATAAAAGGAGCAAACTCGAGTTACCTGGACTGGATATGTAGAAGGATAAGCACCATAAGCAGCATTCTGCGGTACAGAAGCTGGTAGTTGTGGAGGTGCATAGCTGCTTCCATAACTACCATATGCACCATATGCAGCCTGTACAAACAAAAAAATGGCTAAGGATTCAGGATAATTTCATGTTGCCAAATCAAGACATCAACATGAGAATATGTATGTAATAATTGGACTGCTTTGAATCATCCATATCCATCCATAGACCATTACGAGGACAAAGCTAAATACGCTTCCAAGGTAAGCCAAACAAACTTCGAACAAGATAACTTTATTCTGATTCCGATGCTGGTCATCTTGCAGCATACATTCTCCGCCTAATTTGGATAAGCAACATAATTTCACCAAACTAAAAACAATCTTATGGTATACTAGACAATAAGAAACACCAGCCTTTCTCCTGCCTTCTTTTAACAAGTATGTTAAACAACAGTATCAAAATATCATTGGTAAAGGATAAAATACCTGTTGGGTATAGCCAGGATTCCACTGTTGCCCTTGGGCTTGTGTGGTTTGTGTGGCTTGTGGCCAAGCTTGCGGTTGTAAGCCATAACCTGCTGCCCATTGGTTTTGCACACTTGGATATGCACCCATAACTGATGGGGCAGATGTAGGAACACCAGAGTAAGACTTGGCTACCTTTGTTTTGTCTGAAACTAGAATATCCTCTGCATTACGTTTTTTTGACTCTGATGTGCTCTTGTGGTGTAAGAAGAGCTTGGCATGCCGATCATCAGCCTTCTTGATAGATTGCGCATCCCCGAAGAGATCCAAAAACTGTAATATCAATTGTTGGCACAATGCTTTCAGAAAAACATAATTTGCCCGAAAGCAAACGTAACCCATAAACCATATTACATACAAGGCGAAGTATTTATTTCAACTTAAAAGATAAGCATGACAAAATATGTGTGCTTATTTTATTTGATTTTTTTTCAAAACAAAGCAACAACAACAATAACAAACATAGAACATTTATTGAAAGGCAATCCAAATCAGCCCGTCTCAAACCACAAAAGTGGAGAAATTCTCAAACACTGAAAACAACAAACACAAATGTCTAAAAATGTAAAAAATGAAATGAAACAAGAATTAGAAAATGGAAAGGACATATAATGTTAGACATGAAGGACAGAGCTTCAACAAAAGAAATAAAAGAATCTCAGAAAACTTTTATCACACTCAATACAACCAAAAAAAAAAAAATCATACAGTAAACAAATACATAAACACTCTGTTCTTGTATCCATTTGTAGCTAAACAGTAAGTGGACAAGATGGAATTTTTACCTTGGGGGAACACACTAAAGGTTGGTTAAGAAAAATGAATTCAACAAGCAGTTCAGGCAGCTCAAATAAGAATTGGTCAAAGCCAAATTTGACTAATATCTTACATGAGTAAATATAATAGATGAAAAAGGGCAAAAGCTAAAATCACTGACTTTCGCAGATAAGCCTGAAAGTGGGTGTTATTTTATATTCTTTAGGGAGTGCCCTATAATTTTCAAAAGCCTTATTGGTTGTTAAGTGTAATTTTCAAAAGAAAAAAAGAGTTACACAGACTAATCTTGAGGTTTGTCTTCAATATACTTGGTACTCTAGTGGCTCTGGAAGATACATTAACCGGCTTTATATGAAAATTTTTATTGCAGAAACCCCCTGTTTCTGGGCCATAAGTGAGAACCACGGATATTCTTAACATGTGTTCAAGATTTTTTAAATACCCAATTTTACCATAACAGAAGTCACTATATTATATATTTTTAAAATTTGATAGCTTTTTAAACACTGTTAGCCAATAAATTTTAACAGAGGTCAGTATAATTTCTAGACCCACAAAGGTATAAATATTTATCAGAACTAGTCAGTTTAATCTAGCCAAATAAAAAATAAATAAATAAAGTCATACTCCAATTTGAAGATTGTGGTTTGATTTCAAAATATTCGAATGCAGATTGAAGACACAAATCATTATATTTGAGTTCCAACATACAGATATATGCATGGAAAACATGCTAATGGAAATTCAAGATTTAACTATTACGCCATTCAAATTAAAAATAAATTAACAATGTCCTAATGCACAATTGAAAAAACTCATTGCCTCATCAACTAACCAACTTTGGAAAAAATACTCCATCCATCCCAAAATAATGGTCCCTTTTGTGGAATCCAACTTTTTTTGATAGTACAATTATTATATTTTAAAAATATTAATTTTCCAAAATTATCCTTTGATAGTACATTTTTTTTTGAGAATATCAATTGTCATAATTGTACTTTTTGTATTATTAATAATGAATTTAAAAGAAGGGCAAAATAGCAAATTTATATTATTTTATTCCTTGATTTTTGAAAATGAACTAATATTTTGGGATAATGCAAAATGGAATAAGAGACTAATATTTTGGGACGGAGAGAGTAAATCAAATTTGCCAACATATGTAGACATGAGCAATACAAATTGATGCAAAATCAAAATGTATACTCCAGCAATATTCTTAAACAAAAATGTGAATCATCACCTCCAAAAAAATGCTAGATAACTCTTCTCTCTCAGCAATACTTGCAATATTCGGGTTATCAGGGCTTGGAACTAAGAACTTCTCAACCAATGAATCTAAATATCCCATTTGTTTTGGAGGTGGTTGAATTGATTCTAAATGGATCAAAGCCTGCAACGTATCACAGGAAAAAAATGGTACATGTAAGTAACAAAAATGAAATTGTCAAGGAACATCTGACATAACACATAAAAACCAGTGTGAGAGGGAAAGAACCTCCAGAAGAGGTTTCGACAGCTGGACATTCTCAAGTCCTTGAACAAGAACTTCCCGAGATTTTTCTACATTGCTGGAAACCTACCACCCAAACATAATGAATAAGAAGACGTCATTAAAATCAGCAAGAAAATATTTGTTACAGAATAAGGGACACCTAAGAGGCATCCGTCACAAATCCAAAAGGGAACAGGATTCTGTGTTGAACCCAGCATATCTATTTACTAATTTGCACAAATCTTCAAGATTTCAAATTTTCAAGTATGATGAGATTATACAACTTAAAGGTAAACTATCTAATCCAGTCAGGTCCAACTGAATCTAGAATGGAAAACAAAATTTAGTTAGGCAACAAAAATTTAATTTTGGCATGATTTAAATAGTGATTGAAAAGGTGATAGCCGACCGGGGGGAACCAAATACTGATCAATACTAGAACCCAAAGACTTTACACTTGCCTACGGACATTGGGTAAGAACAGCAACAACAAAAAATTTAAAAAAAATGGCGAAAAGATTTTTTGTATGGACATAAATTGCTTAAATTCAACAATTTTTTCCTGGAAATTGATTATGGAAAATGCCATATTAATCTTTCACTTCATTCAGATGAAATTTCAAACCAGATTTTGATGTTCAACCTGCATGACAGTATGGGAGAAGGGGAGTTGTTATTGTTATTTGTTTAACAGTTCTAAATGAAAAGATTATCAGCAATACATACCAAACATAAGAACCGAGAGTATTGTGCAAACAAGAAAGGCAAAGTTTGGGAATGTTCTTTTCCTTTTTCAATGGCAATGGCTTGTTCATATACAGAACAAGCATCTTCCAGATTTCCCTGCAGAAAAAAGAAACCAATTATTATGATACACAGCATGAAAACCATTATTGGAATCGCAGCCGCTAGCTCAAGCAATCTTACCAGGCGATGTTCCATGTTTGCATGCTTAATAATAGCTTCTAAAAGACCGGGGGAAATTTCAGTATGTACAAGTTGAAAGGCAGATCGAGCTCCTGGAATATCCCCACTATGCTCTTTAAAACGAGCTGCAAAAAGATGAATCTCTGGTTGTCTCTGCGTAAAATGGCAATGAGTCACACAATAGAAATATAGTACGCTAAAATAAAACTGCACCAACCAAAGATGTATTCATATTATTTTATTATAAGTCCTCAATGAAAAAGTACTACAAAAAAATTCCATGCTATTTCGAGGTGTCAGTCTTAAGAGAGAAATAGTATTCTGTCCATTTAATCTGGACAGACTTGAACAGTAG